>JAWNNH010000436.1:0-28974 GCA_035043045.1 Hirtodrosophila alboralis | reverse complement strand
TCTTATCATTAGACCTCGGATTTTTCATATTTCCTTGTTTTTCATCGGATTGGTACCAAATTTTGTATTTGGACATTTTATGGTTCAAATATTACAAATTTTAATGTATATCGAAAATATGCAAAATATAAGCAAAAAATATGCAAAAACATATGCAAAAAATATGCAAAATATATGCAAAATATGAAAAAAATTTCTAAGTTAAACAAATCAAAATATAATATAAAAACAATTCAAAAATTGGGATACATTGTAAAAATTTTATTAATTACACATATGCAAAAAATATGCAAATATGCAAAATCCGAGGTCTTCTTATCATGTTCTAGTCCTTGAAATAATATAATCTATTTCGTATTCATTAAAAAAAAAATGCCTACTGTGATTTTCTTATTTGATTTGAAAAATTAACAAATTAACGTAACAGTGCACTAAGAAAAAAGAAATTTTTTAAGTATAGAAACACTTTCGATAAAAAAAATAAAATAAAATTCTACAGACAGAGTATAAATCTCTACAAAGAAGTGAAAATTTCCACAGTACGAATATATTTTCTATGATATGAATAAACGAAAAAAATTATGGGTTTATAATCAGAAGTATGGATTTTCTACAATATGAAATCCAGGTGTTCTATGAAATGAATATAAAATTCATTAAAATTAATTTTCTATGCACAATATAAATTTTTACAAAATATGTTGACTTATTTCTTTAACCAAAGTAAAGTAATTTTTTTATTCAAATTTAAAAAAATAACGGATTTTTTTTATTATGGACATAAAATTATAGATTTTTCCATGTTTTGTAAGAAAAGTTTCCTCGAGATATCGAAATAATTATATAAAACAGAAAATTTTACCTGTCAAAGTTATAACATTTTCTTCACTTTGTGGTAATTAAATCTACAGGGCATAAAAAAATTTCTATGGCGCTATTTCTATCCTGTTTTTCCAACCACTGACGTCAGTTTTCCACAATTGGATGTACACTTTTTTTTGAGTGTGCTGTATACGTTAACAGTGTGTACATCTGTAGAGGCGCTAGTGAATTTTCCGGAAAGTTTTCCAAACATTTTCTTTTTTAAAAAACCTTTTCCTGACAATAATTGAGCCAAATCGGGCCAGCCGTTCTTAATTGATAAACCTCTACTTTTTTTGGCTCCATTTTTATACACATACATATATAGATTTTAGAACAAAATTCATAATTCTTAAACAAAAAAATAACTATAACCTGGTTTGTCGAACAAATACATAACATAGGCAAAATAAACCTTATTATGAATATTTTGCTTAAGAAATAAGAAATTTGTAAAAAAAAAAAAATATTCCCGGCTAAAATTATTTTGCAATAAGTAACTTTGAATTGAAACTGTTTATCAGTAAGTATATAAATTTGCACATTTATTTATGATTAGAGACTATACATAAAATGTGACTCTAGGGCCTCTTTTCAATGTATTTATGTGCCACTTGTTGTGGCGGATGCTGTTAGAATAGCAACATAAATAAGCAACAGCATAAATATAGTGCCACTTTAAGACCCAATAACATTAAAGCCATAAAGTTAGCGCCAAAAGCGGAAGAGCGTAAAAGAGAAATGAGCTGACATTTAAGTTGTCAACATTTGGAGAATCCGTTGACAATTCCAAATTACACTAGACAACAAAGAAAAAGTTTTGGCTCTTCAAAGTAAACAAATTAATGAATTGGATGTTTAAGATAGGCATTGGAATTTTATTTTAAAAAAATTATGAAATATTAAATTAAATGCTTAAAATATATTTTTTTTTAATAGTTTGTTACGCTTGTGTGTGTGATATGTATGTGTATATGTGTATGTATATATATGTGTGAGATATGTTGGTTTCTGTGTAAAATAAGCAGACCGAGTTTATTGTCACCTCCGTAAATCAATAAAAAATGATTTATAATTATTTACAATGTTAAGGATATTACTTAGATTTTTGGCACAAGCCATTCTAATGCTGATCTGTATATGCTGTGCAAATTCAATTATAGCGTTAATAAACACCGAAGGTCTTGAAGATGCTTGTTACATACATTTAGACAGTCTTATGACCGCCTTTAACTCATTTCAATTTACACAGGGTATATTAATATTGCTCTTACAATAATTTTTTTTAAAATTATCCTAAATAATCGAACTTAGAGTTTACAGATCATAATACTTTATTGAACTGCCAAGCTTGGTTTTGATATTTTAGAAAAAGATATTATTCATGTAAAATTTTATAGATCGATAGCTGATACCTCCTTTTTTTCGTTGCTTCAGTGGACGCCTTGCTAATATGTTAGGATGATTTCTTAGCCGCACCATATAGCTTGCAGTCTGTCTATTTATAACATCTCCCACTTTTGGAACACCTAGCTCTCTTTCAATATTTGCAGTTCTCACGTACCAGGGAGCACCAGTTAATATGCGGAGAGTTTGTGCTTGCAGTATGCGAATTTTGGCTAAATGGGATTTCGCAGCGATTCCGTACACCTGCAATCCATAACGCCAGGCAGGAGCAATACAGGTCTTATATATGGTTACCTTATTTCTAAGAGACAGTTTATTTTTGCTGTTTAAAAGCCATCCAAGTCTCTTGATTCTTTGCCTGAGTGATGCTGTAATGCTGGATATATGCTTTGTGAAAGTCAGGCGTCTGTCCAAATGCACTCCCAAATATTTATAGCTGGAGTGTTGTTCAAGTAGTTCGTCATGCAAGAAGACTCCCGATCAGACATCCCTACGTAGAGTGTAGGTCACGTTGGCACACTTACTTATATTGATGCCAATGTTCCAGCGCATTGCCCACATTTCAAAACTATAGAGGTATTGCTGTAGTATGTCCGTGGCTTCATAGACACATAATCTTCTACCCAGAATGGCTGTGTCGTCAGCAAAAGTTGCGACGAGAAGGTCCTGAGGGTCGTCTAGTGCAATTTTGGAACCAGTGGGCATGCCGTGTGTGAACAAGGTATACAGAGTGGGCGCCAGAAGGATCGGTCCATTTAAAAGCTTCGCACTATCCAAAATAGTTGAAAAAATAGTTGACCTCGTCGTCCTGATCATAAAAAAATTCAAAATATTTATAAGAAAATTAATTTAGTGTACAGAAAGAGACATTATATATCTAATTCAGGTAAGATGTCTGGCAAGACCATTTAAGCGAATACTTAATAATATTAATTTTTTGTCCTACTACAGACCATCAGCTACATTCAAATAGTGTCTCTTCTGAGGGGAAAAGTTAGCTGTCCAGTGTTATTTTTGGCAACCGATTGGCAATAGCAGCAACTAACAATAACGACGTCCATAACTTGAGCAGCTGTCACGCTGATGCTGGACAGGAAGCCATGGCTATAATCGCATTAAGCTGATAAATTGTGATGTGGAGAATGCGGACAGCTGCTCTTTTGAAAGGGTCGGCAGCGGTTTGATGATGTTGTTCAAGTTAAAAGGGCTACTTACGATTATGATAATGCGATGAAAATCAATGGATACTGCATAATGCAACAACAATCGGACAATCTGTGCAACCCGCAACCTCATTGATACTGTATGCCACATCCGGCGGCAGATGCGATTATTTGCAGTTGCCAAAAAAAAGCAGCAGGCGGCCAGAATTCAAATGTAAATGCCGTCGCCTGCAATTGAGATTGAGATTTGAGAAACGACTACAACTACGGCTCGACTACAAATTGAATTGTCAAACACAAGTGCGCGTTGCAGTTGGAACAATACTGGATAACAAAGGATCAACTGCAGCACTCACAACTGACATCTAATTGCGCGCCCAAGTGTAAGAATGGAGCATGATTACGAAATTAAATCAAAGGCTATGCAAGCGACCCACTTACGAGTGTCCTGGTCCCATTCTTTGAACACACAATTTCTACAGAACAAAATTTTCTTTGCATTTCTTTGTCAGACTTATACATAGGACACAGAAACTGGCATTCATTTTACGAGTATTGCAGACCAAATGGCACTTAAAAACAAGTTAGACTGCAACTTAGTAAAGTGTTTGACTAACTAAATACCCTGTATATTGGCTTAAAACCACCAAAGGCATTTTCAACTGTTGCCGGCTTATAATACATATTCTGCGTGCTTTGGTTTAGTAAATATTTTCGTTAAATTCAATAATGGAAATAATATTGATTTCATACCAAAATGTTATCCAGCAAAACGCAATTATTATTAAAAGGTTTATTTTAATTCCCATTAACTGCACCCCTTCCTAGAGTTATCATCTAGATAGAGTATCATTTACCTATGACGTATGCTAGGAACATCATGTGTGGCTTCTATGTAATTTTGCTTTTGCCTATAATATTTGAATTATTTATTATAAACAATCAATCAGATAATTATAATTTATCGGATGTGCACGGTTATATTTTTATTATTATAAATTGTTTTTTTACACTGCAGATTGGTCCCTGGGATGGTTAACTGAAGGTTTAATGGAAACGTCGCCTGGAAAACGTTAAAAACATTCGGCGTTTGTTCTCAGTATGCTGTTTGAGTGATTTATCAACTTCACCAAATTGAAATCTATTTTTTGGCAATTCAAAACAAAACTACAAACACATAATATGAACCAAGATGCCCTTACATTTCATCAAGGAAGCAGGGTATATTAAAAAAATAAAATAAAAATAGTTTTATGTCTGCCAAATCAATGGCTTCAGTTTGACTAAGAAAATATTCTGCACCTTCAGAGCACATGCCACCGACAACCATCTATAAACCGAGTTATAGAATTTGATGGCATGATATAAGCCATTTCAAAGGCAATTTTGCCTTTACAAAGTTTGCCAACTTGTCAGCTTATGAAAAGTGCTGGCAATAAACAAATTTCAGCACTCTGTGCGGCAATTCACAGATTTTCCTGGCAGGTCAGCGAGTCTGTTGGGCAATTAGGCAGGCTTTGGTTATTGCACACAATTGCTTATTTACGAGCTGATCAAATGAAAAACGGCCACAAATTGAAAAGGAAAAACAATTAATTAAGTTGTGAGGCAAGAAACCGCAGCAATTACATTGATACCTATACTATATACTATGTCTACATAAGTAGTACATATACTATGTACTTATATAGTAAGTATAATGTCAATTTGTTGAAGGCACTGCAGCAACATAAATGTAACCCATTACGTGTATGTCCCAAGGATGCATGGTAAACACTGCGTATACGTAATGTCATAAGGGCCAAATGTCATGAAATTTCATTACAGTTCGAGTGCAGCAGCAACAAAATGTTGAAACATTGAGTTAAACTGCCAGCTAAACCAATTACATTTGCACGCCACTGACAACAGCAACAATAATGTCAACAGCAGCAGTACCAGGAGCAGCAGGGACATCAACAATATTGCCCAGAAGTTCAACGGAAACGGAAGCCGCAGCAGCAACAGCGCTTGAAAAATGGCCACGTTGGGGAAATGACGTTGAAAAACAGTAAAAATAACATACACACAATAAAAAAAAACGAGACATCGAGCAGCGTCAACAACAACAACTTTAATGAGCTGCAACTGAGAAGTTAAAGTGATTTATTCAACTTCAGGCAACATTGTGGGCATAAACAAGTTCTACAAAAAAAATTGAGAGACTGGTTGAGGAGACGGCCCAAATGATTGACCCCAAAAGCCCATACTGCCACAATTTCTTGCCCTGGCTGTCAAAAACTCATTTATTATTTAAATATTATCAGGCTAAAAAAAAACCTTATAAAAGAAAAGAACAAGATATCAGACAGCCTGCTGCTCATTTTCAAAAACTTTTTTTGGGGGCAGCTGTCAACTTGAATGTGGCATAAAGGACGTCGCTGCTGCAAGGTGGCAAAGTCGCCGCGGACACTTGACGCAATTCCCTTGTATTGTGCGTGTAAAATTACAATTGGGTACTGAAAACTGGCATACAAAAGTTTTTAAATTTTGTCGAAATCATTTTGTAAAAAGAAAAAAAAAAACAAACTTTGAACAAAAGAACAGTCTCCATGAATTATGGTGCAAATTATTCTGGAGATATATGTGTGCTGCGAACCGCATTAGAGTGCGTGTGAAAGCTAGAGGCATCGATTCGCGGCTTTTACAATACATTTTTATGTATCCCAATTTTTTTAAGTAAGTATATTAATATTAATAAAAAATTAACAACAATTTTATTTTTAAAGATTTTTTTTGCCGAGTTAAGTTAATTTTAGTTAAGTGTCTAACATTTGGCAGACTGAAAAAATCTTATTTAATTTTAAATAAAGTTTTTGGAAAGATGCTACTACAGTGAAAATTTAATCTTTACCAAAAATATTTTTTTAGACAGTTTTTTAACAATTTTGTTTAATAAAACACAATACTGCTTCTTTCAAGTTATCAAGCTGTATGAATCAAATTTAAATTTACGAAATTTGTTACCTTTTTGTGCTTTCAAATGCCCTTGGAATTTATAATGTTTAAGTTAAAAATAAATTGATTAGCCTGCAAACTTTTGCATTTTATATAAATGAAGGTACAACTTACGTTTCAGTTAAAGCTGTTGATTGAATTAGGATTCAGGTATACAGACATATTCAAATAAGGGGACAATTGCTAGAATATAAATTAAGGCTGCAGAAAAAACATGATTTGGTCGATTATTTTTCCATTCTGTCAGCATTTTCTTTGCCTTTTTTGGGTACTTGCCAAAAATTTGTGCACTCCAAAATTTATGTCATGACATTTTCAGTGCCTTATCATTTTCACTGTACACCACCCGCATGGCATCCCATTTGGCTAAGAAATATTCTTAGCATTTGGCTTCTTTTTTTTTGTTCATAAATAATTGTTTATGAGCACGTGCAGCAGCAGACACAGACGACAATGGTTTCCCACATGCAAAGTGAGTTGAAGTGAAGTCAAGTAGAAGTGTTTGGGGCACAAACTGGGTTATGCGGCGACATGGCTGACTTGCGTGACCAAAGTGCAAGAGGTGATAAATAACAGCACAATGCACAATGGGACCAATGACCGATTTCGTGGCCTAAACCCAAAATTTCAATTTACGTAATTTATCATAAATTTTGTTGATTATATATAAGAAATACACCAAAGTATCATGTTGCGTACCAAAAATGTTAACCAGGAGTACCACTGTTAAGATAACAGCTGTTAAACACAGCTGTTAACAACCAACAGCGCGTGGTTTTTGGTAAGCAAATTTGCTAGTCAACTTCAGTAAATTATAGTTAAATAAGACTAAGCGTATGTGAAAAACTTTATAATGGATTATAAGCAGTGAGGTTTGTACTATATATTGGTAAAGCTCGTTTGTAGAAATTTAATGTGTTTTCCTTATTTTTATGTAAGTTAAAAAAGTGTCTCATGCAACAATTTTTTTAACAAAATTTGACTTTGGAAAGGAATTAAAAATTTTGGCAGCATTTGGCAGGAATGCGACTTTTTTTTAACTTGGTGCTGTCATTAATTGTGATTGTAGATCAGTTTTTATAATTGTCAATTTTTGTCAATTTCTTCCATAAGTCAAATTTTTAGCAAACGACCTCATTTTTAGAACGACCTCACTTTTAGGATATATTTAAAGTTTTGAAAAAGGTGAAGGGGCGAGTTGATCGGTAAAATGCAATTGTTAAATATAACCTACTATAAATATCAGTAAGCAATATCTAATTTTGCCGTTTTAGGTTAAATGTTAGGAAAAATGCTCAATAAAAAAAAAAATGGTTACAAATAGTGGGAAAAGTGCCACGCCCACTTTTCATCAAAACCACTTATAATCATAATTTTAAATGCTATCTAATACACTAGAGCCAAAATACTTGCCAAATCATTGCATTATTAATTTAGGCCACGAAATCGGTCATTGGTCCCATAGTGCAATGTAGACATAACAAACCGTGCCCAAACTGAAGCCCAAGCCCGGGCAAGTTGCTCTGCATGTTTCAACAATAATGCACAAAACAAATATAGTTGTTTGCTACTTTGAAGTTTGTCGTGCAGTTTATAAAGTTGTTGTGGCTACCAACAACAATTTTCAAGGCTAAAACTACATTTAGTTCAGTTTAACACATCAATTAGTTATCAGCCAGCGTAGATAGAAAATGTAATTTTCTTAGCTGACTGCTGATTGCGTTCTGTGTTCCTTATATTTTCCGTTTAATCTATATGACCTTCAGTTGCACATGGCAATTGCCTGTCCCTGGAAGCTGAAGAGTTGCAGTCACAACACTCACAAGTGCCACAAGAGCCGCGGCAGCCACAACAGATACAACAGATACAACAGACACAAAAGTCACATGAAGCGCGATTAAACGAGATATTTTTGTATGAATAGCAGCACTCATCCACCTTAACCACCTTGACTGAGTTTGTGTCCTTGTCTTTGTTTATGAGCATTGTGCAACAAGAGCTAAAAATAAACATTAATGTAAATATGTTGCAGTTGTAGCTGTAGCTTGAAGGCAGCAGCAGCAACAACAAAGCACTTGTAAATAATATTTAAATAACTGCAAGTGTGGACACAGGGCACAGGGCCACAGAGACAGGGACGAATGTAGAGACAAATACGGTTATAAATACTGAAAGAGATACAGATACTCATATACTAGATACATTTACAAATGCATAAGTAAATTACGTGCAAATACCAGTACGTACACTGAGAAAAAAAGAAGTTGAGAAAACTCAACGGTTATTCCTGATTTTTTGTTACAATTTGTTTAGTTCTCGGAGTGTAAAACACATATGATACAGATACAAATTCAGTAGCAAATTAATTGTATATACAACTAGTCCTTTGTCTGTTAAGGAAACCAATTAAATGCTTTTGACACTCCAGTTAAATCATCTTATTTAGGCACAGTCTCATTAAACCACATTTGACAAGTTAATTTAGCTGCTATTAATGTTAAAGCTGACAGCATGTCAAGGCTAACAAACTTTCTCCACATTAATTAATTATTAATCTATTTCGATTTTTAGTGGTATTAGTAGAGTGAGGCTACGGCATAATTATGTTTATTTCTAATTAAATGCAATTTTCTTGAGCATTAAGCAATAAATATAAGATTAAATCTCTTAATTAATACAATTTCAATGTACAGACATTTGAACAAAACATGTGTATGTATGAAAATGTTATTTTTGGTATGTAATATAAAAAGGTAATATTCAATGATTTTATATATTTTTGTTTTAATTATCATGTATTTTAATTATATTTATATCCATATAAAGGCAATAAATCCAAATTTAGTTAATTATGATTTTATGCTTACATAAATTTCTCAGAAAAGCGATATAATGATTAATGAATAATACTACATTATAAAAAAAAGTTAATAAAATCCATCACATTACTTAATTTCGCAGATAAATATTAAACATATAATTTCTACACTCAAAAAAGTGTACATCCAATTGTGGAAAACTGACGTCAGTGGTTGGAAAAACAGGATAGAAATAGCGCCATAGAAATTTTTTTATGCCCTTTAGATTTAATTACCACAAAGTGAAGAAAATGTTATAACTTTGACAGATAAAATTTTCTGTTTTATTTATTTTATTTAATTATTTCGATAACTCTAGAAAACTTTTTCTACAAAACATGGAAAAATCTATAATTTTATGTCCATAATAAAAAAATCCGTTATTTTTTTAAATTTGAATAATAAAATTACTTTACTTTGGTTAAAGAAATAAGTCAACATATTTTGTAAAAATTTATATTGAGCATAGAAAATTTTCTGCAGGTTAATGAATTTTATATTCATTTCATAGAACACCCGGATTTCATATTGTTGAAAATCCATACTTCCTATAATAAACCCATAATTTTTTTCGTTTATTCATATCATAGAAAATATATTCGTACTGTGGAAATTTTCACTTCTTTGTAGAGTTTTATACTCTGTTTGTAGAATTTTATTTTATTTTTTTTATCGAAAGTGTTTCTATACTTAAAAACATTTCTTTTTTCTTAGTGTATATAACAAATGTTATATTTGGTATATAACGAAAAAAGGTAATATTCAATGATTTTATATATTTTTGTTTTAATTATCATGTATTTTAATTATATTTAGTACTACAAATAAAGGCAATAAATCAAATTTTATTTAATTATGACTTTATGCTTACATAAATTTCCCATAAAGAGAGATATAATAATTAATGAATAATACTAAATTATAAATAAAAGTTAATAAAATTTATCCCATAACTTAATTTCGAAGATAAATATTAAACATTTAATTTCTAGCTATTGAGATAATTTCATAAATAAATTTTGCAATACACACAAAAGTTGGTAAACATATTATAATATTAAAATGTATTTAAAACAGAAAAATGCAATATTCGGCTTTATTTAAGACATTTATAGGGTATCTGAATGTTTTGCAGTATTCACATATATTCGCCAAACATTACTGCATACTTACTTATATTAATGCAATTGCAAACCGCAAAAATGTTGGCAATGTTTTAGCTAGGCAATGTGAATATATTGCAATTTCAAATTGGTTTTTATAAAATATTTAAAAAGTGAAGACCATGAAATATGCAGCACAGTTTGTGGCAACGAAACATTTTGATTAGAAATTGTGGCACTTAATATTTTCATAATCTAATTAAAAGTGTGCTTAAAGTGCTTTTCAAATTCAATTAAAAATTGTAAATTGTCAGGTAACAAACAATGCAAAAAGAAAAATAAAATCTCAAAACCTGGATTATAAGTACAACATAAAGTAAGGCGCATTAGGCTTATTAAAAGAGAGAATGCTATTTCAGAGAAATGCGTGAAAATGCTGTGGAAATGCCACGAAAAACTTTTCAACAAAGATTTTCTCGTCGCTTTTGAAACCACAATGTTGTTGTTAATATAAATCTTTCTGCGAAAAACTAAAACTAAAAAGCAGCATAAACGGCAACTCCAACAAAATTCCACATAATCCACAAACAGACAGCGTGGAAAGGAATCATGCATCTATAAGGCTGGAGGGCAAACAAAGAGCTGGACTTTTCCTTTTCACCCAACAAGACACAGCCAGGACAACAGAATTGTGGCAGCTGTGTTGCCTGGCCTGTCCTGGCATATTTTATGAATCTTTTTGCAACACATTAGCGTGGACGGTGGCAAGAGTGGTAAAGAGGCATTCTAAGCTTTTAATTGGCTATTGAAAGTGATCCCTGAAAACAAAGCGAAAACTTTGCCACTGACTTTAAATAGAAAATAGAATTTGCGTGGAATGAATTGTTTTGTCAGAGAACCGAGTGGGCGCTAGGAAAACTGCCACATAAAATAAATTGCAGCTATAGCTGTGATTTGTTAACTCAAAATGTATTTAATCTTCATAAAATACGCACAAATTTATGTGAATATTCGAAATCTTTTCTAAATACGTTTTGAAAAGAAACATTAATTTTGTCGAGAAATATAAACGAATGTAAAACGCAGATTGAATTTTCAAATAGACAAAATATTGTAAAATACGTATTTAAGTCGAAAAAAATATAAATTGCTGTGCATACTACAAAGATACTACAAATGATGAACAGGGGAAATTTTTTCTTGGGTGTTTTTACTAATTGCTGAATAACTATCACATTTACTGACCGATTTGGACAAATGTATACTTAAAATATTTGTAAAAGAATTATCTAACATAATAAATCTTAAAAAGTATTTAAACAAATTTTTTAAATTTTTAAAAGGCCAATTGAAATTCAGCAATTTTTCAAAAATGCAAAAAAAGTTCACATTTTTCAACTTCGAGGGTTTATAATGGCTTTGTTTCTTATTCGATTCGCATAAACAGCATACCGTTAGAAAGAGGATACAATTATCTATTGAATTGTGTAACATTATTTTAGATCAAATAAGATCTCATGTAGATATGAAAAAATAAGTCGAAAGACTGCCAAAAAACTAGCTATTCGCGGTTTTCTCGAAAACCATTCTTTGAAAAAATAAATGGTTTGCATTTTTGAAATCAGCGACCAAAAATACATCAAAAAAAGTATATGAGAGCCCAGCTCCTTTTTTGCTGTAAACTAGTGTTATTTGTATATCTTAAATCAAACTCCCACCATATAACATATAATGTTTCAGTTTCAGTTTATATAAATGAAACTAATTAATGCGTACAGGGTACATTCTAGGCGCGAACATTCACAAAAATATTCCATTTTGCAGACTCATTGCTCAGCTTTTGCGTTTGAATTCACTTGATTTATGATTAATACGCACATAGCTCTTGGCAAATGGCGCATAATTCTATAATTTTCCTATTAAAATATATAAACAAAATTTAAGTATTTTTGTACAATGAATATGAATTGTAAATAAAATCGTACAACGCCTGCATGGATATAAATAAATGTATTGATATTAAAATCACTGCGAGTCACTCTCTCAATATTTATCAATTTGAGGTACATGCATGTATATATATATATCATATACTATATTAAAAGCCCATATCCATCAGTTTTATGTATATGTGCTGCGCCACTGGGCGTTCGATTACTCATACGCGGCGTATGTCATGTGGGGGCATCAATGATGATGACTTCATGGGGCATTCGATATAAGTATATTTTTTGTGTTCGTGTTGCCTTAAATGCATATAAAATGTAATAACATTGGTTATGGCCATTAGCCAACTTGACGACGCACATAATAGGGCGTTGTGGGCGTGGCAAATGCGCCTAACTGTTATTATACACACTTAGCACGTAAATGAGTGGACTTTTGTTGCTTCTATTTCAAAACTCTCGCAATTACGCACCGCGTCAAAACAATTTACAAAATCGCGCGTGAAAATGTTATTCTATTGGCTGCAATGTTGACTACGGAAGGAGGATCCTTGGGTTGATGAGGGGGGTTGACTATGTGCGGTTACGATTTAAACTCATGTTGTCACAGTTGATTGCACTTGTGCGATTCGCTTACATCCGCATCGAAGCTAATTATTAGTACAATTGTCAGGTGGCACAATCGATTTACAATCTACGTGACAGTGGGCGTGTCAGCGCCCCTTTATACCCCTACTGGGAGTGTTTAAATATGTTCAAACATTGAGAATATACGAAACTTAACTCTGCACTCAACAGCAGCTGTACAATTGTACAAAATGACACGCCCCCTTACCATACGCCCAACTGTTGTATTTACTATTGTTTACCAACTGAATTTCTGCTGTCTACAGTTAGCGAAATGATTACAAATTTATTTAATAAAATTATTTTATTTCTTTATTTAAATTTATTTTTTAATGATTAGTTTGAATATTTAATTGAAAATTCTTTTTTATCTTGTCTAGTTAATAGGTTTTAAGAATTTCCAGACAATCCTTAACATACAAATATGGGTGAGTATAGAGTCTAGATTATACTATAATTTCTTTGATCATTATGTTTTAAACCGTTGATAAATAGATAAAATTTATACGCTTTGATAGTTAATGCACAACAAGAATAATTATATTTTACTAACACACGGTTTATTCTGCGAATTGTGAATTATTTTTTTTATTTTTTAATTGTCAAAAATATCGAAATTTTTTTTTTCCGTTAAAAATATTTTTATCGATAATGCTTATGCTTTATATTTTTAGATCAATCTGCGGTTTATTAAGACACTTGGAAGATACTTTTACACAAAATTAAAATTTTAATCTGTAGCAAATATTACTAACTATCCCTAAATTCGAGGAATTGGGAAATTACTTTATTCGTTCCAGAAAAATGACACCATAACAACAATTTATTGGAAATTTGGGGCTCTCAACTGGAGTACAGGGCATTTTACGAGTAGGCCAGTGTGAAACATTAATATCGGAACGTGATAAATAGAATGATGATGAGACTTTTGACTTTTGAACTCCTGGTTGTCTTGGCTGAATTAATTTGCTGATTCATCTATTGAATTTTTGAGTCCAAAAAGTATACTCTGAATTACCAAGTCTGAAATATAAGGTGATGAAAAGTCCCAATTATCTCATTAAACATTGCAAACTAAGATCACATGAATAGTTGAGGAAAATTATCCATAACATTGACTATTAATACCATGATTTACATATTTTCTCTCTTCTATTTTTCACTGGGCAAAATGGATTTCATTATACTGAATGCTGCACCTTTACTTTAGCAAAATGTCTTTGTTTTCAATGCACTTAACTTTGTTGAGCATGTTATAATAAATTTATATTAAATATTTGCACTATAAAGGCATTTTGCATTGCAACATTTTCTTTTCGAATTACTCCCAAAACTTTGCCAATTCTTAAGCCTGGATTTAATATTTATATTCAAGAAAGATCACTTTTATATAATTTCAATTAAAAAAAAAGGGCAGAAATATTCAACAGTTTTATATGCATTCAAAAAACCATTGAGGATTATTATTTAAATATATACTTTTCAGCTCAATCGTTTTTTTTCTCTCTCTGTATACGTGACTGTTGTGACTATTCACCGGTTAACCGTCGCTTACTTGTCACATCTACAGGGAACATGTAACGGGTGCTCACATCAGCATTTTTCATACACAGCCCTGTTCCGTAGAAAGACACATACACAGGTATTCCATATTGTTGCGAATTTTTTATTGAAATCTGTCCGACAACTGAATGCCAAAAAGCAGGACTGAGTGTGTGTGTGTGTGTGTGTGTGTGCGTACGAGCATGCAAATTTAAATCATTGAAAATCATTTATTTTTTTTGTGATTGGAATTGGAACTTTTATTGTTGCCATCTTAAAGCTTACCCTTTTCAAAGTAGACCATCCAGGTGAAATCAAAATAGCTTAAATTGAGCTGAATAAATCTCAAGTTGCCTCAATGTTTATTCTAGCTATATGCTTTAGAAGCTATATGTGTTTCATTATAAGAATAACTTTACACTTACTATTACGATGCTCAATTGAAGTTCAGTCTGCTGCTCATCAACTGCCGCTGTCAATAGCTTGCAAATTGTAAAAGTTTTCAAATGAATATTTCAATTTGTATACAGCGACCTTGCTTTAAACTTTCGCAACTAAAATGCCAAGCAAATTTTGCAACTTTACGGTGTTGCATAAATATTTTCTTGTGATTTAAATTTATGTGAAAATCGCTTTAAATGCACTCGCATGGTAAAAATTATGCGCATATTCGTATTACGCATACGCTGCATAGCCTGTATTGAGTTAATAATTTCGCGTTGGCTTGTGGCACATGTCTGTGGCTTAAAATAAATATTTGCACATGGCAAACTGACGTAGTAATTTCTTTTTTTTTACACTGTTTTACCTCAAATTCCCCTACACCAATTATAAATGCATCTCATTTACAGTTTTTTGCGTCTCTCTTTTTACGTTTTTTTGCAGCATTTTTTAATCCTGGAGTTAAAAAGAAATGTTATCTGAATTTATACCATATAAATTTTTATGTACATGTAAATAATTTATTTTTTTCTAATTATGCTCTACAGCTTCCCTATCTTTCGATGTGTACGTAAATTTGTGCATTTGCATAAACTTTGTGAAATGAAATTTGGCAGGTAGACAATAAAGGTAGATATAGTGTTCTTTTATTTATTTATAAAAGTGAAATATTTATCGATCAAAATATCTTAAAATTAAGTCAATAGCTAAAAAAGTTTTAAGCGTATATGAAATAATCCTTACTGAAGCTATAGTAGTACCAATAGAAAAAAGAGATAATATCTAAATAAAAATATAAAACTGGAGCCACAAAAAAATATAGGTATTCATCAATTGGAAACGGCTGAGCCGATTTTGCTCAAATTTATTTTCAATTGTTCGTAGTTACCTGAAGAAGGATTCCAGAAAAACAAATTTTCGAAAAACTTTCTGGAAAAGTCGCAAGCACCTCAACAGATGTACTTACGGTTGATGTATACAGCAATGTTAACGTATACGCCGCTGTTAACATATACAGCACTGTTAACGTATACAGCGATGTTAACGTATACAGCACTGTTAACGTATACACACTCAAAAAAAAGTGTACATCCAATTGTAGAAAACTGACGTCAGTGGTTGGAAAAACAGGATAGAAATAGCGCCATAGAAATTTTTTTATGCCATGTAGATTTAATTACCACAAAGTGAAGAAAATGTTGTAACTCTGGCAGATAAAATTTTCTGTTTTATTTATTTTATTTAATTATTTCGATAACTCGAGGAAACTTTTTCTACAAAACATGGAAAAGTCTATAATTTTATGTCCATAATAAAAAAAATCCGTTATTTTTTTAAATTTGAATAAAAAAATTACTTTACTTTGGTTAAAGAAATAAGTCAACATATTTTGTAAAAATTTATATTGAGCATAGAAAATTTTCTGCAGGTTAATGAATTTTATATTCATTTCATAGAACACCTGGATTTCATATTGTAGAAAATCCATACTTCCGATTATAAACCCATAATTTTTTTCGTTTATTCATATCATAGAAAATATATTCGTACTGTGGAAATTTTCACTTCTTTGTAGAGATTTATACTCTGTTTGTAGAATTTTATTTTATTTTTTTTATCGAAAGTGTTTCTATACTTAAAAAAATTTCTTTTTCTTACTGCAGCACTGTTAACGTATACAGCAATGTTAACCTATACAGCACTGTTAACGTATACAGCACTGTTAACGTATACAGCACTGCTAACGTATACGCCGCTGTTAACATATACAGCACTGTTAACGTATACAGCAATGTTAACCTATACAGCACTGTTAACGTATACAGCACTGTTAACCTATACAGCAGTGATAACGTATACAGCACTGTTAACGTATACAGCGCTGTTAACGTATTCTAGCTCCACTAGAACTAATTTTTATATTAGAACAACGTTCGCCGGGTCAAATAGAATATAATTAGTTTGGTTTCTGTTTTTTTTTTTTTGAAGGGGGAGCGTATCAACGCATGCCGGGTACACAAGTATACTTTAATTATGCCAAAAGTTTCAAAAATGTTCATAAAGACTTTATTAACATAGACAGGACTAAAGTTGGTGTTAAAAATTCATTTATATATAATCTCGCGTATAACTATTAAAAATTGCTTTCTATCGTCAAAAAAAAAGGTTAGTTTAGACCGTTTCCAGAAAATGTGAGTAGAATATATTAAAGTTGGAGTTTTTACCGATTTTAATTGTATATTCTGTAATTATATAGAATTCTGTACAGAATATTTCTTAGTTTCGATTTTATTTTGTTTTTCGATTTTTAAGTCTTGTTTAATTTAAACAACTTTTTAAGGCCAGCTGCCAAAATGTATGTAAATTTAAATTATTAACGTGTAGAGTTTGCTGTCAGCTTATTTTGCAACTGTTGAGCTCTTTGTCGTTCTTTGTTGTTGTCATTTGCTGTTTATATATACCTATATATATCATTTCATGCAACGCTGATGGCTGGCTATTTGTAAATGTTGCATGCAACGGGGCGTTAACAAAATTTGTCAGCGCCACTTGCCGCGCTAATGAGCTGCAGTTAGTCTTAAGTTGAGGGGCGTGGCAGTTGCTATAACATTACAGTTTTAGTTTTATGTCCTGTGAAGTGTCGTTAAGCCTCAGCCTAGGCTCAGCTGGTAAGTAAGAGCCCATAAACAAGGCAATAATCCGCACGACAACAACTTAAAGTCTTAGCCAGGCCAAAGAGCACAACACATACTCGTAAAAGCCAACATAGACTTATTCCTTTCAAATACTCAAGTGCTTGTGGCTGCCAATATAGTTGGCATTGTTCATTTATAGAGTGGCAGGACGACTTGAGCCTTAACCAGAGCCATAGCTCAGCTGATGTGGATTCAATTTTGGACAATCGAAACATACACTGCTGATCTCTCTGCTTTGACTGTGGCTGTGGTTTTCTATGTGGCTTTGATGCTTGCTTTTGTTTATTGTTAAACATATATTGACACAGAACTGTGGCATTTGACATTTGTAGCTTGTAGCACAATTGAGAGCCAATACTTGGCCCGGGCAGTGTCGGCAACAGATTCCAGCTACATTTGGGTTTGCAGAGCTGCCAAATGGCAATTAAAAGTGACAGCCAACAATATTTTGAGCCTGGACAGGCTGTGTGCCTATTTAAATATGTATTTAAACACCCCACTCCTTTTCCCCCCCCTCAAAATACACACACACACACATCAAAACTAATTTGCATGACAGCGAACGTGTCTGTAAACTCCCAAAAGTGATAAAGACATTAAGACCTGCAGACAGACCCAACTGACGGCATTGGCAAGCAGAGAAATGCCAACTATTTGTAATATTTGCCTCCATAAATCAACGCAGGATAGCCCCAGGAGCTCCAATCCTGACTGTTGCTGTGCTCTTTGGTGTCTCTTTGGTCTGGCTGCCGTTTTGCCTTCCTGCATTTCCCTTGACATCATCGTTTCGCGCTATCTGCGCAATTAAAACGCCTATACGAACCTTGGGGCACACACACACAAAAGGGGTCTGGGATCTGGGATCTGGGGCATAGATGGTAGCTGAGCTGCGTCCTAAAGTCTTGGCAACTTGTTTGCTTATCAGCGGGGTTGCCTGGCCCCGAAAAATAAACCCCGGCCGGAAGTGCGCAGGGCCATGAAAATTTGTCAACATTTGCCGGACGGCAAACTAAATTTTGGTTATTTTTTTTTTTTGGATTTCACTTTCAGTTTTGGCATTTTGTTGTTGCTTGGGTAAACTGCAGTTTAAATGGTATATGGAAATGGCATGACCAAAAGAAACGAAGCTCATTAGAGACCCTGAAAGAAATGTCGAAAATGTGCACACACGCACGCACACACACACACACACACACATATACACATGTTACAAATCGGGGTTTCTTATGCGGCCAACGTGGCGCATGTGTAATGTGTAATGTGGCATTAAGCTGGAAATAATTTGAATAAATGACGCTGACATTGGGGGAATGACGAGCACTCGTCAATAATTATTTTAATGACGCGTTCCCTGCGCTCACTTGAAAGCTTTGTAATATTAATTTGTGCGGCCTTTGCATTTTTTATGACACTTGTTACAGGTGGCCCTACAAGCTAAAACATGAATTTGTAATCCAAAGCACTTACGCACACAATTAGCGAGCGCATTAAGTATACGACACATGTGTGTCTTACTTTAAGCAGGCAACCACAAAGCTGCCACATCTGTAGCACAAATGAAATTTAATATGCGTATTGCTTTAAGGCACCAGCATAATAAAACTAAATGACAAATAGAAAGCAATTGTATGTATCGCAATGAATATAAACCCTAAAAAAGTCTAGCTTTCTTTAGCTTACTGAAGCTTAAATACTCTTGCAGCTCAAATATCGAAAGACGCTCCACAATGCGTTACAAAGCTCATGGTCCAACTTGAATTAACCGCTGAAAGGGTAAAAAAGGTCGAAACATCTTTCTTCTAATAAAAAGACCAAGAAAATGAGAAACTTGAAAGGCGAAAGTACAATAAAGACAGAAACTAAATAAATATTGGCAATTTCGGCCAAATTAACTATTGTCGGCAGCTGCAATATCAAGTATACGATATGTGGTACTTGCCTTGGGCAAAAGCTAAAAATCTTAGCCAAATGAAATCTGAACAACAAACTTTTTAACAAAATACGAATATCAGACAACTCACAGTTCAACGGCTAGGGGAAAATATTGTAGATTTCAGGAATCTGTGAATATTTCCGTTTTGCGGAAATGCAGTGCTAAAAGTTTTTAATCATAATTCGACGGCAAAGTAAAAAAAAACTCAAAAGATAGATAAGTGTAACCAAAATGTTACAAAACCTGCAGAGTCCGTGCTGACAAGCCGGAAATGAAGCAAGGCAGCAGAGTGACAGCTGCAGTCCCCGCCCTAAAAGTGGTTGTGTTTGGGGGCATTTAGGGGTGTTTAAATGGGTGTAACCTAGAAAACTTGAAATAGTTTTTGAAGCTATAAAATCAATAGGCACATTGCTAGCTGCTGGTTCAAGGTTCAAAGCTCTGTGGCCCCACACACATAATCATAAATATAAAGTTTTTATTGCGTCTTTAAAACCAAAGTTAAGGGTTTAACTATTATAAACTTACTCAACCCACTATATACGAGTGTTTCCGATGTTCTTAATTACACAGTCGTAAAATAAGCGTCATAGAACAGCTTTTAATTATGGCAATTAAGTAGAAATAGACACGTTTAATATACATACTCTAATAAATAAATATGTTTGAGGTCACGAAATATAAATGTTGCTTTTGTCTTGACTTTTGTTTAAGTAAGAATAGACGTAAGTTATAGCTTACATAAATTATTGAAAAACTAGAAGGAAACGTTTATATATTCCTGCAATGGTGTTCCAAGAAAATTTTTAATACTCGGCTGATTATTCCCATAGCAGTCATATAATATAGTAGACCGAATGTAGTCAAACTTTATCAGATAGTTCTAAACAAATATATATATCGACATGTTGAGTTTGGTTCTAATATCTTGAAAATCAAAAAAATGTTGCATAGAAGAACTCATTTTTTTACCCAATTGTTTCTATGGCAGCTATATAATATAGTGTTCCGATTTTAATAAAACTTGTACAGATTATACAAATCATAATTCTACATCGAAATGTTGATTTTGATTTTGACATCTTGGAAAACAAAACTGTTTTTTAAACAAGCACTTTTCCACCGATTGTTCCGTTGGGAGCCATAAGATATATGTACATAAATATATATATAAGATCATTATTTTTCATGGATCTACCAAGTGCGCCTTTGATTTTTTGAAAAAACATTTTAATTAATTAATTTTCGATCCGGCTGTTTCGGACATACATTTACTGCCTGCAAAAGAAGCATTCTATCATCCTGATCAAGAATATGCAAATAAAAAACAAGAAAGAAACGGCTATCTTCGGCACGCCGAAGCTATATACCCTTGCAATTGTCTCCTAAGAAAATTTTGAATGCCAACTTAGGTTTTGATATCTTAAAAACAAGGTTTTTCAAACGAGCACTTTTCGACCGATTGTTCCTTTTGTAGTTATAAGAAATAGTCATACGATTTTGTTAAAACTTGGTTTGATTGCACAAATCGTAAATATGCATCGATTTGCCAAGTTTGGATTGGATATCTTAAAAAACAAAAAAGTTATTCATACAAACACTTTTCATGAAAATGAAGTGTCTTCGATTTTTCCTCCATAGCTATATGATATAGTGGTCCGATCGAGCTGATTTTGACATACAAACTACATATAATGTCAAGTTTCATCTGTGCCGAGTTTCATTAAGATAGCTCAAAGATAAAGCCAAAAACTTTGCATAGAAACAGACCGACAGATGGACATGGCTTTATCGACTCAGCTCGTCATTCTGATCAAGAATATATATACTTTATGGGGTCGAAAATGTCTCCTCCTATGCATTATACATTTCGAGACAAAATTATAATACCCGTTTGCAAGGATATTAAAAAAATTCTATCCCACAAAATCATATTGCACTCAATTATATTTTCGCTTTGCTTCTCGCTTTGCTTCTCGCTTTGCTTCTCGCTTTGCTTCTCGCTTTGCTTCTCGCTTTGCTTCTCGCTTTGCTTCTCGCTTTGCTTCTCGCTTTGCTTCTCGCTTTGCTTCTCGCTTTGCTTCTCGCTTTGCTTCTCTTTTTCGCTGAACTGCTCGCTTGCACTACTAATTCAATTTAATCTATTTTGGCTTTAAGAACAAACATAAGTAATTGGTTGATAGCTTACTTAAATAATGTGGCTTTCTTTCATTGTTTCTCGCTTTTATGCTTTTTCGCTTTAACTACTATTATTCCTTTGCATTTTTTACATTTTGTGTTGAAGTTTGTAGTTTGTAATTAAGCGAGAGAGAACATCAGTTAAATATGGTAATCGAGTAGTAACGAGCATAATTGGGGTATAGTTTAACCATGCTTTAATTCCCCATCTCTGAAATATAAGCTGTGAGTCAATAGCCATGCGATAAGCCCCTCCAAGGGCACCCCAATTGCATTTGTGGCACCCCTTTTTTTGGAACCCTTTTGATGATTTTAACTTTTTGGCAAAAAAAATGTTGAAAAAGTTAGCTTAAAGCAACACTTTCTTTGGCTTTGATAGTCGTATTGAATGTTGCAGCTTAACTTAATGCATATTGAATGGCAGTTTAAGCGAATGCAAACAGAGGCAATCAATTGAATAAAAAATACTTTATCAAGTGCCATTTGCTGCTTCCCTTTTTCAGTTTAAAGACTTAATGTTAACAGGGTCAACAAGCTGGGTAAAAAACTTAATAGTTAAACATCTCGAAAGCGTACAAGAAATCACGCGGCATGCAAATTTTCCTCCAGCTGCAGGCAAAAATCACGCGCCTTCTCAAATGCTAGAATCTTGAGTCCAGGGTAAAATAATGTTGTACAAACAATGGAAACACGAGAAAGGACAAAAAGGACGACGCCAAGGAGAAGATTGAGGACGATGGAGACGACGACTGCAGTAATTAGAAATGCAAATGATGCGCAAAATCACAAACGCAGCAAGCAACAGCAGCCAAGCATTTTAAGGAGAAACACGAGAGCGCATATTAATTATGCGGCACGTGATGTCGTGGCTTGCCCCGCAGAAAGAGTGTTGCAGATGCAGGGGCGTGGCAGTGCACTATGGGACCAATGACCGATTTCGTGGCCTAAATAAATAATTCAATGATTTGGCGAGTATTTTGGCTCTAGTTTATTGGATAACATTTAAAATGATGATTATAAGTGGTTTTTTTTTTTATTACAATTGAGCATTTTTCCTAACATTTAACCTAAAACGGCAAAATTAGATATTGCTTACTGATATTTATAGTAAGTTATATTTAATAATTGCATTTTACCGATCAACTCGCCCCTTCACCTTTTTCCAAACTTTAAATAAATCCTAAAAGTGAGGTCGTTCTAAAAATGAGGTCGTTTGCTAAAAATTTGATTTGTGGAAGAAATTGACAAAAATTGACAATTATAAAAACTGATCTACAATCACAATTAATGACAGCACCAAGTTAAAAAAGTCGCATTGCTGCCAAATGCTGCCAAAATTTTGAATTCCTTTCCAAAGTCAAATTTTGTTAAAAAAATTGTTGCATGAGACACTATTTAACTTACATAAAAATAAGTAAAACAAATTAAATTTCTACAAACGAGCTTTACCAATATATAGTACAAGCCTCACTGCTTATAATCCATTATAAAGTTTTTCACATACGCTTAGTCTTATTTAACTATAATTTACTGAAGTTGACAAGCAAATTTGCTTACCAAAAACCACGCGCTTATGGTTGTTAACAGCTGTTATCTTAACAGTGGTACTCCTGGTTAACATTTTTGGTACGCAACATGATACTTCGGTGTATTTCTTATATTTATATAAACAACAAAATTTATGATAACTTACGTAAATTGATATTTTGGGTTTAGGCCACGAAATCGGTCATTGGTCCCATAGTGCAGTGAGGCAGTGGCGCAGTGGAACAGTAGCAGCCCTGCAGGCATGTCTAAGGCAATACTGGCAGCACTTCAAAGCTTCAACTTGAAAAAGCGTAGCTTAAGGTCCTGCGTGCCATACAAACACGCAGCTTTCTGAACTTGATGTGTATTTAATTAAACCTAAAAATTCATAATGTCCCCGAGCTGAAAACCTCAACAAAGGCCACATTGGTCATGATTTTTATGTAAGTCACAAAAGGCAAACATTTTGTGGGAAAATTTTCTTTTTATTTTTTAGCAGCTAATAGAATACTCCGTCGCAATAAGCTGGGTCAGCAATGTCAAATCTAATTTACAATAAACAAATAAAGAGTTACATTTAGTTTACCATGGCATTCGAAACCTCTAAGAAACCATCACAAAATAAATAAAATCAAATTGAAAAAGTGCCAGAGAAATGTTTGCATACTTAACACACAAGATGCAGTTGCTGTCACACCAAATGCCATAGAAAAGCAAACACAACCACAACAAGCGACAAAATTTCGCATGCAAAATAGTCAAGAGGAGTCCCAGGGGTAAGAAGGTTGAAGATTTAAACCAAGAAGACAGCTCTACAGGCAGTCTGAGACAACCAGTTTTGCAATTCAAACTATGCACATAAAAAGCTTTGTAGCTTAAGCTAAAGATTTATTTTGAATGGTCTGAAATTGATATTAATATCATGACTTATAATACTATCGACTTGGTATATATACTTGTCGCTTTAATAACATTTAAATTGAATACAGTGCACTCGCTTTAATTCATTCATTCAGTACTCAAAATAAAAGTTTGCTTGTCAATGTTACATTTTTGTAGTTTTACAGTTTTAAGCCCCACATATTTTTGTGGTTGCAATTGAAAGCTATCAAAAATGGCTAGAATATATATATATATATATATATATATGTGTATATATATGTGTGTGTGTGTGTTTGTGTGTATGTGTAAGTGACCCGCAGCTGCACTTGTTACCAATTGTCAACACAAAATGGTACCCGTATGACAAAAAAAAAAAGCTCAAAATCAAATTAAACAACTGCTAAACACTGAAATATTGATGGTTTGACTACCAAATACCCTATGCGGAATATTAATGAGAGAGTAAGCTCTAATTTTAATAGTCTAGTATTACGAACCACCTGTAATACCCTTGCAATACCCTTTAAATATAATTTTGTCACGACCTGTTTAATGCAGCGAAGGAGAATTCTCCAAAAATATATATTCTTGTTCACGACGACCAGCTGAGTCGGTATAGTCATGTCCGTCCGTCCGACTGTCTGCCTGTTTCTATGTTATATAGTCTCTCGGTTTTTAAACCATCTGGATTAAATTTGTCACAGATTATTCTTTTTGTTGCAGGCAGTTCATATCAGATCAGCCAGATCGAACCACTATATCATATAGCTGCAAAGGAATATTCAGGTCTAAAAATTGAGTTCCTTTTTGACAAACTTTTTAATTTTTCAAAATATTTAAGCAATACTCGCCAGTTCGATTTTTTATTATGATGTAGACAATTTAAGGAAATTTTATCAAAATCGGACCACAGCCTATAATACCCTTTAATAGCCTATAACAGCCTATAATAGAAACAATCGCTTGTATAATGTCTGGTGTGATAAATTTTCTTGTTTTTAGAAATATCTTAATTAAACTTGTCAATTCTAAATTTGATTATAGTATGAATAAACAAATTAAATTTAGTCAAAGTCGTAGAGCCATATCATATATCTGTCATATAAAAGATCGGTCGAATATATGAATTTCTTGCAAGGGTATATTTGTAGCTTCGGTATTCCGAAGATAACCGTCTCATTCTTGTTTTTAAATTGTATGCGAAACTAAGTGTAGCTTATTTATGTTGACTTGAAAGTGAAATTCAAAACCTGAATACAACAGTGAAAGAAGTCAGAGACTAGTGAAAAACAAAGCTAAACAGTATTAGGATATATGTATGCTCTGCTTTCAGTCTGAAAAAATCTAACCAACTCTATTTGATTCGCTTCTAGCTATCAATAACACAAAAAATATTATCATTTCTTCGTTTCCTCTCATTTGCTATTTCCTTTATTATTGCATTTCCTTTTTGTTCAGCATATCTTACTTCAAGAGCTTAACTCCTCGCCTTGAATTTGGTCCTTTGTTTCACTTCACGCTTCTCGTTTCACTTCTCACTTGGCTGCACGCTTCGCTTCGTGAGCAGAAAAACAAAACGTCACGCAATCATTATTAGACATACGTTAATACAGAAGTTTTTTGTATAAAATTGCAAACTTTGTAATTGTAATATTGCTGCATTTCAAACATTCTCTTTTCTACTCTTGAGTTGATATAGTCTATTTTACATATACATATTATTGGGTATATAACAGACTGTGGAACATGCATAGTGCAAATATGTGTTGGCAAGTTCGCTTAAAAGATGTCAGGACCAATTTGTGCGCGGATCCGGAGCGTGTGTCAATAGGGAGCCTTCCAAAGCGGCCCCCAAACATTGATTTATGTATGTTTATTTAGAGAACCGACGATGGCAAGAGACAGGACGGGACAGGACAAAGGTTAGGGAAATACTCAGTGTAGGAACAGGCCAGCTGTTAACACTTGAAAGTTGTTTCGATGTTGTCGTTGTCAGTTTTGTGTGATTTACAAATAGCCACAGCGCACTATGGGACCAATGACCGATTTCGTGGCCTAAATTAATAATGCAATGATTTGGCAAGTATTTTGGCTCTAGTTTATTGGATAACATTTAAAATTATGATTATAAGTGGTTTTTTATGAAAAGTGGGCGTGGCACTTTTCCCACTATTTGTAAACATTTTTTTTTTATTACAATTGAGCATTTTTCCTAACACTTAACCAATAACGGCAAAATTGGATATTGCTTACTGGTATTTATAGTAGGTTATATTTAACAATTGCATTTTACCGATCAACTCGCCCCTTCACCTTTTTCCAAACTTTAAATATATCCTAAAAGTGAGGTCGTTCGTTGATTTGTGGAAGAAATTGACAAAAATTGACAATTATAAAAACTGATCTACAATCACAATCAATGATAGCACCAAGTTAAAAAAGTCGCATTGCTGCCAAATGCTGCCAACATTTTTAATTCCTTTCCAAAGTCAAATTTTGTTAAAAAAATTGTTGCATGAGACACTTTTTTAACTTACATAAATATAAGGAAAACACATTAAATTTCTACAAACGAGCTTTACCAATATATAGTACAAGCCTCACTGCTTATAATCCATTATAAAGTTTTTCACATACGCTTAGTCTTATTTAACTATAATTTACTGAAGTTGACGAGCAAATTTGCTTACCAAAAACCACGCGCTTATGGTTGTTAACAGCTGCGTTTAACAGCTGTTATCTTAACAGTGGTACTCCTGGTTAACATTTTTGGTTCGCAAAACGATACTTTGGTGTATTTCTTATATATAAACAACAAAATTTATGATAAATTACGTAAATTGAAATTTTGGGTTTAGGCCACGAAATCGGTCATTGATCCCATAGTGCAGCGTTAAATTGAAAATGTCAGAGAGAGGAAAATGAATTGTTTTGTTTTCACCACAGAACAAAGTGCAATACCATTTGCAAAATATTTAATTTCATTTGTTTTTTTGACAAAAAGCCCTCGATGAATCGTTGCCTTTGTAGCTATTTGGTTGGCAATTTCATTAATATTTCAATTGACGCTTAAGACCATACAATATGCGCCTAATTAATGCAAAGCAATTAGCTTAATTTATAGGTATTGTTTAAGCCAGAACACGTACTCCCTTTAGCAAACTGCTAACCCAATTATGCGCTACTCCAAGGCATCAACATCAGAAGCAGAATTCACAGGAAGTCCTAATCCAAGCCATCCAAACCATAAAGCTCCATGCCGCCACTTTCATTAGGTAATTCGTGTAAATCACTTCAATCTGGCCTCTAACCACAATTCGGGTTTTTGTCTTAAGGCTTAAGTGTCTAACATTTATTTGCATAATTGTTTACATATTAATTAATTGGGAAGCTTGAATTAAGATTAAGCAAGCTAGCTTCAATTTTCTTTTTCTTTTATTTTCCGCTCACAAACAAAATACGTTTCATAACAATGCAAGACATTTAATGCCAAAACAAATAACAATAAATAAAGCTTAAAGGCAGCCTAAAAGCTGCGGCAGCTTTCAACAAGAGCTCTCAGCTGATGAAAGAATGATATATATATTAGGTATTGACTGCTGAATTCTATAAAAAGAAGCAGAGGGCACAATATAATGTGCAGGTTCTGAAAATCGCATAACCCTGTAATTTCACGGTCTTTTGCAAAACTGATAACTAAAATTTTCATAAGATAAAGCCACAAGTGCGTTCAAAAGAAGTTTATATTATGTTTCGATGTATTTATATTTTGTTATTTTTTAATTATATTTTTAAGACTTAATTTTTATTGTGAAGGATATTGGCCGCTTTGACATCCTTGTGTAATATTGTTACCTGTTAACAAAAGCAACCAATATATTTGAGAATTTATGGTGTTCTCTTGGTTCTCAAAATTCGATCTTTAGGCGATCCATGTACAATTTGGTAAAGATATAGCTTTTGCATTTAATTTTCTGTAAGTATAATATTTTTAAAAATAAAATTCTGGTATCCTGAATATTTTAGAGTCAATTCACATGTAAAATTAGTCGCTGATTTCGAAAATTGAAATTTAAAAAAAATACGTTTCTTCGACCATTTTTGACATAATCAAAAAAATTAGATTTTCGACTTTTCAAAAAGGTTACTTTATTTAAGTGTAAATTACTTTACACACAGTTAAATGATATTAATAAAAACAAGAAAGAAACGCCTATCTTCGGAATCTATATACCCTTGCACTGGTCTCCTAAGAAAATTTTGAATGCCAACTTTAATTTTAATTACTTAAAAACAAAGTTTTTCAAACGAACACTTTTCGACCGATTGTTCCTATAGGAGCTATAAGATAGAGTGATCCGATTTTTTTCAATCTTGGTCAGATTGTAGAAATCGTAATTCTACATCAATATACCAAGTTTGGTTTTGATTACTTGAAAAACAAAGAAGTTATTTATACAAACACTTTTCATGAATATAAAGTATCTTCGTTTTTTCCTCCATAGTTATATGATATAGTGTTCCGATCGGGCTGATTTTGACATACAAATTACATACATCATCACGCTTCATCGGTACCGAGTTTCATTAAGATAGCTCAAAGATAAAGCCAAAAACTCAGCATAGAAACAGACGGGCAAATGGACAGACAGACAGACCGACATGGCTATATCGACTCAGCTCGTCGTCCTGACCAAGAATATATATTCTTTATGGGGTTGAAGACGTCTCCTTCTATGCATTACACATTTCGGGACAAAGTTGTAATATAATTTATTAAAATGAAAAGGTAATAAAATAGCCAATCAATTCGATC
>JAWNNH010000435.1:0-26214 GCA_035043045.1 Hirtodrosophila alboralis | reverse complement strand
ACTTATCATATTCTAGTTGACACGAAAAAAATTGTTCTGCCATGCGTTACGTTTAAATAATATAATCTATTTCGTATTAATTTAAAATAAACCGCCTACTCTGATGTATACGTTAACAGTGCTGTATACGTTAACAGTGCTGTATACGTTAACAGTGCTGTATACGTTAACAGTGCTGTATACGCTAACAGTGTGTACATCTGTAGAGGCGCTAGTGAATTTTCCGGAAAGTTTTCCAAACATTTTCTTTTTTAAAAAACCTTTTACTGACAATTATTGAGCCAAATCGGCCCAGCCGTTCTTAATTGATAAACCTCTACTTTTTTTGGCTCCATTTTTATATACAAACATATAATAAAATTCATAATTCTTTAACAAAAAAATAATTATAACCTGGTTTGTCGAACGAATACATAACATAGGCAAAATAAAGCTTTTAATGAATATTTTGCTTAAAAAATAAAAAAATTTGTTAAGAAAAAAAAAATATTCCCGACTAAAATTATTTTCCAATAAGTAACTTTGAATTGAAACTGTTTATCAGTAAGTATATAAATTTGCACATTTATTTATGATTAGAGACTATACATAAAATGTGACTCTAGGGCCTCTTTTCAATGTATTTATGTGCCACTTGTTGTGGCGGATGCTGTTAGAATAGCAACATAAATAAGCAACAGCATAAATATAGTGCCACTTTAAGACCCAATAACATTAAAGCCATAAAGTTAGCGCCAAAAGCGGAAGAGCGTAAAAGAGAAATGAGCTGACATTTAAGTTGTCAACATTTGCAAAAATCCGTTGACAATTCCAAATTACACTAGACAACAAAGAAAAAATTTTGTTGGCTTTTCAAAGTAAACAAATTAATATATTGGATTTTTAAGATTGGTTTTTGAATTTTTTTTTTTAAAAAATTATGAAATATTAAATTAAATGCTTAAAATGTATTTTTTTTTTAATAGTTTGTTACGCTTGTGTGTCTGACCATAAAGGATATGTTCGTTTCTGTGTAAAATAAGCAGATCGACATTATTGTCACCCCCGCAAATCAATAAAAAATTATTTATAATTATTTTTAATGTTAAGGATATTACTTAGATATTAGGCACAAGCCAGTATAATGCTGATCTGAATATGCTGTGTAAATTCAATTAAAGCGATAATAAACACCGAAGTTATTGAAGATGCTTGTTACATACATATATATAGTCTTATGACCGCCTTTTACCCATTTTCAATTTACACAGGGTGTATAAATATTGCTTTCACAATACATTTATTAAAATTATCCTAAATAATCGAACTTAGAGTTTACAGATCATAATACTTTATTGAACTGCCAAGCTTGGTTTTAATATGTTGGAGAAAAATATTATTCATGTAACATTTTCTAGATCGATAGTTCCTATAGCAGCTATATGATGTACTGGACTAATCCGGCTGATTGTAACATTACTGCCTGCAACAGAAATAGACATCTGTGCCAAATTTCAAAATAGCTCAAAAACTGAGAGAAAAGTTTGTTTAGAAACAGACAGATGAACAGATAGACAGAAAGGCAGACGGATATGGCTTTATCGACTCACCTCGTCGTCCTGAAAGTGTCAAATAATACATAAACACCTTAAAAATATTTGTAAGGAAATTTATTTAGTGTACATTATATAGCTAATTCAGCTAAGATGTCTGGCAAGACCATTTAAGCGGATACTTAATAATATTAATTTTTTCTCCTACTACGGACCATCAGCTACATTCAAATAGTGTCTTTTCTGATGGGGAAAAATTAGCTGTCCAGTGTTATTTTTGGCAACCGATTGGCAATAGCAGCAACTAACAATAACGACGTCCATAACTTGAGCAGCTGTCACGCTGATGCTGGACAGGAAGCCATGGCTATAATCGCATTAAGCTGATAAATTGTGATGTGGAGAATGCGGACAGCTGCTCTTTTGAAAGGGTCGGCAGCGGTTTGATGATGTTGTTCAAGTTAAAAGGGCTACTTACGATTATGATAATGCGTTGAAAATCAATGGATACTGCATAATGCAACCCGCAACCTCATTGATACTGTGTGCCACATCCGGCGGCAGATGCGATTATTTGCAGTTGCCAAAAAAGCAGCAGGCGGCCAGAATTCAAATGTAAATGCCGTCGCCTGCAATTGAGATTGAGATTTGTGAAACGACTACAACTACGGCTCGACTACAAATTGAATTGTCAAACACAAGTGCGCGTTGCAGTTGGAACAATACTGGATAACAAAGGATCAACTGCAGCACTCACAACTGACATCTAATTGCGCGCCCAAGTGTAAGAATGGAGCATGATTACGAAATTAAATCAAAGGCTATGCAAGCGACCCACTTACGAGTGTCCTGGTCCCATTCCTTGGGCACACAATTTCTACAGAACAAAATTTTGCATTTCTTTGTCAGACTTATACATAGGACACAGAAACTGGCATTCATTTTACGAGTATTGCAGACCAAATGGCACTTAAAAACAAGTTAGACTGCAACTTAGTAAAGTGTTTGACTAACTAAATACCCTGGAAATAGGTTTAAAACCACCAAAGGCATTTTCAACTGTTGCCAGTATATAATACATATTCTGTGTGATTTGGTTTAGTAAAGTTCCGTTAAATTCAATAATGGAAATAATATTAATTTCATACCAAAATGTTATCCAGCAAAGCGCAATTATTATTAAAAGCTTTATTTTAATTTCCATTAACTGCACCCCTTCCTAGAGTTATCATCTAGATAGAGTATCATTAACCTATGACGTATGCTAGGGACATTATGTGTGGCTTCTATGTAATTTTGCTTCTGCCTATAATATTTGAATTATTTATTATAAACAATCAATCAGACAGTTATAATTTATCGGATGTGCACGGTTATATTATTATAAGCTTAAATTCTCTTTATACACTTCAGATTAGTCCCTGGGATGGTTAATGGAAAAGTCGCCTGGAAAACGTTAAAAACATTCGGCGTTTGTTCTCAGTACCTACTAGAATGCTGATTGAGTGGTTTCTCTACTTCACCAAATTGAAATCTATTTTTTGGCAATTCAAATCAAAAGTACACACACATTATCTTTCCCTATATCTTACAAGAAATCCCTGACCGCAATAGATGTGAATAAAGGCTTAGCCGGCCAGCCCGGCTAATACATCTCCTCTATTGGGTCAGAGATTTCTCTCTAACTTTCTTTAAAATTTCCTTATTTTTCTCTTACTTTTTTTTTCGTTGTCTCTCTATACCTATCTTTAAATTAATCCTATTTTCATTTTACTTATTTTCTTATTTATTTACTAACTTTAATGTTATTTTATTTAATTTTATTTAAAAAAAAATTTTTTTTTTTTTTTTTTTTTTTTTTATATTACTAATTTAACTTTTAATTATAATCACTTTTTCAACTTTTATTACTAACTCTCTTCTGTTTAGCTTCAGGTTCAAATAATGACACTGACTAACCTGGCTGTGAGTAGGGGCATAGCTGGCCGGACTGGCAAATAAATATCCCCTGTGCCAGTGTCATTAATATTTGAAACTTATGTAATTTAATTAGGCTTTTTCTATCCTTCTATTACATTTAAGAAATATTATAACGTTTGCTTATCTGGGACAGCACTGATTGTCTGCCAGAATAAATAAATGAATAAAATAAAATAAAAAAATTATCTGAACCAAGATGCCCTTACACTTCATCTAGGAAGCAGGGTATATTAAAAAAATAAAATAAAAATAGTTTTATGTCTGCCAAATCAATGGCTTCAGTTTGACTAAGAAAATATTCTGCACCTTCAGAGCACATGCCACCGACAACCATCTATAAAGCGAGTTATAGAATTTGATGGCATGATATAAGCCATTTCAAAGGCAATTTTGCCTTTACAAAGTTTGCCAACTTGTCAGCTTATGAAAAGTGCTGGCAATAAACAAATTTCAGCACTCTGCAAGGCAATTCACAGATTTTCCTGGCAGGACAGCGAGTCTGTTGGGCAATTAGGCAGGCTTTGGTTATTGCACACAATTGCTTATTTACGAGCTGATCAAATGAAAAACGGCCACAAATTGAAAAGGAAAAACAATTAATTAAGTTGTGAGGTAAGAAACCGCAGCAATAACATTGATACCTATACTATATACTATGTCTACATAAGTAGTACGTATACTATGTACATATATAGTAAGTATAATGTCAATTTGTTGAAGGCACTGCAGCAACATAAATGTAACCCATTACGTGTGTGTCCCAAGGATGGCAATGCTTGCATGGGAAACACTGCGTATACGTAATGTCATAAGGGCCAAATGTCATGAAATTTCATTACAGTTCGAGTGCAGCAGCAACAAAATGTTGAAACATTGAGTTAAACTGCCAGCTAAACCAATTACATTTGCACGCCACTGACAACAGCAACAATAATGTCAACAGCAGCAGTAGCACCAGGAGCAGCAGGGACATCAACAATATTGCCCAGAAGTTCAACGGAAACGGAAGCCGCAGCAGCAACAGCGCTTGAAAAATGGCCACGTTGGGGAAATGACGTTGAAAAACAGTAAAAATAACATACACACAATAAAAAAAAAACGAGACATCGAGCAGCGTCAACAGCGACAACAACAACAACTTTAATGAGCTGCAACTGAGAAGTTAAAGTGATTTATTCAACTTCAGGCAACATTGTGGGCATAAACAAGTTCTACAAAAAAATTGAGAGACTGGTTGGGAAGACGGCCCAAATGATTGACCCCAGAAGCCCATACTGCCACAATTTGCTGCCCTGGCTGTCAAAAACTCATTTATTATTTAAATATTATCAGGCTAAAAAAAAAGCCTTATAAAAGAAAAGAACAAGATATCAGACAGCCTGCTGCTCATTTTCAAAAACTTTTTTTTGGGGGCAGCTGTCAACTTGAATGTGGCATAAAGGACGTCGGTGCTGCAAGGTGGCAAAGTCGCCGCGGACACTTGACGCAATTCCCTTGTATTGTGCGTGTAAAATTACAATTGGGTACTGAAAACTGGCATACAAAAGTTTTTAAATTTTGTCGAAATCATTGTGTAAAAAGAAAAAAAAAAACAAACTTTGAACAAAAGAACAGTCTCCATGAATTATGGTGCAAATTATTCTGGAGATATGTGTGTGCTGCGAACCGCATTAGAGTGCGTGTGAAAGCTAAAAAATATTTTTAGTATTTTCAGGGTTTCGAAAGTTAATGAAAAATTGATAGAAGGAAAACTATTTACAATACATTTTTATGTAGTTTTTAAATTTTCGAAATCCCAATTTTTTTAAATAAGTATGCTAATATTAATATAAAATTAACAACAATTTTATTTTTAAAGTTTTTTTTGCCGAGTTAATTTAATTTTAGTTAACATTTGGCAGACTGAAAAAATCTTATTAAATTTTAAATATAGTTTTTGGAAAGATGCTACTACAGTGAAAATTTAAGCTTTGCCAAAAATATTATTTTAGGCAGTTTCTTAACAATTTTGTTTAATAAAACACAATTCTGCTTCATTCAAGTTATCAAGCTGTATAAATCAATTTTAAATTTACGAAATTTGTTGCCATTTTGTGCTTTCAAATGCCCTTGGAATTTATAATGTTTAAGTTAAAAATAAATTTTAAAAATGGTTTTTGGAGAGATGCTACTACAGTGAAAATTTAAGCTTTGCCAAAAATATTATTTTAGTCAGTTTCTTAACAATTTCTTGTTTTTAAAAACACAATACTTCTTCATTCAAGTTATCAAGCTGTATGAATCGATTTTAAATTTACGAAATTTGTTACCTTTTTGTGCTTTGAAATGCCCTTGGAATTTATAATGTTTAAGTTAAAAATAAATTGATTAGCCTGCAAACTTTTGCATTTTATATAAATGAAGGTACAATTTACGTTTTAGTTAAAGCTGTTGATTGAATTAGGATTCTGGTATACAGACATATTCAAATCAGGGGACAATTGCTAGAATATAAATTAAGGCTGCAGAAAAAACATGATTTGGTCGATTATTTTTCCATTCTGTCAGCATTTTCTTTGCCTTTTTTGGGCACTCGCCAAAAATTTGTGCACTCCAAAATTTATGTCATGACATTTGCAGTGCCTTATCATTTTCACTGTACACCACCCGCATGGCATCCCATTTGGCTAAGAAATATTCTTAGCATTTGGCATTTTTTTTTTTTGTTCATAAATAATTGTTTATGAGCACGTGCAGCAGCAGACACAGACGACAATGGTTTCCCCACATGCAAAGTGAGTTGAAGTGAAGTCAAGTAGAAGTGTTTGGGGCACAAACTGGGAGCTGGCAAACTGGGTTATGCGGCGACATGGCTGACTTGCGTGACCAAAGTGCAAGAGGTGATAAATAACAGCACAATGTAGACATAACAAACCGTGCCCAAACTGAAGCCCAAGCCCGGGCAAGTTGCTCTGCATGTTTCAACAATAATGCACAAAACAAATATAGTTGTTTGCTACTTTCAAGTTTGTCGTGCAGTTTATAAAGTTGTTGTGGGTACACTCAAAAAAAAGTGTACATCCAATTGTGGAAAACTGACGTCAGTGGTTGGAAAAACAGGATAGAAATAGCGCCATAGAAATTTTTTTATGCCCTGTAGATTTAATTACCACAAAGTGAAGAAAATGTTATAATTTTGACAGATAAAATTTTCTGTTTTATTTATTTTATTTAATTATTTCGATAACTCGAGGAAACTTTTTCTACAAAACATGGAAAAAATCTATAATTTTATGTCCATAATAAAAAATATCCGTAATTTTTTTAAATTTGAATAAAAATATTACTTTACTTTGGTTAAAGAAATAAGTCAACATATATCGTAAAAATTTATATTGAGCATAGAAAATGAATTTTAATGAATTTTATTTTCATTTCATAGAACACCTGGATTTCATATTGTAGAAAATCCATACTTCCGTTTATAAACCCATAATTTTTTTCGTTTATTCATATCATAGAAAATATATTCGTACTGTGGAAATTTGCACTTCTTTGTAGAGATTTATACTCTGTTTGTAGAATTTTATTTTATTTTTTTTATCGAAAGTGTTTCTATACTTAAAAAAATTTCTTTTTTCTTAGTGTACCAACAACAATTTTCAAGGCTAAAAGTACATTTAGTTCAGTTTAACACATCAGTTAGTTATCAGCCAGCGCAGATAGAAAATGTAATTTTCTTGGCTGACTGCTGATTGCGTTCTGGGTGCCTTATATTTTCTGCTTAATCTATATGACCTTCTGTTGCACATGGCAATTGCCTGTCCCTGGAAGCTGAAGAGTTGCAGTCACAACACTCACAAGTGCCACAAGAGCCGCGGCAGCCACAACAGATACAACAGATACAACAGACACAAAAGTCACATGAAGCGCGATTAAACGAGATATTTTTGTATGAATAGCAGCACTCATCCACCTTAACCACCTTGACTGGGTTTGTGTCCTTGTCTTTGTTTATGAGCATTGTGCAACAAGAGCTAAAAATAAACATTAATGTAAATATGTTGCAGTTGTAGCTGTAGCTTGAAGGCAGCAGCAGCAACAACAAAGCACTTGTAAATAATATTTAAATAACTGCAAGTGTGGACACAGGGCACAGGGCACAGGGCCACAGAGACAGGGACGAATGTAGAGACAAATACGGTTATAAATACTGAAAGAGATACAGATACTCATATACTAGATACATTTACAAATGCATAAGTAAATTACGTGTAAATAACAGTACGTACACTGTGAAAAAAATTAATTTATGTGGCAACTGGTCTCAAAGTCAAACTCAACGGATGTTCCCGATTTATTTTTACAATTTGTTTAGTTCTCTGAGTGTAAAACATATATGATACAGATACAAATTCAGGAGCAAATTAATTGTATATACAACTAGTCCTTTGTCTGTTAAGGAAACCAATTAAATGCTTTTGACACTCCTGTTTAATCATCTTATTTAGGCACAGTCTTATTAAACCACATTTGACAAGTTAATTTAGCTGCTATTTATGTTAAAGCTGACAGCATGTCAAGGCTAACAAACTTTCTCCACATTAATTAATTATTAATCTATTTTGATTTTTAGTGAGGCTACGGGATATTTATGTTTATTTCTAATGAAATGCAATTTTCTTGAGCATTAAGCAATAAACATAAGATTAAATCTCTTAATTAATACAATTTGAATGTACAGACATTTGAACAAAACATGTGTACACTCAAAAAAAAAGTGTACATCCAATTGTGGAAAACTGACGTCAGTGGTTGGAAAAACAGGATAGAAATAGCGCCATAATTATTATTATGCCCTGTAGATTTAATTACCACAAAGTGAAGAAAATGTTATAACTTTGACAGATAAAATTTTCTGTTTTATTTATTTTATTTAATTATTTCGATAACTCGAGAAAACTTTTTCTACAAAACATGGAAAAATCTATAATTTTATGTCCATAATAAAAAAAATCCGTTATTTTTTTAAATTTGAATAAAAAAATTACTTTACTTTGATTAAGGAAATAAGTAAACATATTTTGTAAAAATTTATATTGAGCATAGAAAATTTTCTGCAGGTTAATGAATTTTATATTCATTTCATAGAACACCTGGATTTCATATTGTAGACAATCCATACTTCCGATTATAAACCCATAATTTTTTTCGTTTATTCATATCATAGAAAATATATGCGTACTGTGGAAATTTACACTTTTATGTAGAGATTTATACTCTGTTTGTAGAATTTTATTTTATTTTTTTTATCGAAAGTGTTTCTATACTTAAAAAAATTTCTTTTTTCTTAGTGTATATATGCAAATGTTATATTTGGTATATAACCAAAAAAGGTAATATTCAACGATTTTATATATTTTTGTTTTAATTATCATGTATTTTAATTATATTTAGTGCTCCATAAAGGCAATAAATCTAATTTTATTTAATTATGACTTTATGCTCACATAAATTTCTCAAATGAGACACTTAATGATTAATGAATAATTCTACATTATAAATAAAAGTTAATAAAATTCATCACATTACTTGATTTCAGATATAAATATTAAACATTTAATTTCTAGCTATTGAGATAATTTCATAAATAAATCTTGCAATACACACAAAAGTTAGTAAACATATTATAATAATAAAATGTACTTAAAAGAGAAAAATGCAATATTCGGCTTTATTTAATGCATTCATAGGGTATCTGAATGTTTTGTAGTATTCACATATATTTGCCAAACTTTACTTACTTATATTAATGCAATTGCAAACCGCAAAAATGTTGGCAATGTTTTAGCTTGGCAATGTGAATATATTGCAATTTCAAATTGGTTTCTATAAAATATTTAAAAACTGAAGACCATGAAATATGCAGCACAGTTTGTGGCAACGAAACATTTTGATTAGAAATTGTGGCACTTAATATTTTCATAATCTAATTAAAAGTGTGCTTAAAGTGCTTTTCAAATTCAATTAAAAATTGTAAATTGTCAGGTAACAAACAATGCAAAAGTAAAAAAAATATTTTGAAGCTTGGATTATAAGTACAACATAAAGTAAGGCGCATTAGGCTTATTAAAAGAGAGAATGGTATTTCAGAGAAATGCGTGAAAATGCTGTGGAAATTCCACGAAAAACTTTTCAACAAAGATTTTCTCGTCGCTTTTGAAACCACAATGTTGTTGTTAATATAAATCTTTCTGCGAATACTGTATGTATGTAGAACAAAAAACAAAAAACTAAAACTAAAAGCAACTCCAACAAAATTCCACATAATCCACAAACAGACAGCGTGGAAAGGAATCATGCATCTATAAGGCTGGAGGGCAAACAAAGAGCTGGACCATTCCTTTTCACCCAACAAGACACAGCCAGGACAACAGAATTGTGGCAGCTGCGTTGCCTGGCCTGTCCTGGCATATTTTATGAATCTTTTTGCAACACATTAGCGTGGACGGTGGCAAGAGTGGTAAAGAGGCATTCTAAGCTTTTAATTGGCTATTGAAAGTGATCCCTGGAAAACAAAGCGAAAACTTTGCCACTGACTTTAAATAGAAAATAGAATTTGCGTGGAATGAATTGTTTTGTCAGAGAACCGAGTGGGCGCTAGGAAAACTGCCACATAAAATAAATCGCAGCTATAGCTGTGATTTGTTAACTCAAAATGTATTTAATCTTCATAAAATACGCACAAATTTATGTGAATATTCGAAATCTTTTCTAAATACGTTTTCCAAAGAAATATTTATTTTGTCGAGAAATATACTCGTAAACGAATGTAAAACGCAGATTGAATTTTCAAATAGAAATATTGTAAAATACGTACTTAAGTCGAAAAAATATAAATTGCTGTGCATACTATCGAAAAGAAATGATATTTGATTACTTTGTGTCGAAAACTTATATGTTTATTAGTTAGTTAGATATATAGATAAATAGCTTAGATGACAGATTAAACTATATTTTCCATAATATAAATACTATTTGTAAACATTGCACTATGGGACCAATAACCGATTTCGTGGCCTAAACCCAAAATTTGAATTTATAATTTATCACAAATTTTTTTGTTTATATATAAGAAATACACCAAAGTATCATGTTGCGTACCAAAAATGTTAACCAGGAGTACCACTGTTAAGATAACAGCTGTTAAACGCAGCTGTTAACAACCAACAGCGCGTGGTTTTTGGTAAGCAAATTTGCATGTCAACTTCAGTAAATTATAGTTAAATAAGACTTAGCGTATGTGAAAAAACTTTATAATGGATTATAAGCAGTGAGGCTTGTACTATATATTGGTAAAGCTCGTTTGTAGAAATTTAATGTGTTTTACTTATTTTTATGTAAGTTAAAAAAGTGTCTCATGCAACAATTTTTTTTTAACAAAATTTGACTTTGGAAAGGAATTAAAAATTTTGGCAGCATTTGGCAGGAATGCGACTTTTTTAACTTGGTGCTGTCATTAATTGTGATTGTAGATCAGTTTTTATAATTGTCAATTTTTGTCAATTTCTTCCACAAATCAAATTTTTAGCAAACGACCTCACTTTTAGAACGACCTCACTTTTAGGATATATTTAAAGTTTGGAAAAAGGTGAAGGGGCGAGTTGATCGGTAAAATGCAATTGTTAAATATAACCTACTATAAATATCAGTAAGCAATATCTAATTTTGCCGTTTTAGGTTAAATGCAAGGAAAAATGCTCAATTGTAATAAAAAAAAAAATGGTTACAAATAGTGGGAAAAGTGCCACGCCCACTTTTCATCAAAACCACTTATAATCATAATTTTAAATGTTATCCAATAAACTAGTGCCAAAATACTTGCCAAATCATTGCATTATTAATTTAGGCCACGAAATCGGTCATTGGTCCCATAGTGCATTGTTAACCGCGTTGAAAGTTTGATCGTTTTCTATTTCTAGTATATTTATTTTTTATCACGATTTTGAACTGTTTTTAGATGCTTCTTTAAATAGCAGGAATTGCATGTTTTAAAACAAGTTAGCACGTTATTGCTGTCTTTTGAGAAATTTGTTTTTTAGAACAACATTTTAGTGCATAACGATATCTTCAAATACGCGTAGTTTAATAGATAAATAGCCCAATCTGTTTTATATTATTTGTTTATCTTAAATCAAACTCCCGCCATATAACATATAATATTTCAGTTTCAGTTTATATAAATGAAACCAATTAATGTGTACAGGGTATATTCTAGGCGCGAACATTCACAAAAATATTCCTTTTTGCAGACTCATTGCTCAGCTTTTGCGTTTGAATTCACTTGATTTATGATTAATACGCACATAGCTCTTGGCAAATGGCGCATAATTCTATAATTTTCCTATTAAAATATATAAACAAAATTTAAGTATTTTTGTACAATAAATAAAATCGTACAACGCCTGCATGGATATAAATAAATGTATTGATATTAAAATCACTTCGAGTCACTCTCTCAATATTTATCAATTTGAGGTACATGCATGTATATATATATAGCATATACTATATTAAAAGCCCATATCCATCAGTTTTATGTATATGTGCTGCGCCACTGGGCGTTCGATTACTCATACGCGGCGTATGTCATGTGGGGGCATCAATGATGATGACTTCATGGGGCATTCGATATAAGTATATTTTTTTTGTGTTCGTGTTGCCTTAAATGCATATAAAATGTAATAACATTGGTTATGGCCATTAGCCAACTTGACGACGCACATAACAGGGCGTTGTGGGCGTGGCAAATGCGCCTAACTGTTATTATAGCACGTAAATGAGTGGACTTTTGTTGCTTCTATTTCAAAACTCTTGTAATTACGCACCGCGTCAAAACAATTTACAAAATCGCGCGTGAAAATGTTATTCTATTGGCTGCAATGTTGTCTACGGAAGGGAGGAAAATAGGGGAGGTGATGGGGGCTGACTATGTGCGGTTACGATTTAAACTCATGTTGTCACAGTTGATTGCACTTGTGCGATTCGCTTACATCCGTATTGAAGCTAATTATTAGTACAATTGTCAGGTGGCAGTATGAACAGTTCTATCGATTCACAATCTACGTGACAGTGGGCGTGTCAGCGCCCCTTTATACCCCTTCTGGGACTGTTTAAATATGTTCAATCGTTGAGAATATACGAAACTTAACTCTGCACTCAACAGCAGCTGTACAATTGTACAAAATGACACGCCCCCTTACCATACGCCCAACTGTTGTATTTACTATTGTTTACCAACTGAATTTCTGCTGTCTACACTGAGCGAATTTAATAAAAATATTTTCAGTTTATTTATTACTTTAAATTTAATTTTAATGATTAGTTTGAATATCTAATTAAGAATTCTTTTTTATCTTGTCTAGTTAATAGGTTTTAAGAATTTTCAGACAATCCTTAATGGTGAGTATAGAGTCTAGATTTTACTATAATTTCTTTGATCAATATGTTTTAAACCGTTGATAAATAGATAAAATTTATATGCTTTGATAGTTAATGCACAACAAGAATAAATATATTTATTTTACTAACACACTGTTTATTCTGCGAATTGTGAATTAATTTTTTGTCAAAAATATCGAAAGCATGACAATTAGATTGTTTTTCAATTAAAAATATTTTTATCGATAATGCTTATGCTTTATATTTATAGATCCATCTACGGTTTATTAAGGCACAAAGAACTTGTTTTTTAACAAAATTAAAATTTGAATCTGTAGCAAATATTACTAAATATCCCTAAATTCGAGGCATTGGAAAATTACTTTATTCGTTACAGAAAAATGACGCCATAACAACAATTTATTGCAAATTTGGGACACCCAACTGGAGTACAGGGCATTTTACGTGTAGGCCAGTGTAAAACATTAATATCGGAACTTGATAAACAGAATGATGTTGAGACTTTTGACTTTTGAATCCCTGGTAGCATTGGCTGAATTATTTGCCGATTCATCTATTGAATTTTTGAGTCCAAACAGAAAACTCTTAATTACCAAGTTTTACATATAAGGTGATGATAAGGTCATTAAACAGAGCTCGCATTGCAAACTAAGATCACATGAATTACCCATAACTTTGACTATTAATACCATGATTTACATATTTTTTTTATTTCTATTTTTCACTGAACAAAATGAATATTATTATACTGAATGCTGCACCTTTACTTTAGCCAAATGTCTTTGTTTTCGATGCACTTAACTTTGTTCAGCATATTATAGTAGATTTATGTTAAATATTTGCACTATAAACGCATTTTTATTTGCAACATTTTCTTTTCGAATTACTCCCAAAACTTTGCCAATTCTTAAGCTTGGACTTAGTGTTTATATTCAAGAAGGATCACTTTTATATAATTTCAATTAAAAAAAAAGGGCAGAAATGTTCAACAGTTTTATATGCATTTAAAAAACCATTGAGGATTATTATTAAAATATATTCCTTTCAGCTCAGTCGTTATTTTTTTCTCTCTCTGTATACGTGACTGTTGTGACTATTCACCGGTTAACCGTCGCTTACTTGTCACATCTACAGGGAACATGTAATGGGTGCTCACATCAGCATTTTTCATACACAACCCTGTTCCGTAGAAAGACACATACACAGGTATGCCATATTGTAGCGAATTTTTTATTGAAATCTGTCCGACAACTGAATGCCAAAAAGCAGGTCTGTGTGTGTGTGACAGTGTGTGTGAGTGTGTGTGAGTGTGTGTGAGTGTGTGTGTGTGTGTGCGTGCGAGCATGCAAATTTAAATCATTGAAAATCAGTTATTTTTTTTGTGATTGGAATTGTAACTTTTATTGTTGCCATCTTAAAGTTTACCCTTTTCAAACTAGACCATCTAGGTGAAATCAAAATAGCTTAAATTGAGCTGAATAAATCTCAAGTTTTCTCAATGTTTATTCTAGCTATATGCTTTAGACTCTATATTTTTTTCATTATAAGAATAACTTTACACTTACTATTACGATGCTCAATTGAAGTTCAGTCTGCTGCTCATCAACTGCCGCTTGTCAATAGCTTGCAAATTGTAAAAGTTTTCAAATGAATATTTCAATTTGTATACAGTGACCTTGCTTTAAACTTTCGCAACTAAAATGCCAAGCAAATTTTGCAACTTTACGGTGTTGCATAAATATTTTCTTGTGATTTAAATTTATGTGAAAATCGCTTTAAATGCACTCGCATGGTAAAAATTATGCGCATATTCGTATTACGCATACGCTGCATGTAGCCTGTATTGAGTTAATAATTTCGCGTTGGCTTGTGGCACATGTCTGTGGCTTAAAATAAATATTTGCACATGGCAAACTGACGTAGTAATTTCTTTTTTTTACACTGTTTTACCTCAAATTCCCCTACACCAATTATAAATGCATCTCATTTACAGTTTTTTGCATCTCTTTTTTTACGTGCTTTTGCTGCCTTTTTTTATCCTGGAGTTATAAAAAATGTTATCACATCTGAATTTATACCATATAAATTTTTATGTACATGTAAATAATTTATTTTTTTCTTGTTATGCTCTTTAGCTTCCCTATCTTTCGATGTGTATGTAAATTTGTGCATTTGCAAAAACTTTGTGAAATAAAATTTGGCAGGTAGACAATAAAGATAGATATAAAGAACACTTTAATTTATTTATAAAAATGAAATATTTATCGATCAAAATATCTTAAAATTAAGTCAATAGTTATAAAAGTTTCAAGCGTATATGAAATAATCCTTACTGAAGATAAAGTAGTACCAATAGCTAAAAGAGATAATATCTAAATATAAATATAAAACTGGAGCCAAAAAAAATATAGGTATTCATCAATTGGGAGCGGTTGGGCCGATTTTGCTTAAATTTATTTTTATTTGTTCGTAATTACCTGAGGAAGGATTCTAGAAAAACAAATTTTCGAAAAACTTTCTGGAAAAGTTGCAAGCACCTCAACAGATGTACTTATGGTTACTGCATACAGCAATGTTAACGTATACAGCACTGTTAACGTATACACACTCAAAAAAAAGTGTACATCCAATTGTGGAAAACTGACGTCAGTGGTTGGAAAAACAGGATAGAAATAGCGCCATAGAAATTTTTTTATGCCGTGTAGATTTAATTACCACAAAGTGAAGAAAATGTTATAACTTTGACAGATAAAACTTTCTGTTTTATTTATTTTATTTAATTATTTCGATATCTCGAGGAAACTTTTTCTACAAAACATGGAAAAATCTATAATTTTATGTCCATAATAAAAAAAATCCGTTATTTTTTTAAATTTGAATAAAAAAGTTACTTTACTTTGGTTAAAGAAATAATTCAACATTAATTGTAAAAATTTATATTGAGCATAGAAAATTTTCTGCAGGTTAATGAATTTAATATTCATTTCATAGAACACCTGGATTTCATATTTTAGAAAATCCATACTTCCGATTATAAACCCATAATTTTTTTCGTTTATTCATATCATAGAAAATATATTCGTACTGTGGAAATTTTCACTTCTTTGTAGAGATTTATACTCTGTTTGTAGAATTTTATTTTATTTTTTTTATCGAAAGTGTTTCTATACTTAAAAAAATTTCTTTTTTCTTACTGCAGCACTGTTAACGTATACAGCACTGTTAACGTATACAACAATGTTAACGTATACAGCACTGTTAACGTATATAACAATGTTAAAGTATACAGCAATGTTAACGTATACAGCACTGTTAACTTATACAGCGCTGTTAACGTATTCTAGCTCCACTAGAACTAATTTTTATATTAGAACAAAGTTCGCCGGTTCAAATAGAATATAATTAGTTTGGTTTATGCTTTTTTTTTTTTTTTTTGAAGGGGGAGCGTATTAACGCATGACGGGTGCACAAGTTTACTTAAATTATGCCAAAAGTTTTGAAAATGTTCATAAAGACTTTATTAACATAGACAGGACTAAAGATGGTCTTAAAAATTCATTTATATATAATCTCGCGTATAACTATTAAATATTGCTTTCTGCCGTCAAAAAAAACTTTAGTTGATACCGTTTCTAGAAAATGTGAGTAGAATATATTAAAGTTGGAGTTGTTACCGATTTTAATTGTATATTCTGTAATTGTATAAAATCCTGTACAGAATATTTCTAAGTTTCGATTTTATTTTGTTTTGTTGTGTTCGCATATCTTGTCAACATAAGTTTTGCTTAATTTTAACAACTTTTTAAGGCCAGCTGCCAAAATGTATGTAAATTTAAATTATTAACGTGTAGAGTTTGCTGTCAGCTTATTTTGCAACTGTTGAGCTTGTTGTCGTTCTTTGTTGTTGTCATTTGCTGTTTATATATACATACATATATATCATTTCATGCAACGCTGATGGCTGGCTATTTGTAAATGTTGCATGCAACGGGGCGTTAACAAAATTTGTCAGCGCCACTTGCCGCGCTAATGAGCTGCAGTTAGTCTTAAGTTGAGGGGCGTGGCAGTTGCTATAACATTACAGTTTTAGTTTTATGTCCTGTGAAGTGTCGTTAAGCCTCAGCCTAGGCTCAGCTGGTAAGTAAGAGGCCATAAACAAGGCAATAATCCGCACGACAACAACTTAAAGTCTTAGCCAGGCCAAAGAGCACAACACATACTCGTAAAAGCCAACATAGACTTATTCCTTTCAAATACTCGAGTGCTTGTGGCTGCCAATATAGTTGGCATTGTTCATTTATAGAGTGGCAGGACGACTTGAGCCTTAACCAGAGCCATGGCTAAGCTGATGTGGATTCAATTTTGGACAATCGGAACATACACTGCTGATCTCTCTGCTTTGACTGTGTCTGTGGTTTTCTATGTGGCTTTGATGCTTGCTTTTGTTTATTGTTAAACATACATTGACACAGAACTGTGGCATTTGACATTTGTAGCTTGTAGCACAATTGAGAGCCAATACTTGGCCTGGCCCGGGCAGTGTCGGCAGCAGATTCCAGATACATTTGGGTTTGCAGAGCTGCCAAATGGCAATTAAAAGTGACAGCCAACAATATTTTGAGCCTGGACAGGCTGTGTGCCTATTTAAATATGTATTTAAACACCCCACTCCTTTACACACACACATCAAACTAATTTGCATGGCAGCGAACGTGTCTGTAAACTCCCAAAAGTGATAAAGACATTAAGACCTGCAGACAGACCCAACTGACGGCATTGGCAAGCAGAGAAATGCCAACTATTTGTAATATTTGCCTCCATAAATCAACGCAGGATAGCCCCAGGAGCTCCAATCCTGACTGTTGCTGTGCTCTTTGGTGTCTCTTTTGCTTTCCTGCATTTCCCTTAACATCATCGTTTCGCGCTATCTGCGCAATTAAAACGCCTATACGAACCTTGGGGCACATACACACAAAAGGGGTCTGGGATCTGGGATCTGGGGCATAGATGGTAGCTGAGCTGCGTCCTGAAGTCTTGGCAACTTGTTTGCTTAATCAGCGGGGTTGCCTGGCCCCGAAAAATAAACCCCGGCCGGAAGTGCGCAGGGCCATGAAAATTTGTCAACATTTGCCGGACGACAAACTAAATTTTGGTTATTTTTTTTTTTTGGATTTCACTTTCAGTTTTGGCATTTTGTTTGCTTGGGTAGACTGCAGTTTAAATGGTATATGGAAATGGCATGGCCAAAAGAAACGAAGCTCATTAGAGACCCTGAAAGAAATGTCCAAAATGTGCACACACGCACGCACACACACGCACACACACACACGCACACACATGTTACAAATCAGGGTTTCTTATGCGGCCAACGTGGCGCATGTGTAATGTGTAATGTGGCATTAAGCTGGAAATAATTTGAATAAATGACGCTGACATTGGGGGAATGACGAGCACTCGTCAATAATTATTTTAATGACGCGTTCCCAGCGCTCACTTGAAAGCTTTGTAATATTAATTTGTGCGGCCTTTGCATTTTTTATGACACTTGTTACAGGTAGCCCTACAAGCTAAAACATGAATTTGTAATCCAAAGCACTTACGCACACAATTAGCGAACGCATTAAGTATACGACACATGTGTGTCTTACTTTAAGCAGGCAACCACAAAGCTACCACATCTGTAGCACAAATGAAATTTAATATGCGAATTAAGGCACCAGCATAATAAAACTAAATGACAAATAGAAAGCAATTGTACGTATCGCAATGAATATAAACCCTAAAAAAGTCTAGCTTCCTATAGCTTACTGAAGCTTAAATACTCTTGCAGCTCAAATACCGAAAGATGTTCCACAATGCGTTACGTAGTTCATGGTCCAACTTGAATTAACTGCAGAAAGGGTAAAAAAGGTCGAAACATCTTTCTTCTAATAAAAAGACCAAGAAAATGAGAAACTTGAAAAGAAAGTGAAAGGCGAAAGTACAATAAAGACAGAAACTAAATAAATATTGGCAATTTCGGCCAAATTAACTATTGTCGGCAGCTGCAATATCAAGTATACGATATGTGGTACTTGCCTTGGGCAAAGGCTAAAAATCTTGGCGCTCTTTTGTGCGCACAGCAAATGAAATCTGAACAAAAAAACTTTTTAACAAAATACGAATATCAGACAACTCACAGTTCAACGGCTAGGGGAAAATATTGTAGATTTCAGGAATCTGTGAATATTTCCGTTTTACGGAAATGCAGTGCTAAAAGTTTTTAATCATAATTCGACGGCAAAGTAAAAAAAACTCAAAAGATAGATAAGTGTAACCAAAATGTTACAAAACCTGCAGAGTCCGTGCTGACAAGCCGGAAATGAAGCAAGGCAGCAGAGTGACAGCTGCAGTCCCCGCCCAAAAAGTGGTTGTGTTTGGGGGCATTTAGGGGTGTTTAAACGTCAGAATGGGTGTAACCTAGAAAACTTGAAATAGTTTTTGAAGCTATAAAATCAATAGGCACATTGCTAGCTGCTGGTTCAAGGTTCAAAGCTCTGTGGCCCCACACACATAATCATAAATCTAAAGTTTTTATTGCGTCTTTAAAACCAAAGTTAAGGGTTTAACTATTATAAACTCACTCAACCCACTATATACGAGTATTTTCGATGTTCTTAATTACACGGTCGTAAAATAAGCGTCATAGAACAGCTTTTAATTATGGCAATTAAGTAGAAATAGACACGTTTAATATACATACTTTATTAAATAAATATGTTTGCGGTCACGAAATATAAATGTTGCTTTTGTCTTGACTTTTGTTTAAGTAAGAATAGACGTAAGTTATAGCTTACATAAATTATTGAAAAACAAGAAGGAAACGTTTATATACTCCTGCAATGCTGTTCCAAGAAAATTATTAATACTCGACCGATTGTTGCCATAGCAGTCACAGAATTCAGTCAAACTTTATCAGATAGTTCTAAACACATTTATATATCGAAATGGTGAGTTTGGTTTTAATATCTTGGAAATAAAAAATATTTTACATAGAAGAACTAATTTTTTTATCCAAGTGTTCCTATGGCAGCTATATAATATAGAGTTCCGATTTTAATAAAACTTGTACAGATTATACAAAACATAATTCTACAGCGAACTGTTGAGTTTGATTTTGATATCTTGAAAAACAAAAAAGTAATTCATACAAACACTTTTCATGAAAATAAAGTGTCTTCGATTTTTCCTCCATAGCTATATGATATAGTGGTTCGATCGGGCTGATTTTGACATACAAACTACATATAATGTCAAGTTTCATCTGTGCCGAGTTTCATTAAGATAGCTCAAAGATAAAGTCAAAAATTTTACATGGAAACAGACGGACATCGACTCAGCTCTTCGTTTTGATCAAGAATATATATACTTTATGGGATCGGAGACGATTTCTCCCATGCATTACACATTTCGAGACAAAATTATAATACCCGTTTGCAAGGGTATAAAAAATCCTAGCCCACAAAATCATATTGCTCTCAATTATCTTTTCGCTTTGCTTCTCGCATTGCTTCTCATTTTTGCTGAACTGCTCGCTTACACTACTAATTCAATTTAATCTATTTTGGCTTTAAGAACAAACATAAGTAATTGGTTGATAGCTTACTTAAATAATGTGGCTTTCTTTCATTGTTACTCGCTTTTACACTTTTTGCTTTAACTACTATTATCCCTCTTCGTTTTTTACATTTTGAGTTAAAGTTTGTAGTTTGTAATTAAGCGAGAGAGAACATCATTTAACTATGGTAATCGAGTAGTAACGAGCATAATTGGGGTATAGTTTAACCATGCTTCAATTCCCCATCTCTGAAATATAAGCTCTGAGTCAATAGCCATGCGATAAGCCCCTCCAAGGGCACCCCAATTGCATTTGTGGCACCCCTTTTTTGGAACCCTTTTGATGATTTTAACTTTTTGGCAACAAAAATGTTTAAAAAGTTAGCTTAAAGCAACACTTTCTTTGGCTTTGATAGTCGTATTGAATGTTGCAGCTTAACTTAATGCATATTGAATGGCAGTTTAAGCGAATGCAAACTGAGGCAATCAATTGAATAAAAAATACTTTATCAAGTGCCATTTGCTGCTTCCACTTTCAGTTTAAAGACTTAATGTTAACAGGGTCAACAAGCTGGGTAAAAAACTTAATAGTTAAACATCTCGAAAGCGTACAAGAAATCACGCGGCATGCAAATTTTCCTCCAGCTGCAGGCAAAAATCACGCGCCTTCTCAAATGCCAGAAACTTGAGTCCAGGGTAAAATAATGCTGTACAAACAATGGAAACACGAGAAAGGACAAAAAGGACGACGCCAAGGAGAAGATTGAGGACGATGGAGACGACGACTGCAGTAATTAGAAATGCAAATGATGCGCAAAATCACAAACGCAGCAAGCAACAGCAGCCAAGCATTTTAAGGAGAAACACGAGAGCGCATATTAATTATGCGGCACGTGATGTCGTGGCTTGCCCCGCAGGGAATGTTGCAGATGCAGGGGAGTGGCAGTGAGGCAGTGGCGCAGTGGAACAGTGGCTGCAGGCATGTCTAAGGCAATACTGGCAGCACTTCAAAGCTTCAACTTGAAAAAGCGTAGCTTAAGGTCCTGCGTGCCATACAAACACGCAGCTTTCTGAACTTGATGTGTATTTAATTAAACCTAAAAATTCATAATGTCCCCGAGCTGAAAACCTCAACAAAGGCCACATTGGTCAGGATTTTTATGTAAGTCACAAAAGGCAAACATTTTGTGGGAAAATTTTCTTTTTCTTTTTTTGCAGCTAATAGAATACTCCGTCGCAATAAGCTGGGTCTGCAATGTCAAATCTAATTTACAATAAACAAATAAAGAGTTACATTTAGTTTACCATGGCATTCGAAACCACTGAGAAACCATCACAAAATAAATAAAATCAAATTGAAAAAGTGCTAGAGAAATGTTTGTAAACTTAACACACAAGATGCAGTTGCTGTCACACCAAATGCCATAGAAAAGCAAACACAACCACAACAAGCGACAAAATTTCGCATGCAAAATAGTCAAGAGGAGTCCCAGGGGTAAGAAGGTTGAAGATTTAAACCAAGAAGACAGCTCTACAGGCAGTCTGAGACAACCAGTTTGCAATTCAAACTATGCACATAAAAAGCTTTGTAGCATAAGCTAAAGATTTATTTTGAATAGTCTGAAATTGATATTAATATCATGACTTATAATACTATAGACTTGGTATATATACTTGTCGTTTTAATAACATTTAAGTTGAATACGGTGCACTCGTTTAAATGCATTCATTGAGTACTCAAAATAAAAGTTTGCTTGTCAATGTTACATTTGTAGTTTTACAGCTTAAGCCCACATATTTCTGTGGTTGTAATTGAAAGCTATCAAAAAGTGCTAGAATATATATATATGTATATATGGTTGTGTGTGTGTGTGTGTGTGTGTGTGTGTGTGTGTATGTGTAAGTGACCCGCAGCTGCACTCGTTACCAATTGTCAACACAAAATGGTACCCGTATGACACAAAAAAAATAGCACAAAATCAAATTAAACAACTGCTAAATACTGAAATATTGATAGTTTGACTACCAAATACCCTATGCGGAATATTAATGAGAGAGTAAATTCTAATTTGATCTGTTCTGAATAGTCTAGTATTACGAATCAGCTGTAATACCCTTGCAATACCCTTGTAATATAATTTTGTCACGACCTGTTTAATGTAACGAAGGTGAATTCTCCGAGTATATATATTCTTGATCGCGATGACCAGTTGAGTCGATATAATCATGTCAGTCCGTCCGACTGTCTGCCTGTTTCGATGCCATCTACTCTCTCGGTTTTTAAACTATCTTGATTAAATTTGGCACAGATTCTTCTTTTTGTTGCAGGCAGTTCATATCAGATCAGCCAGATGGAACCACTATATCATATAGCTGCAAAGGAATATTCAGGTCTAAAAATTGAGTTATTTTTTGACAAACTTTTTTGTTTTTCAAAATATTAAAGACATACTCGCCAGTTCGATGTTTTATTATAATGTAGATAATTTAAGGAAATTTTATCAAAATCGGACCACAGCCTATAATACTCCATAGAAACAATCGCTTGTATAATGTCTGGTATGATCAACTTTCTTATTTTTGATTCTATATATGATTTTAGTATGAATAAACAAATTAAATTTAATTAAAATTGTAGAACCATATCATATATCTGACATATGAAAGATCGGTCGAATATTTGAATTTCTTGCAAGGGTATATTTGTAGCTTCGGTATTCCGAAGATAACCGTCTCATTCTTGTTTTTACATTGTATGCGGAACCACAATAAGTATATCTTATTTATGTTGACTTGAAAGTGAAATACAAAACCAACCTGAATACAACAATGAAAGAAGTCAGAGACTAGAGAAAAACAAAGTTAAACAGTATTAGGATATATGTATGCTCTGCTTTCAGTCTGACTGATAATCTAAGCAACTCTATTTGATTCGCTTTTAGCTATCAATATCACAAAAAATATTATCATTTCTTCGTTTCCTTTCATTTGCTATTTCCTTTATTATTGCATTTCCTTTTTGTTCAGCATATCTTACTTCAAGAGTTTAACTCCTCGCCTTGAATTTCGTCCTTTGTTTCACTTCACGCTTCTCGTTTCACTTCTCGCTTGGCTGCCTGCTTCGCTTCGTGAGCAGAAAAACAAAACGTCACGCAATCATTATTAGACATACGTTAATACAGAAGTTTTTTGTATAAAATTGCAAACTTTGTAATTGTAATATTGCTGCATTCAAATATGCCAGAGACTCTTGAGTTGATATAGTCCACTTTACATATATATATTGGGTATATAACAGACTGTAGAACATGCATAGTGCAAATATGTGTTGGCAAGTTCGCTTAAAAGATGTCAGGACCAATTTGTGCGCGGATCCGGAGCGTGTGTCAATAGGGAGCCTTCCAGAGCGGCCCCCAAACATTGATTTATGTGTGTTTATTTAGAGAACCGACGATGGCAAGGGACAGGACAGGACAGGACAAAGGTTAGGGAAATACTCGGTGTTGGAACAGGCCAGCTGTTAACACTTGAAAGTTGTTTCGATGTTGTCGTTGTCAGTTGTGTGATTTACAAATAGTCACAGCGTTAAATTGAAAATGCCAGAGAGAGAGGAAAATGAATTGTTTTGTTTTCACCACAGAACAAAGTGCAATACCATTTGCAAAATATTTAATTTCATTTGTTTTTTTTTTGACAAAAAGCCCTCGATGAATCGTTGCCTTTGTAGCTATTTGGCTGGCAATTTCATTAATATTTCAATTGACGCTTAAGACCATACAATATGCGCCTAATTAATGCAAAGCAATTAGCTTAATTTATAGGTATTGTTTAAGCCAGAACACGTACTCCCTTTAGCAAACTGCTAACCCAATTATGCGCTACTCCAAGGCATCAACATCAGAGGCAGAATTCACAGCAAGACCTAATCCAAGCCATCCAAACCATAAAGCTTCTTGCCGCCACTTTCATTAGGTAATTCGTGTAAATCACTTCAATCTGGCCTCTAACCACAATTCCGGGTTTTTGTCTTAAGGCTTAAGTGTCTAACATTTATTTGCATAATTGTTTACATATTAATTAATTGGGTAGCTTGATTTAAGATTAAGCAAGCTAGCTTCAATTTTCTTTTTCTTTTATTTTTCTCTCAAACAAAATACGTTTCATAACAATGCAAGACATTTAATGCCAAAACAAATAACAATAAATAAAGCTTAAAGACGGCCTAAAAGCTGCGGCAGCTTTCAACAAGAGCTCTCAGCTGATGAAAGAATGATATATATATTAGGTATTGACTGCTGAATTCTATAAAAAGAATTAGAGGGCACAATATAATGTGCAGGTTCTGAAAATCGCATTACTCTATAATTTCACGGTCTTTTGCAAAAGTGATAACTAAAATTTTCATAAGATAAAGCCACAAGTTCGTTCAAAAGAAGTTTATATTATGTTTCGATGTATTTATATTTTGTTATTTTTTAATTATATATTTTACGACTACATTTTTTTTGTGAAGGATATTGTCCGCTTTGACATCCTTGTGTTATATTGCTGCCTGTTAACAAAAGCTATCAATATATATGATTATTTATGGTTTACTCTTGGCTCTCAAAATTTGATCTTTAGGTGTTCAATGTACAATCTAGTCAAGATATAGCTTTTGCATTAAATTTGCTGTAGGTATAATACTTTTAAAATAACACTATGCAACAATTTTATATATAATTGTTGACTGAAAATTTTAGAATCAATTCACATGTAAAATCAGTCGCTGATTTCGAAAATTCAAATTTAAAAAAAATACGTTGCTTTGACCAGTTCCGACATAATCAAAAAAGCTAGATTTTCGACATTTCAAAAAGGTTACTTTAGTTAAATTTAAATTATTTCACACACAGTTAAATGATATTAATAAAAACAAGAAATAAACGGCTATCTTCAGCACGCCGAAACTATATGCCCTTGCAATGGTCTCCTAAGAAAATATTGAATGCCAACTTTAATTTTAATAACTTAAAAACAAAATTTTTCAAACGAGCACCTTTCGACCGATTGTGGTCCGATTTAGTTCAAGCTTGGTCAAATTGAACAAATTGTAATTCTACATTGATACGCCAAGTTTGGTTTTGATATTTAAAAGAAAACAAAGAAGATTTTCATACTACAACTTTTCGACCGATTGTTCCTATGGAAGCTACAAGATATAGTGGTCCCATTTTTTTCAATTTTGGTTTAGATTGTACAAATCGTAAAAATACATCGATATGCCAAGTTTGGTTTTGATTACATGAAAAATTATTAGTTATTCATACAAACACTTTTCATGAATATAAAGTGTCTTCCTTTTTTCCTCCCTAGCTATATGATATGGTGTTCCGATCGGGCTGATTTTTACATACAAACTACATACATTATCAAGCTTCATCTGTACCGAGTTTCAGCAAGATAGCTTAAAAATAAAGCCAAAAACTTTGCATAGAAACAGAAGGACAGACAGACAGACGGACATGGCTTTATCGACTCAGCTCGTCGTTCTGATTAAGAATATATATACTTTATGGGTTCAGAGACGATATCTCCTATGCATTACACATTTCGAGACAAAATTATAATGCCCTTTTGTAAGGGTATATAAAGGTAGCCTATCAACTCGACATGCAACATTTTT
>JAWNNH010000434.1:0-357599 GCA_035043045.1 Hirtodrosophila alboralis | reverse complement strand
TGTAAACGCGCTCATCCCAGGAAGTTGTACCCACAGCAATAGCGCCATCCTCCATAAAACCATCGAAACTACGAACCCATGTGTATTCCTGATCCGGCTGGGTAGTCAATAGCTGATAGTTCAGAGTCTGACTGGCCACAGAATCAGTATTAAAGTAGCCTTTGCCTATCTCGGACACCACACGGACGGGTAGAATCGAGCCTGAATATGACACGCGAGCCACATAAAGATTATAGCCATAAAGATCGAGACCACCAATCAGAGCATTTTTTGGCAATGGAATCGATAGGTTTCCAGGCACCCAAACATTTAAGTTATCTATGGGAAGATATATATATGATTAGTCTTTGAGTCTCCTCAATTTCCCAGGACTTCTTACCGTATGTCGAGGGTACGCCGTAAACGGCAGCGAAGAGACCAACGAGCAATAGGCAGGCAGCTTTGTTCATCTTGGTAGTTCTGGTAAATTACTGATAGATTGGACATAGGTACGACGGTTTTTATAGGCATCGTTTATCGCCTGAAGACTGTCATTGATAAGAATTTTGATAGAGCCACTTCAATGTCCGTTTGTAGTTTTATTTTGATATGAGACTATATTCTTAGAATGGGCTTTTGGTACTTTTTTTCTTAGACATTGTATTTTCGGAGATTAATGAAATTCAATAACATTTGTATTATTTACTGAGTAATTGTTTTGAAATTAAGAGATTTTAATAAATTTATAAGTAAATTCATTTATATGTTAATTTTTCTTTGCTTACGGCTAAATATATATGATTCCAACAATCATATCCAGAAAGTCGGCATAAAATGCAAACAGGACATTAAATAAAATTGGAGATAAATTTAAATAACTTAATGAAAAATTAAATATTAAACAATTAATTGTTTTCAAGATTTAAGTGGAATATATTTTGTACACAAAACTAAGATAAATCTCTTAAAAATGTTATGCATTGATTTTAAAATATTAGTTTAATAAAGAAGTTCAAAATAGTGTTTAATATTATTAACATTTATTTTAAATAAATACTTTTAATTTGCCATATTTAAAAAGGATACGATCAGGAATATATATTCATATTTATTTATTTAGAAATCTCTTTTTTTTTAAGTAAAGGGAAGCACCTAACCTTGACTATAAATTTGTTTTTTTATTGTTTTTATTTTTTGCGAAGCGTGACAGCTTAAAGGTATTTTCTATATAGAGCTTAACACGTCACAATATATTTATAGCATATCAACTATCAGCGAACTTTAAAAATGACGGATTTTTTTATCAAAGGTGATTCCCTGACAAATCCAGGCAAAACTGACCAACGCATATAAATTATAGTAGGGCTAATAATCTACTTCAATCAATTATTGTACACGTACTGTAATTATTATTATTATAATTGTTATTAGAGATTTTAAGAAACAGAAACGTTAGTCTTTTAGTAGAATAAAGCGGAAATCAAGGCTTTTCTATAAGTTCTGTTCTATGTAATGAATCTTAATTTATTCCAGGAATCTCAATCGAGACTCTCTCCAGACATCCTGGTCGCGGCAAATCTGCCGTGATATTAACAATATTTTTTTAATATTAATGCACACATTGAGTACTCTTTTTTGTATGTATTTTTTTTTTTAATAATTTATTTATTGATACGATACGAGTAAAACCTTTGTGACCTCGTTAGTCTATTAGTTAGTTAGTCTATATTAACCTCTACGGATTATCTTTTTATTTCCTCGGGATTCGCCGGGAAGAGCGGACAATAGCAAACTAGGCCTACCATAGTTTATATATTTATTTCTGGCTTTTTTAGTTACATATAGGTATTATTGCAGTATTATTTAAAATATTTATATATTTGATAATAAATATCAAGAATTAATTATATATTTATTTTATTAATTTTTTTAATTTCAATGCATTTTTACAAGTTGGATAATTATTAATATTCAATAAGTATTTAAGTATTTTAAAAATAAATTATATATATTTTCTATTTAAAATACCAAGAAATTAATATTTTATTAATATGCAATTTTATATATTCTTACTTTTAAAGTATTTTGTCCATATTGAGAAAATTTAATAACAACATTAATAAAATTGTAATTATAATACCATTATATATATTTTGTGACTATAATTATAAATATAAATTATATTATTTAAAACTGTTTTTAATAAAACCAAAATAAGCAAATAAGTATATTTTTAACTAGATTTTTTTATTGTGCAATCAATTTATTTTTGAATTCATTAATTTAATTTTGAACAATCTGATTATCAAATGCCTGCCACTGAGCGGGCTTCATCTTCCTGACCAGAATCTCGTACTTGCTGAACTGTCTCAATGGGAGATTGTCGTACTTGATGATGCACATTCTTTGAGCAGGATACAGGGTGCCAACAAAGAGACCTCCATCAGTTCTGGCGCGGCAGATATAGACGCGATCGTTGGTTGCGCTTGTTCCCACGGATACGGCATGTTTCTCTCCGAAGCCATCGTAGCTGCGTCTCCAGTGGTAGCTCACAGTCTCATTGGAAACCAGGAGATCGTAGGAAGTTGCAGTGTTGGAAAGGGTCTCAGTGTTGTAGGTACAACGTCCAGTTTCGGCTACAACACGGGCTGGCAGAATGGAGCTGCTGTAGACGGCTCTTCCCACGAAGTTGTCATAGCCGAGATTATCAAAGCCACCCCAAACTGCATTTTCGGGGAAGTTCTTGGATTTGTCGGAGAGCACCCAGGTATCCGTATAGTCGTAGTAGCCACAGTTAATTGCGCCCAGCAGGGAGGCGAAGACCAGGGCCAGGATTGACAGTTGCTTTGTAGAATACATGGTGTCTGTCCGGTGGTTGATCAGAATTTGTTGTTGAATTTGGATGTCTTTGGGGTTTGTATACGCGTTTGATCGATATTAAAGGGAATCACTTGATGATAAGAGACAGTGTTGTAAATTTCGAGGGTATTGGTGGGTTAACTCTTTAAGGTAAGTATTGATTAGATATGTCAATATTACTTTTCATATTCTGATACTATTAATGACACTTGACTAAGCGTTTCAATTATTATTGCGTATTTCCTAGAACCGATAAGAGCTAAATACATAAATTAAAATTTTCATGTATTTTTTAGTAAAAATTGTTTTTCATTGTGAGCTTGTAAGTTTAATATTTTTCCTTGAAAATTATAATTCTAGTTGGATTAGGTATGGCAGGCATGACCAAGCTATATAAACTTCATTCTAGGATATATATTCTCATCTTCTTAAATATTGAATCAACGTATACTAAAAATATCCTTTGATGAGCAGAACATATGAAATTTTTTTTCTCAACTCAAACAAAGAGATCATACCACAAATTATTTATATGCATGTGTATCAATATAATTATATAAATATATTTGTGTAAACTCTACTGAATTATATTAGAATTGAAAAAAATTTCCCTACAAATATTTTTTTAATTAATATAATAATATCACAGCAACTTGCGTTATACAGCCTTTGAATTATGAAAGAAATTGCTGACAAAATATACTCGCAATTGATTAATATAATAGTTGATTAAAATTCACATTTTATTAATACATATATTAAAATAATATAACATTAGTTTACAAAATTTTTTTTGATCGAAAAGTGATGAACAAGGTAAATTTTTTCTTGGGGGTTTTTACTAATTACTAAATAACTACCACATTTACCGACCGATTTGGATAAATGTATACTTAAAATATTCGTTAAAGAATTGTCTAACATTATAAATTTTAAAAAGTATTTAAACGAATTTTTAAAATTTTTAAAAGTCCAATTGAAATTCAGCAATTTTTCAAAAATGCAAAAAAAAAGTTCACATTTTTCAACTTTGAAAGTTTGTAATGGCTTTAATTCTTATTCGATCTGCATAAACGGCATACCGTTAGAGGGGATACAATTATCTATTGAACTGTGTAAAATTATTCAAGATCAAATAAGATCTGATGTAGATATGAACAAATAAGTCGAAAGACTGCCAAAAACTAGTTATTTGCGGTTTTCTCGAAAACCATTCTTTGAAAAAAAAATTGTGTGGATTTTTAAAATCAGCGCTCAAAAATACATCAAGAGTAGTCTATAAGAGCCCAGCTCCTTTTTTGCTGTAAACTAGGGTAATTAAACATAGTTTAGACCTTAAATACATGTATTTACATAAAGAGCAAATTAAACAAACAATTAACAAAAAATTAGATCAAGGATATCAGGTGTCTCTATATCCTCGATTTCGATATATTTTCTTCTGATTTTCATGGTGTGATTGTAGATTATATTAAGAATAACAAGTTACGGAAAGTCTTGAAAATCATCAAAATGAAATAATAGGGCTGTGTCTAAATAAATAAATATATCGATAAACCATTTAATTCATTCAGATAAATTAAATTAAATATATATATAATTTTTTAAAATGATTTATTCAATTTTTTTTAAGCACATTTATTTAATAAAAAGTTCCATTGCTTTTGGGATAAGTAATCAACACTTCGTACCTGTCGGACTTGTCCATGGACCAACCATCGAAATTGATAAGGCAAACCCTTCTGGTTAGGAATAGGGTTCCAATGAGAACGCTATCATCCATCTGAGCACGGCAGATGTATACCATCTCATTCCAGCCGGAGGTGCCCACAGTAATAGCATCCTCCACCTGGAATCCATCGTAGCTGCGAACCCATTCGTATACCATATCGGGCTGGGTAGTCAATAGCTGATAGTTATAAACCTTAGCTCCGATACTATCAGTATTTAAATAGCCAGTGCCAGTCTCGGATATCACACGGACGGGAAGAATCGATCCGCTGTAGCTGGCACGACCCACGTAGAGATTGTAGCCAGCATAATCGATACCGCCAAGGAGAGCGTTCTTGGGAAAGGGAATCGATAGATTGCCAGTCACCCACACGTTGTTAGTGTCTGTAGATGAATTGGGGATTAGTTTTTGGGGTTTTTTTTTTATATTTTTCGGAATTTCTTACCATATGTCGAGGGTACGCCGTAAACGGCGGCGACGAGACCAACGAGCAAAAGGCAGGCAGCTTTGTACATCTTGGGAGTTCTGGTAAATTACTGATAGATTGGACATAGGTACGCCTCTTTTTATAGGCATCGTTTATCGCTTTAAGACTGTCATTGATAAGAATTTTTAAAAAAGTACTACAATGTCTGTGTGAAGTTCTCAATTCAAAGGTGACAATATTAGGCGAAAAATACTTTTATTCATAAAAAGTTTTGTACTTTTTTTTGGTACTTTTTTTTGTACTTTTTTTTCAGCATTTTATTTCGAAGAATTGCGAAACTCCATTAATTGAGTGAATTTTTAAAGATTTTGTATAAAATCCTGTTATTAAATTTATTTAATAAACTTCAGACAGGTGTTCTAGAATTTTTTTTAAATATTCTGCTAACATATTAATGTATTGTGTATTTCTAGGTATTAATGCGATTTTTTTTTTCGTTAGAATATTGTCTGATATTGAAAATTTCATAAGCTATGCTAGAAATATTATTATAAAAATATCAATTTAATTTAAGTAAGGCAAAAACGATGTTAAACAATTATATTGTACGGAATGCTCTTCTAACTTAATCAACTTATTTAGATTCTCTTATAAAAGAAAGTTTAAATATATTTTTTATATAAACCGGAAACCCAGAAATACTTATTTGTCTTAGATATTTTGTTTTTATTAATATATATTTATTATTATTATTATTTTTATAAATATATATTTCATTTTACACATTAAAACGTAAAGTGTTATTTCTTTTTAAAACTCTTGTATTTTTCACAAAATTAAACGAAAATTAATTTTAATTTCATTATAAATTGTTTTCTGGCGCTTAAAACGTCACAATTTATTAATAACTTTTATCAGCACGTTTCTGAAGATAATCAATGACGGATTCTTATCAAAAAGTGATTCCCTGACAAGTTTTAGCAATACTGACCACCTCATATAAATAATAGCAACTAAAGCACATAATCTATATAAAAAGTATACTAAATACTATTTAATATAATTGACAGTCCTTTCGTTGTTATTTACGCAGTTAAGATGTATGAAATCTGGTATTTTAATGGGAATTATATAACTTTTCTTGTCCATTAATTTTATATAATGATTGACATGTTTTCGATTTAATACTTCCGCGTAAATAATGAAAAACAGTAAAATAAAATTTCTGCATGTGCACAATTGGGAAGCTTTTTTTAAAATATATGTATAAATATGATGAATTTTAATCTTAAGTAAAAAATATCTAATAAAAAAAAAAAAAAACTTATAATTACAGTTATGTCTAATTTAAAAAAAATTGTGTTGTTTCTATTAAATTAAATATATAAACATATATGTATTTGATTTGTAGTTATTGGAAAACAGAAAAATAATAATAGTATAAAATAATATTTATCAGAACGAATTCCAAATAATATTAATCAAAAAAGTAGTTTTCTTCAGTAAAAAAAATACAAATACAGCTAAGGTGTTTAAATAAATAAGTCCTTATGGAATGAGCCTTTCTCGGTGATTCTCAAAAACTAGTATTAAAAATCTACTGACTTTTATAGATGAATGATGTATGGCTCCTGATTCTTATAGAAGGAAACATATTACAGTTAATATAGGCTCTAAAGTAAAGGCGGCGAGACTATCAAACATCTAAACTGTAAATTCATAACTTCTGCCTTCTACAGAAGAAGAATTAGACCAAGTCATGCCGCATAGTCTTAAGACGCAAAAAATAATACTTTAAAATAATTTGGAAAATTAATAAATATTTTATGCAATTTCAAAACAATTTATTATTTATTAAAAAATTTTAATTAATGATTAATGATTTCAGTATCGAATGGCATCCACTGGGCCGGTTTCGTCTGCCTGACCAGAATCTCGTACTTGGAGAACTGTCTCAATGGGAGATTGTCGTACTTGATGATGCACATCCTTTGTACCGGATACAGGGTGCCAACAAAGAGACCTCCATCAGTTCTGGCGCGGCAGATATAGACGCGATCGTTGGTTGCGCTGGTACCCACAGAAACGGCATTTTTCTCCCAGAAACCATCATAGCTGCGTGCCCAGTGGTAGCTCACAGTCTCATTGGAAACCAGGAGATCGTAGGAAGTGGCAGTGTTGGAAAGGGTCTCAGTGTTGTAGGTACAACGTCCAGTTTCGGCTATAACACGGGCTGGCAGGACGGAGCTGCTGTAGATAACGCGTCCCACGAAGTTGTCATAGCCGAGATTATCAAAGCCACCCCAAACTGCGTTAACGGGGAAGTTCTTGGACTTGTCGTTGAGCACCCAGTTATCCGTATAGTCGTAGACTCCACAGTTAATTGCGCCCAGCAGGGAGGCAAAGACCAGGGCCAGGATTGACAGTTGCTTTGTAGAGTACATTGTGTCTGTCCGGTGGTTGATCAGAGTTTGTTGTTGAATTTGGATGTCTTTGGGGTTTATATATGTTTCTGGTTGGTGTTGAAGGGAATCACTTGTTGATAAGATGTAGTTCGGTAGTTGTTTCTTAGTAACTCTCCGATCTAAATATTGATTAGATATGGCAACATTTGTGGTTGATATGCCACCATTAGTAGTTGATTTGTCAACATTAGTTTTTAATTTCGTGATATTTTATAATAGCATTTGATTAAAGGTTTATTATTATGTCGCCAATTGATAAGTGCCAAACGAACACGTGTAAATATCGTTGTTAAAAAAAATAATAATAATTAGATTCGAATTATGGTCGAAAATTGATCAGAGTAGTGTTTTTAACCCTACAGCGACATCTCCTACTTTTAAAGAATATATATAAAAATTAAAAATTAAAAAAAATGTGTCTTAAAATGATGTATTTATGTTATGTTCTCATATTTTTTTAGCAGAGCGCCGATTCTCTTTCTACTTAAACAACGTTTCCAATTCTTTTCTGATAAATATTATTGCTCTTTTATTCGCTCTCAGTCACAAGAACAAAGTCGAGAGAGCAATTTAAGTAAGAGATTACACACTTATGCACTTATTCAAATGTTTATAAAATAATAAATAATTAATATTTTTGTTTTTTTCTTAATATTCTCTTACACTTACTACCCATACAAACATGTGATAAGAATCCTAAGTTAATTCAAATTATGTTATTATTCTTAACGGAGAGACAAACATTTGTATAAGTTTCGCTAAGCATATTAATAAATTGATTTATTGCAATTTAAAACCAATTTAAAATTTAATTTCAATTTGAATTGTTAGCAGTCCTGGCCAGTACTTCGTACCTGGAGTATTGTTTCAGAGGCATGCTCTCATCCGAAATGTTGCACTTCCATTTTGCATAATACAGGATGCCAAGGAGGACACCTTCATCAGTTAAGGCGCGGCAGGAATAGATTTTATCGTTGTTCGGGCTTATACCCACAGGAACGAAATCTTTATGCCTACGGCCATCATAGCTGCGTATCCATTCATAGCTGACGGTCCCATTGGAAACCAGGAGTTCGTAGGAAGTTGCAGTGTTGGAAAGGGTCTCAGTGTTGAAGTTGGCAAGTCCAGTTTCGGCCACAACACGGGCTGGCAGAATGGAGTTTTTGTAAGTAACGCGTCCCACGAAGTTGTCATAGCCAGAAGAGTCGAATCCACCCCAAACAGCATTATCGGGGAAGTTCTTGGACTTGTCGAAAAGAATCCACGTATCCGTATAGTTGTAGACTTCACAATTACTGACGCTTAGAAGAGAGGCGAAGACCAGGGTCAGGATTGACAGTTGCTTTGTAGAGTGCATTGTGTCTGTCCCGTGGTTGATTAGAATTTGTTGTGGAATATGGATATCTTTGGGGTTTATATATGATTCTGGTTTATTTATTTAAGCAACACTCTGGCCTTAATATTGATTACATATGCCAAAATTAGTATTTAATTTTGTTATATTTTTAATAACACTTGAGTAAAGATCTATTTTCATGTATTATGAATTTGCACAATAAATACGAACGCGTTTGTAATAATAACAATAATAATAATTTAAAATGGTTTATTAATCTATTTGATATCAGATCAACGCTCTTGCACACAGCCAATTTGTTATTTTCAAAAATAAAAATATGGATTATGAACCTTTTTTTAATATATCCAATTAATTAGTTATTTGAACAGATGTGCATTATCAAGAAATGTAAAATAATAATAAAATATAGAATGCTAAATGCGCTGCTCTTACTTAAAGATGTTATTAATTGGAGTCATGTATTCTGGTTTAATAATGTATTATGATCAAAATAATGCTCACTAAACATAGAATGTTTATTTAACTATTATTTGCTGATACAATTGAAATACTTAACCAAGTTTATAGATGAATCACTCTGAACTAAAGCCAACCCAAAAAAAAAACCCGTTTATCTGTTATCAACCTCAAGAAGTTGGCGTGTAAATCGACAGAATTATCATAAAATGAAAATAAATTAATGCGAATCGCTTCCGCTAAGACGAAATACTGACCATTGACAACTTTGCGCCACTTGGCGTATACGTGATAAAAATTGAAGCAACCTAAAGTTAAGCTCTTTGTCTCTCCGGTTGCTTCTCTTGATACTGTGGGAAATGTTTATAGAGTTATACTCTGCATTTTAAACTTTGCAAAAACATGTTTATTTTTTTCCAGTGTTGGCTATATATTGGTTTTATAGCCATACTCGTCGGGCCCGAATAACGATTCGTTTTAACCGTTTGCATACACGTTCGTCTAGTGACGTCATTAACCATAAGCGTTTCTCATTAAAACAGCGACTAACAGCGGCTAGCGGGTTTAGTCGCGTCTAGTAGACACAGCTGTAAGGATCCGCGGCTGTGATTAAAGATATATTAATTTTGGATATTATCGCGCGTGTGTGTGTGTTGTGGGTGTAGTGTTTTTTTGAAGATTGTATATTACTAGATTTGATGAAAAAGTAAAACGGAAAAATTAAAAAGGTGTGTGTTTGTAATGATGCAATGTTTAGTCAAGGGAAAAAACAGCTATAACTAACAATTTTGTAATACATAATTGGCAATTGAAGCAGTCAACTGAAACTGGCATGCAAAAAAAAAGAAAAATTTTAATAAAATACTTAAGAAACTATAGGAAAGTGAAGTGTTAAAGATCTTCAAAAAAATCGGCATAAAAAAAAGAAAAATTATAACTAAAAATTAAAACTAAAAATTAAAATGTAATTGTAATTTAAACCTTGCAAGTTCCAACACTTCTCTTAATTTTCTATTATTCTTAAAAAAAAACTGCAAATAAAAATATAAAAATACTTAACTACACTTGAGAAACACACAAATCTAAAGTATCATAGCTAACACGATATATTTCCCAATGTAATTCTCGTATTTTGACCTCGTTAAAACTACTCAAACCTACTCAAGTCCTAGCCGGCCCATAAAACCTCAGAAAATTCATTTATTAACGTTTGTTAAACCAGTCTAAATGGAAAATTTTAGCGAACGTGTTGTTAATTGGCCGTGAACAGAAGTTGTTTAAAACATTTACATTGAAAGGAACATTTTAATGACTTGAAATTGAAAACCCAAACAAAAAACTCCTTTTCAAGTAGCTAAAATCTTGACCTTCTCTGCCCAGTTGCTATTGATTGATCTGTCAAGGTCAGCTTTAATTTGTCGTATGCAAAAACCAGCTTAAAAAATTCTTGAATTAATTAAAACCCTAAAAAAACCTTAATAATAGATAAGCAACTTTTGTTAAAGTTATGTCTATATTATAATAATTTTTTAATGAAGTTTTTATGACACTGGCAACAATTGCAATCAGCTGCCTCATAAACAAAGCCCAGACAAAATATGTGTCGCCATATCTCGTAATTAGTCGGTTTATATACATATATATATATATATTATAAATGTGTATATATATATAGCACTAGTTACGGTGTTTGTTCACGTTTAGTTATAAAGGCCTCTGCTTTGCAATCCAGGTGGAAGTTCAGCATCATTTGCGAAACTTGTTTATAGACGCATTTAATATTGTGTATACAGTTATTAACTTTAATGCCAAAAACTCAACTTAGTTGAATGTAAAATGTATTAAAATAGTTTTTACTGTTATGCTCTAAATTTGGTTTTATGCCAATGAAATACTTTTTATACCCTTGCAAGAGGGAATTTTAATTAAAATTATGATTGCTTATCAAATTATTTTCAAAGTTTAAAAGGCAGAAAATTGTATTATTGTTATAAAATTTTATAAATATATATTTTTTTTCTTTAGTTATTTATACGTATTTATTAAAGGGATATCATTTAATGATAATGATAAATATGTATAAATAAATATATATATATATGTTTGCAATATTAATTTATACGTATTTATAAAAGGGATAATTTTCTCCGTATCGTTTATTATCCCTTGATAAATATGTATAAATAAATATTGCAAAAAATATATATATAATTTTCTGCCTATCAATAATTCTCATTAAATGTGGCATGATAGAAAAAAATAACAGAAATGTGTGTTTTCTAAGATTATGAATTTAATTTTAATTTTAAGTAGCCAAAATCAAAGTTGCATTCTTTATTAAAAAGGTTTTAAATCCAGCTTTAATAATACGAATTAATTTTGAATTAAAAAATGTTTAATTAAAATTTAATAAATGTTTGTATTTTATCTCCATTTAGGCAAAAGTATAAAACCAAAGGCTTGCCAATATTTTTTATTAAGATCAAAGATAACTGAAATTCAATAATATCTTTCACTTGAATAAAAATAAATGTTATAAATTTATAATTAAAAAATATAAATTAAAAAATTAAATCTGTTTCACAAAGTGCTTTAAAAATGAAGACATTAAGGCAACTTATCTATTTAATGAGTATTATAATGTTGCTCAGACATTGCAATGGAGCAACGCACTCAACCAAGCCAAATATAATTATAATACTCATAGATGATATGGTAAGTAAGATTTTAAGACCATTTTTAATAGGTACAGGGTGTTAAAACTATATCACATTTATTATTATTTTCCCAGGGCATCAACGATGTCAGTTTTCATGGTTCCAATCAAATTCTGACACCCAACATTGATGCCTTGGCCTATAATGGTATTATTCTTAATCGACATTATGTGCCCAATTTGTGCACACCTTCCCGAGCATCGCTGCTGACCGGAAAGTATCCTATACATACGGGTAAGTGAAAGAATCCTCCGAAAATTAACAATCTAATATTGAATATAATTTAATATTACCAGGCATGCAGCATTTTGTGATCCTACCCAATGAACCCTGGGGTCTGCCACTGAAAGAACGTTTAATGCCACAGTTTTTCAAGGATGCAGGATATTCCACACAGCTGATTGGTAAATGGCATTTGGGCTTCTGGCGTCAGGATCATACGCCCACAATGCGTGGCTTTGATCATCATTATGGCTACTATAATGGCTATATTGATTATTATGATTATAGCCATAATATGCTCATCGAGAATTATACTGCGGGCACGGATTTTCGTCGCGATTTAAAGCGTTGGCATTCGGAGAATGGCACTTATGCCACGGATGCTTTTACGGCGGAGGCTAGACGTGTTATTGAGCAGCATGATCGGAGTCGTCCACTTTTCATGGTGCTCAGCCATTTGGCGGTGCACACGGGGAATGAGAATCAACCTATGCAGGCGCCGGAAGAGGAGATAGCCAAGTTTTCACATATTACCAATCCAAAACGACGCACCTATGCAGGTGAGTTATATGCAGCTGATCGAGGGGATTATATAGTATATATATATTTATATTTGTTTGTTTAGGCATGGTCTCAAGTCTGGATAAGAGTGTGGGTGAGACTATGCGTGCCCTTTCGGAACGGGGTATGTTGAATAACAGCATTGTGCTGCTTTATTCGGATAATGGAGCTCCGACGGTGGGCATACACTCGAATTCCGGTTCCAATTATCCCTATCGTGGGGTAAGTATGTAGTATTGATTTATAACTATAAAAGGAATAAAGATAATGAACTTACTTATATATAATGAATTAATAAACTTTGTTTTTTCTTCAGCAAAAAGAATCTCCCTGGGAGGGCGGTATACGTTCCGCTGGTGCAATCTGGAGTCCATTGTTGGAGCAGAGGGGTTATGTGTCCAATCAGGTGATTCATGCCATTGATTGGTTGCCCACACTGGCAGCAGCAGCAGGTGTCAAGTTGCCTCCAGAACTCAAACTAGATGGCGTCAACATGTGGCCCACGCTTAGTGGCAAGTTGAAGCCGCAGTCTAGGCGACTGTTGCATGTAATGGATGATATCTTTGGCTATGCCTCCTATATGCGTGATAATCTCAAGTACATCAATGGCAGCAGCTTCGGAGGACGCTTTGATAGTTGGCTGGGCGAGCTGGAAGCGGGCGAGGATGATCCTTTGAGTGCGCATTATGTGCAACAGGTGCTCTCCTCTGAGGTGCAACAAGTGTTAGCTGGGCACAATTCAATGTTGACCAATGAGCGTATTGAGCAAATGCGTGTGGATGCCACACAACGTTGCCCCAGCAATGAGCAGAATCACACACAGTCTATATATCAATGCAAACCGCTTGACGCACCCTGTTTCTTCAATCTGGCCAAGGATCCTTGCGAAAGGTATAACCTAGCCAACATTTATCCAATGGAACTGCAGTTGCTGGCACAGGAGGTAGATCAGTACCGTAAAACCGCTGTTAAAAGCGCCCGTGTGCCAATTCCGGATTTACGTGCTAGTCCCGCATTCCATGATGATTACTGGGAATGGTGGAATGAAACGTTGCCGGAGCCAGCATCGAATGCGGCTGACAACTCTAAATGGAGCATATTCAGCTGGATATGGTGTTATTGTGTTTCATGCTTTCATTTTGTTTTAAAATATACTGCTTAAATACTATATATTAAATTAGGTTTAAATAAAAAATCATAGTTTTAAGTGTCATGTAATGAATAAAAAATAAATCAATATAATAGATATTCGTATGAGCTCTATAAAGTTAAGGTCGTATTTTGTTGATAAAATGAAATTTATATTTACAATAAAAAAAACTGAGCTCAGTCGACACAAAAGAAAAGCTGTAATATTCCTTTATCAGCTTTAAATTCTACAAATAATGGGCACACGTTCTATATAATTGTTAAAAGTAAATTTTAACATGCATTATAGAAGCTCATTGCAAAATGAAATAAATACGCAAATTTTAAAAGATATCAGAGCTAATAAAACCGGCAAAAAGTCTGTTAAAATCTTAATTGACAAGTGGTTTTAGAATCCAGATAAGATAAGTAACTTTTATATACGTATAAAAAATCTCTAATTTCATATTCAAATTTTTAGATTTTTTTTTTTTCGAATTTAGTATGTACCATATAAAAATGTGCACATATATTGTATTTAAAACGATATATAGGCGCTTAAATTCTCTATAAACAATAGCAAAAAATTATACTTATAATATAACAAATTATTTGGGACTTATAGCATAAACAAAACGTATAAAAAGAAGTTAATACAATAATTATGTAACAGATGATAACACGAGCAATTACAACATGAATATACTCAAAGTATACACATTAAGTACATACATTAAGTACATATATATACATATGCATATATATACATAATACAAACGCATAGGATCTAACATATCATACAAATGGATAATACTCTTAAGATAACATCTTGGTATACATTTATAAATGGGTTTCCCTCGGACTGCGGCCATTTGCGACTGTAGCCCCTCCAATGTGGCGCTATTCAATCATATTAAATAGCAAACAGGAGAATATCATGCCAAAGATCTAAATGAAAACTAGATTAATCAGAATATCAAGGATATATCGCATTTAATACTTGCCATGAGTATTGCCACCGCAATGGATGTGCCACCAATGACCGCCGCATGATCCCTTATGAAATTGGTCGTCACATAAAGGCAACCCTGATTATACAGATTCGTAATGGTGGGAAAGATAGTGCACTCTTTGCGCTGTCCCCCAAACAGTTCCTGGCAACAGGACTCTGGCACAGGACCATAACGATTCCAATCGTGCCAGGTATCGACGCCACAGCACTGCAGACGTTCCTGTGTCAAATCCCAGGCCTGTGTAATCTCTCGTCTACTGCCATACAAGGCCATGGTGGATCGCATTTCCTGTTAAATGTTTAGATTAACTTTCAGTTGGGAATTACTTGCAATTTATGAGGAATTATAGCCTCTTACCTGCCGCATAGTTTGCTGCACTCGCTCACGAAATACGTAGCCCAAAACACCGCCAATTAGCATGGTCACGAAAACCAAAGCAACTATTATGAAATACTAAAGTTTTGAAGATGTAAATACATGTTAAACATTTGGAATTCGAAACAAGTAGCGAAAGTTAAATTACCATTGGTATAACAAAGCTTCAAATGACCTTGTAGATCTATTATCTATTATAGTATAACTACGTAATCATAGAATTTGTCAAAGTAAAACTTACACTAAACTTACACAAGTAAAAATTTAAAATGCATGTTAGAAATCATTTTTCTGATATATGAATTAATAAATGGTAAAACCAGGTATTAAGTTTTAAATTTATCTAAATTTTTATATAGTTTTTAGAACAATGTTTTTCTTTATAGAGATATTCTTGAAGAGTACTTTATATATATTTATAATTTTTAAATAAATTGAATTATCTAAATAAGGATAAAATGCCCAAAAATGTGTATTCGTCTAAGAAATATGAAAAAACTAACTATAAGGCCCTATATTATAGGATATACCAGATATCGAGTAACCAAATCTTTGGAGAATCTCCCATAACTAATTTACCAATTTCCTAGTTAAATATTTACTTACCGTTAATAGCAAGCATTTGACTTCCTTGCCAGCGCCCACACAGCCCAAAAATGAGACCAGACATATGATAATAGATGTGACCAGCAGGACATAGACAGCGCCAGAGAAGAGATTTGTGCCCAGCAGTTCGTTTACAAAGCTACGATCTACCAGAGTCCACAGTGTCAGGCAGAAGACAATGGCGCCGCCAACCTGTGAGAAAAAAATATATAAATAATACACACATATATTTTAAAATACTTTAAGAACTTACAAACATCACAAAATTCGCTATGAACAGACTGTACTTGACGAACTGCCCGCAGCAGTCCATGCGCGAACTAAAGCCCATGTCGTCGTCCTGGATGAACAAAGAGAAAGAGGGGAAGAGTGCGATATAGAGAGTGTAAGTCCAAGAGTGTAATGACAGAGAGAGAGCTTGACAACAGTTAGACGACGACGCTGCGCAAACGGCAGCTGTGCGAGCAATGCGTGGATAGCGAATGAACGGATCATGCGCAGCGACGCGTTGCTCGCAGCTGAGGCTGAAGTACACTTAACCATGACCCACTTTAAGACGCTGACGCTGACGTTGACGTCGACGTTGACGCCAACGTAATCGAGGCGAAGCGCTAGACAAGCGCACATGTTATTATTGTTGTTGTTATTATTTTTAGTTGTTAATATATTTGCTTTGGAGCTTACTTAGTTCAAGCTTACGTTAAATATTGAGCTTTCCGTCGAGCTATTTACGAGTCGGGAATGTACGAGTATTACAATGCGAACCGGTAGCGAACTGAGACAAGAAATTCGACACGAGTCGCAAAATACTCATTTATGAAAATATAATTAGTTTTTGTTGCCTAAAATATTTAATCATATAATTGAAACCAAAACAACAGACAACTTTCAATCATTTTCAACTGCTCAAAGTTCTATACATAAATTATATGTAATTACTATATACCCTGTACACCCCACAGATGAGTAATCCTAATGATCCTCACTATCCGAATCGTATCTAAACGACATCTCCGTTCGAGCTTGATTTTGAAATTTAAATGAGCCCCTTGAAGTTCGTCAGTTAATTGCGGTTATTAAAATGTTCTCACACTGTTGTTTTTACTTGATTTTATTTTTTTATTTTTTTGTCATGTACTTATCAACAATAACAATATGTAAGTATTTGAATATATAGCGAAAATCGTGTCTAAGATGACAGTAAGTCATCTGAAAGTCGCCATTAATTACGGGGCGTTGTCGGACGATCGTTTCATGAGTTTTTTTTTACAGGTAAACCTAAACCAATTAGCAACATTATATCAGCTTATGTTTATGACAAATAACTGATATACATATTAATAATATTGCTCTTAAGTTTCAAGTGATCACGAATAGGGAAATATGATTCAAGTGGGTAAAAAGTATTAATGTTTTTAGGGCTATTAGATCATTTTCTTTAATAGTATAACAATAAAATAATAAAATTTATTATTACTTATTTAAAAAAAAAAAGAGTTCAATGACCGCAACCAAAATTTTGCAAGGTTTATTTATTACGTATTATTTGCAGATTTCGATATATTGTTTAAAAAAAATAAAAAATATTTATGTTGATTATTTATTTATCACTTACTCTGTTGCCTTCCCGTAGCACAAACGAAGTTTTCGTTAGGTAACCAATTTTGCCGGCTTTTTGTTGTAAATAACTAAATAATTAACAATAAATAATTTTTTTTGTTTTTTTTTTTTTAGTTGTACTTGACTGCACAAAGCGTTTGAAACGAGTTTCCTATTGCGGAGTATAATAGCTACGGCGGGAGCTAAAAAGAAAGACGGGGAAAATTATTGTAAATTTATAATTTTATAATTATTTTAAATAAGCTTGAATTGAATTTTCTTATATAATTAATTTTCTTTGAATTTTTAAATGGCTCATCATTTTTATTAACATTCTTTATCTCTTTTTAATTTTCTGGTGACTTTAAGATCTTTTCTTAAAATAAACTGAAATTATATCGAAAGATAATAAAAACATAAATATTTATATGATCTTTGATTTTATAATACTTGCATATGCATTTAGCTATTATTATATTTTATAGCTTTTATTTAAGTGATTCGTCGCTGTTTTATTGGCTTATCACATGTTTATTATCGGTTTTTAGTCTCGTGACAATATTTCTAAATTTTATACCCTGTATTCATAAAATAGATAAATTGTGGATATATTGAAAATAAAATATAAATTTGTTCAACAATAGAATATAGACATTTTTTGACTATAAAGTAAGTAATGTTGGTTGAAAATAATAATAAAAAAATAATCTTCAATTCATTAAAGAAATGTTCTTTAGTTCACTTATTTTTGGCTGACTGCAAGAGCTATTGATATTAAATTTTATATATAGACTCTATAACCTGTAAATACCCAAAATACTAATGTCAAAGGCATACTTTAATGATATAGGATTCAGTAATATAAAGTCTAGTATTTTTCATATTTATAGATATAAAAAAAAAACTTAGAATAGACAGAGAAATTGCAGCTTCTATTCTAAGTTTATATTAGAGCCTGCTACAGGGTATTATACTAGTCGAGTGCGTTCAATTAAACACGCTTTTACTTATTTCTTTTGACACTTTATTTTTGCGATCTTGTTTTGGTGATTTTTTTTATTTTTTTTTATATATTTTGGAGTCCATTGTTAAAGCTGTAATTTGTATAATTTTAATACATAATCACGCACCACACAAAGAAATATAAATCGATTGGAAAATATGTTAACAAATTGTAAATATTATTTTGATTTATAATTATTTAATTTTGTATATTTTGATATTTAGTTTAATGTGGCAAAAAGAGCCAGTTCCGCTTGAACTTAATTTTTTGTGTGCATTTTTTTTGAGTTTTTTTTTTTTTCTTTAAGTATTACATTGATATTGTCGGCCTTTTGCAGTTGATAATTGTTAATGAGTTTTTATTTATGTTGTTATTGTTGTTGTTGTTGTTATTATTGCGTGTGTTGTTGTTTAACCATGGCAAACAACTTTTTCAATTTGCTTTTTAATTTGAGTCTCTCTCTTTCGCCCTCTCTCTGTGTCTGTTGCGTCAAGCTGTATATTAAACTTATATCCTGTTAAACAGCGCTACTTAAATAGTTTATTGCATTTATATGCATTTTTTTAAAAGAGAATAAACTCACTTTATCATTGATTAATTTTGGATATTATTTGTATGTGAATTTTTTTTTTGCAAAACTTAAAACAACGGCAAAGGCAATTTTTTTTCCCAAAATTTATATCAACGTCTCCACCGCACGAGCGTTGGCTTGGAACTGGTTGTGGGAACAGTTTGGAAGCTCGGTTTTTTATTAGTTTCGCTCACAAAGAGTTTCGTTGTTCTCTCTCAGATAATATTACAAAAAATGCTTGCATTGCAGGTGCAAAAGAGACGGCACAGCCCTGAGACCCGGACAGAGAGAGAGAGAGAGAGGCAGCAGCTTACAAACCGCAAATACTTCTGAGCGTCTCAGTGTATTTGTTATTTCTACTATATTTATTTTTTTTTTTTTGTCGGCTTGGAGCATGTGAAAATGTATTGAGTAAACAAAACATGTTTTAAGTACGGTTTTTTTTCCATAGCCATAGCCTTTGTTTTGTTTAAATGCAATTTTCGCAATGCTCGCACTTGAAATGCAAGAAATATTATTTTTTTTAATATTATTTATTTTTAAAGTGTTTAGCTTTAATTTATGAATTATATAGTAAGTAAATTATTTTTTATATTCTTTAGGCAGAAATGCAATAAAAAAAATTCTTAATAAATTTCTATAATCAAGTCTATCTAAATTACCTAATTTTATAGCTAAAATCAAAAAAAAAAAAAAATTGGGAAGTTTCCAGCTGCAAGTTTCTTACCTGTTTATAGCTAAATTTTTCGCCAAATTAATAAAAATTAAATTTTTATATAATAGTAAATTGTTTTCTAGCTTATTTTATATTCTAATCCACTTAAGTCTACAACTTCCAAACGTCTCAATTTTTAAATCATTTTATTTAAATGCAACAATTTAACGCCTTTGACGCTTGTCACCTTCAGAAAATTCAACGAGGCTCAGAGAGTTGCTCACATTAATCATATAAATAACAAAACTTAAGTAGTAAATGGAATCTTGTGTATATATACTATATACCAAATTGATTAATAATGAAACTGTGGATTTATTAAAAATAAAAATAACTATGCAAATATTTTGCACTAGACATAGTTCCCATTGTAATTGTTGCTTGACCATTTTGAAAAGGCAAAAAAAAACTATATGAAAATATAAATAAAAATAAAAAAATGTGCATATTTACAGATATAAATTTTTATAGCGACTATAAAAGTCAAAAGGTTCCCACAGCGCGTGTGGAAGATGCAAAATGTTTAACAGCAGCAACAATAATTGACAACAACAATAACAACAAATACAGGCAATGTAATTGTTTTTCTATTTTTTTTTATTTTTTTATTTATGCAAACTGAAACGTTCCGAGAGCATTGCGATGAGACAGGCCACTTGATGTTAACACATCCATAAAAGTGCTAAATAACCCAACAATTTTTCGTCGTTTTGAAAATAAATAAATTACGCATATTTTTTGTTTGTAACTGGAAGCTCTGGTATTTCTTATATATATATATAGAGGCAACTTTGACCTCAACTTGAAAATTGCCTATGAAATTGCCCAAGTCAACAGTTTGAGCAACCAATTTGTTTGTTTAACTAAATTAAGTTGCTAATTGTTGAAGGTTTTCCATAGAGACAAGTGTGCTTAAGGAGTTCTCTGCTAAAACTCTAGTATTTAGCTAGTTTATCGTTAAAAAAATCTATTGAAACTCTCAAAAAAAACCCTATAATTTACATGATATTATTATTACTATTTTAAGGCCTGTTTACTTTTTAAATAGACTTTCCAAGCAAACTATAATACAAATAATAAAATTAAGTGTTAATAAAAAATGCAGTCATGATTTATGGAAATTAGGAGACATCCGCAATGTAGTCCGAAGGTTGAATTGAATTTTCTAACCGAATCTCAATCTAAAATTAATTTAGATTATTTTTCCTAGTCCACAGCATATCATAGCTTTATTATTAATATTTAATATACTACCTACAACCCAATCAAAATTATTTTTATTATTTTATTCCCAGCGGCGACAAATAGACAGTTTAATATTAGTTATAACTATATGTCCTCGTATGTGTATACCACATCAATTGTTCCATCAATGTCACCTACAATAAAGGTTTTAAACTTGAACTGGACAACCACAAAACGCAAGTAAATCCCAAGCCAAATCAGCTTAATCTTTAACTAGTTAATTGCTTTCATATGCGACCAAGAAATTTGGCTTAATTCTCAGATACATCGATTATATATATCTATGTAATTTCAGCTTGACCTTAACCATTTGACACTGACAACTATTTGATAACTAATCAGCTTTTAAAATTTAACACTTGTCTTAAGTACATTTGACTTCCTCCCACACACACACACACACACACGTACAACCAACTTTTAGACAAACAAATTAACGCAAATTGCCAAAAAAAAAAATATATATATTTAAATATTTAAAATGAGCCTTAGTCATGTACGAGTAAACGCTAATTGTTCGGTGTCAGCTCGGCGATTGTACGTGGCGATGTGTCAGATCTGAAGGTTTATGTATATATATATATATTCATTCTACGGATTGTCGGTATTTCCGATCAGTCTATAGACTGGCTTGGTAATTTGTGGAATGTATGTTTAAATTGAATTTTATAGCATACTTTTAGGCGGCGCACATTAATTTGTGGATGTTCCTATTGGAATATTAGTAATGTGTAAAAGATTAGTATAAATTAATGGTTTTTTCCAATATCAAAATTATTTTTATAACAAGAATAAACTATTTTCGAGGTGACCAAAAATATATGCGCCTACAGAAATGTTTTTCTTACCAAATTTTAATATTAAATCGATATTTTTTTGGTTACAATGCATTTTTAAGCCGATTGTTCCTTTGTTTAATCCAGATGGTTCCGATATACTCCTATATCCTATACTGTTAGCAAAAAAATAACAATATCTGTCATTTTCTAAATTAGTTCAGCTTTAGATAAACTATTTTTAATAGACACAGACAGATGGGACAGCGATTCGTCTGTTAATTTAAAGAATTGAAAATATCTTTTTAAATTTTAAAAATATTTTGTTTCTCTTAATAAATGCAAGCTCATTTACTTGTCAAAATTTAACAGGCAGCTTAACAGGTAGATTGAATTGCAGTGATGTCAAAAAATCTGCATGCAATTGACAGTTTCTAATGATTTTACAAAATATCGCAAATTGCCGTTGACGCCAACCAATTGATGTGACGTAAAAAGGGAAAAATTGTATTAATTTATTTTGGCAAATGTCATCCAGAAATAAATATTTCGGTTAACAAAAATACATATAAGGCACTTTGCATATTTAGACCTTACCAGATTGTTTAGTATATATTAAAATACTACTAAAATATAAACCAAATGTTGATTGATTTTAATATTTTTGCCAGTTTTTTTTTGTCTATTTTCATTTAACAACTGCAAATCATTTTCCATAAAATATATATATATATATAAATATAACGTTTCAAATTTATGTTTATGTACAATTCACAATAAGCTTAAGCTCTAATTTAAATTGATCATTTCGGTACAAATTGCAGAAAAATACACATTATTTTTTTACAGTTTCAGTTGCTCGGCGTTGCCTAGTTCTAGTTACTAAAACGCCTTATGTATCATTAAGTACAAAATATTATTGTATCTGACATTTTGGTAATAAATAGTTAACATTGATGATCTTTCGTAATTTTGGGATTGGGCACTTAAGCGATCTTAGCCTAAATCTCAACGACTTTGAAGTCGGGCAACAAAACTCTAAAAAAAAGAATCTTATATAGTTAAAGGGAAATTGGTGCTACGATCCACAAGTTTTTATCACGTGCTGTTGTAATCAGCTTGACAAATCTCACGCAGTGCGAAAGGCATTCGCATATTCCACGGCATCATGTAGCGTGGGAAAGATCTCAAAGGGACCCTCGCTCAGGGCCATGCTATGCACCAGAGTGTCGTATACCCGATCCACGGGGCTGGCCAGCAGCAGACGAGCACCGCGTGCCTTCATCTCCTTGCTGACATCGCTCAGCGTACTGCAGCCAGCCACATCGATGTGGCCCAGCATGGCAAAGTCCAGTACGAGAAATTGGAAGGTATCTGCAGCCTCCACAAAATGTCCTTTAAAGGCTTTGCCACCGTTTTGAGTGACCTGCGCATAGGTTGTCTTCGTTTTGCCACTTTTATTACTGTTGCTGTTGCTGCTCTTGTCCAGACCCAGCGACTCGAAGAGTGCACGGCGAAAGAAGAGGCTTGTGGCAAAGTTGAGCGAGCCACAATAGCGAAAGATGCGTGTCTCTGGCACTTGCATCACATTGCGATGCTGATTCATGTCCATATAGATGCCAGGCGCCTCGGGCATATAGCCCAGCAGGCAGTAATAGGGCTTCAGTCCTTTAATATACAAAGCCAGCAAGGATACACAAACGCCAATGAGCAGACTGCAAGAGAATGTAATTAATATAATGTAATTTAAGTATTTATATAGCTGTTTGCTTACCCAATATCAATATCAATGAGCACCACGCACAGGAAAGTGGATATCCAGGTGAACATTTCCAATTTGCCCTGCTTAGAGAACTTTTTCAGCTCCTTCACCTGCATAAACATGGGCTTCAAGGCCACAATAATGACGCCAGCCAAAACGCACTAAAGAAAATAAAAAATTTAATTTAAAATATTAATAAAATAAAATATAATAAACTTACTCTAGGCAAATCACTGAAGAATGGTCCAATCCACATAAGCGTAGCCACCACCAAAGAGGCCGACACCAGGGACGCAATTTGCGATACTCCACCCGTTTGATCCTGTATCACCGAACGCGACAAGGAGCAGGCCATTGGCAGGCAGGAGAAACAACCGCCCACAATGTTGCCCACGCCCATGGCAAACAATTCCTGATTCGCACGCACCTCATAGCCATGCTTCTTGGCAAATGTCAAACCCATGGACATTATAATCGAATATGTGACAATTGCAATGGCTATCGAATCAACTGCAACCATTGGCACCAGATCAAGACGTGGCAATGCTGGATCGGGCAGACCCCTGGGTATATTTCCCACCATCTGCACATTGAACTCCTTGTGCAAGTTACAGAATTTTGAGATCAATGTGCCACCAATGACAGCGATCAACTCGCCGGGCAGCGGAAAGCGACAACGTTTGCTCAGACATGGCTTCAGGCACTCATTGCATATGGTCATGAAAATGAGAACACCGACGCAGAATCCTAAATTAACAATGTTTGTATTTGGCACACCCTTTATCACATCAATCACAGTGTAGAGTATCTTGAAGGCACCCTTATGCCGGTCCACCGTAATGCCCAGCACATCCTTCAACTGTGCCGAGACCACATGACAGGCGGCGGCTGTGGTAAAACCATTTACCAAAGGTTCACTCAAAAGTGAGGCAAGTGTGCCCAGTCTGAAAAAGGACATGAGCAGCTGTAATGAAAAATTGTGAATATTGTTATATAAATTATAATGAAAAATTGAGAATATTATTATATAGACTGTATGTAGAAATTGTAATATATAGAAGCTAGTATTCATATTGCTATTAACTATATTATGAAGAGATTTCTAAGCATTCAGATTTTACATTTCAGACTGATTGTATACAAAAATTCATATAGCATACAATTTACATAAATATTTTATAATTTTTTTAGAGTAGTCATGAAAGAAGAAATAAGTTCTCTATCAGAATTGTCATATAAAAACCTATAGGTTAGCATATTTTATACAATTTCTTAGCATTCAGATTCAATTTTTCCATAGGTATCAAATAAAACCCTATAGGATAGCATATATCATATAATCTTAACAATTTTCTATGATTTTTTGAGGGCATGAATAACTTCCCTTTGAACAACTTCTCTTTATGGCATTAAGTCTCAATTTCATAAATAAAAACTTATTTTAAATTTATCAAACTTATCTGAAATACACTTTAGACTAACAACATTCAAATTGATTCCAATTTACACTCACATTCACAATGCCCACAGCCAAAGCTAGTGATGTGACCACCTCCAGATGTGTAATGATATTTCCCGAGGGTGGCAACATTGTTGTAGTTGCATTGAACATAAACGTTGTTGTGCCCAACGCTCCTGCTGTTGTTCCCAAGGATTCAGCTGACAACGTTTCTAGCGGTGCTAATGTTGTTGTTGTAATCGTATCAATAGACTCCACAGTGGCATAGGTTAACACCACCTTTTGGGTCATCATGCTGGCCACGGCAAATGTGCCTATAGATATATGTTTGGAGGTGCCCAAGAGCATGTATATAATCACGGGAAAGACGGCCATATAGAGGCCATTACCGGCAGAGACACCGGCTAATATGCCATAGGCCATGCCATGAGGTATATTCATAATGGCCACCGTGAAACCAGCGATGATATCACCAATCAGATCCCTTCTAGGCGAATACTGTGGCAGCCACTGCAGAATGGGTATGACGCCGGTGAAGAGTGATAGGAAATTCCATCCTTGCCAGCAATTGATTAGGGAGGAGGGAATACTTTTATCACGCGCCGCATAGCCCGTCTCCTTGATGACCACCTCGTGTGTGAGGACATCCCGATGGATGCTGTACTTTGGTTGTATTTTTGGTTTACTTTGTGCGCTTTTGCCATTGCCATTATTATTATTATTGTTGTTGCCATTAAGCGGTTTGGTTCTATAAGCAAATATGAATAAATAAATTAGAAATGGTATTAAATTATATATCTATATATATACTCACTCCGGACTCTCCTTATCGTTGGGCATTATGTGCTCTGTGTCGTACACAGTTTCTTCTAATACTTCTTGACTAATATGTTCCACATGGGTATCGATATATCGATGGTTTCTTAGATCCCTTTGATATTGCCAATTTCGTAGTCTAATTATACGATCTGATTCAGTATCTGTATCTGTAGCACCTGTAGCTAGGTTTAGCGAACTTGTAGTTATTTCTTGTTGAGGTATTAACAAAGTACCAGCTTCGTTATTAGTTTCGTCTTGTCGACGATTTAGGCTTTCTAGCAAATAACTATTGCTACATCTACGAAACTGAAAAGAGCAGAAAAATATATATTGAGGTTTAATGATAAGATAAAGCTATAAATCTGTGGATTGTTTGAGTGTTATTAAACTTTATCAAACTATTGAAAAAATTCCACCCTAAAAAACAATAAAAGTTTTATGAATGAAGCACACAAATATTTTTCCACTTGAGTAGCTTATATGATAAAATAGAGATCAATGCTTATAGATATAGAAATTATTTAATAAAATGACTTTTGCTTTTTGGCAATTTGTGCACTGAGAAAAATAAGCATTTAAAAAAAATAATTGAATATAGCACTTGCTAACACATAATTAATAGAGTTATTTTTGACTAAAAATTTATAAAAAAAAAAAAAAAAAAAAAAAATAATAATAATTTTTGGCGAAATCTGTCTGCCTTATATACTGTCTACCAAGACTATTTGAGGATTGCAACAAAATTGCACCTAAAAGTATGCAACAATTTGTATAATTGTTAAATTTTTTTTTATTTTATTTATTTATTTTTTTTTTAAAATAATATTTCAGTGAGGTGTTATAATTTTTATTTTTTTTTTTCAATTTACCAGGAAACTCTATAATAAATATAAAAATGAGGAAAATGCCATGACAAATTGCTATAATCCATTATAATATATAAATAATAATATATTAATTTTGATTTTTTTTTTTTGGTATAATTGGATTTTGTGTTCATATCCCAAGACTATAAATTCAGAACCAGAAAGAGAACATTTAACATTTTTAACAAGGAATTTTTGAGAAAAAAATAAAATAAAATATGTTATAAAATATATAGGAAGATTGCTTTTCATATTTATATATTTTATATATTTTCGCCATTATATTAGTATTTTGGCATTATTAAAATTTAAAAAATTAAACATTCGTCTACTCTAAATACACTTTAACATATTAATATCACATTTTTGTATATATTAAATACATAAAATAAATATACTTTGTATGCACACTAGTTATAAAAATCGTTTGATTGTTAGATTAGACAATCACATTATTTATTGATACAAATATTAATTACCGGTTATTTAAACAACTTAGATAACATTTAGCCACTTCTAGTCACATAACCTACTATGTACTTCAGTTACCCACACACAGAATGCGACTAAAACATCAGTTGACAGTTTTAAGCTTATAAATACAACAGACTAAAGCTCAACTTCAAATTAGCACCTATGTCTAATTGATCAAATCATTGGTTAAACATGGCGTTTAAAACACAAATTTATTTTTGAACTGAAAAAACGTTATTTGCCTATTTATCGCATTGATTACGCATACGCAGAGTTACCCTTCGCCTAGACACAATTTTCTATTGACGTCTGTGAAGTGGGCGAAATTATTGTATTCCTCGCTTGAGCTGTTCATCAATATAATAATTATAATTATCAGTTATGCACACATATATATCTATTCATGAAATGTATCTTTTTCGTTAAAAGATTTCTGTGAATTGGATGAGCAATCAAATTCGCTAACTGTTGAACAAAGTGGAAAATAAAAATAACATTTAATGCTGTATACTTATTCCATAATCATCTGTTTTTTATAAGATTTAAGCTAAGTTCATATGTGCACAAAATTTAGCAACAATTTGGCTGTACTTATTTTTGGGGTAAGCATTAAATTTATGGGATTTCCTATAAGTGAGCTACTTTGATAGCAAAATACCCTAGATTTAAGGCTTTTTTTGGAAAATTGTTTAAAATATTTTCAAACTATTTGTTGCCCATATTTTTATATTCTCTCAAACCAAAATATTTTTTATTTTGTGATCAGCTCTTTCAAATAAATATTAATAATTTAAAAACACTTTTAAAACGAATATTCTATTTTTAAAATTAATTTCGAACGACTTGTCAGTTATTAAAGATGGTAATAGTACAGTTTAACTGATTTTTAAATCATTTTTTAATTACGCAATTTATTAGAAAACAAACGAATTTTTATATCGTAGAGCTAGTAAATTGTTCAACTTTGTTTACTGTGTTACTTAAAACCGTTAAAAGAAATCATTGCTTTTTGTCGTTGCTGTTACCAACGGACACAGTTGGCGCTAAGTGACAATAAAACAAAAAGAAAAAACTAAAATAAGTAAACAACTGTTAACCGGTTTAACACGCCGCTGACTCAGCAAAAAGCCATTAAGTTCTGTTTAAAATCTGTTGCCTTTACAATGTCGACACTTGCAATAAAGCAATTCCCCGTTTCAAGCCAAAAACCGTTTAGTCTGACAACCTCGACGCAATGCGTGTAATGTCAAGTTCAACGTGATATATATGTAAATATATATATATTATATTTGTATAATATATAAGATCGTCAGTTGCTTCAATTATAAAATTGTCCCTAATTGCAATAAATGAGCAAAGTTGCAGCTGTTGTAGACTTTGATTCCCACTTGGGATCAACTGAGATCAGGGATCAATTGATCTTTTGTATTTAATTACGGTGTGAATAAAAGCGAATGCAAATTTTCACAATATGGAAAGAATTGCAGATTTTTTAAATTTTTAAAAGAATTTATTTTAGTTAAATAATGTGCCCCATGAAACATATAACAGAGGCACAAAAGAGCAGTTCTCTTTCTGTTCCGATCATTTATTTAGCTGTCAAAATTGTTTAATGTTTAAAATTTTGTATAGAAATTTCTAAAACTACTGTGATTTTTTTAATATTTTTTCTCTGCAATATACTTATTTTATACAGGGTATTTTTTCGTATTTAAACACTGTACTCTAGCTCAATTGGGATGCCCCTGGGGTGTATTCAATGTCGCTTTACGGGTCCCCATTAGTTCTACTAGCCAAATAGCAACCGGTTTTTTCATAGTACCTACTATTACATATAGAACGAAAATAATTGCTTGACTTAAATGGATTTGTGGTGGGCAACCGTTTACAGATACATATGTACAATATATATAGTATATACAAGTATATAACCATTCACAGGTGTTAAAAGTTGTATAATAGTGTGCGAAAAGTAAAAGCTGAAATTGTTGTGTCTTTTGTGGTTATTGGCCAGATTACAAAAGCTACGAAGCTTTACAATCTCACGAGTCCTTATCAAGATTCGTTCAGTCTGATAATTAAAATATATATGAATTGAACTCATTAAACAAGAGTGTAGACAAATGCTGAGACAACATAGAGTATTTCTATATATGTTTTAAGACTTTAACATGTATAATTTTCCATTGAAGGTTGTTCACTTGTTGCCACTGGGGCATAGATACGCGGATCTGTTATCCTTATCAATATATATATTTTTTTGGGGCCTTGAAATGTTTGCTCGCTCCACTTTAACCTGTTCAATCACATGTTAAATTATCGATAACAATGATGGCATATACAGGTAAATTATGGATCATATCACAGTTAGATAGATTGGGAAAATTTATGGATATTACGTTACATACTTTAATCATTTTGTTGAACTTTGGCTGAATATTCATTTGATTTAATTACTCGCGTAACTAGTTTGTTGCGCTATTAAATTAGAATTAAAACTAAAAATATCTTGAACACTGCAGCAAGTTAAATATGATGCTCAGCTGAGCTATATATATATATATATATTTCTCTGATCTCGTCAACTTATAAATACTTCCCGCCACAATGCCGCTGATAAGCTGAATGTTGCGGCATATAAAAGAATTTCAAGTTAAATATTTGTCAGTCTCTTTTGAAATTTATAGTACACTTGTAAGCTTATTACAATCTTATTACAACGCACATAAAAATATATCTTAATGCCGCTGTTCAGCGGACTAGTATGCGGCATATTAAATTTAGTTTATTATTTCTTAAGTTAAATTTTTTCGTTCAAGGGGTGGTTCGAGAAATTTATGAGTTTTACACTTGTAAGCTCTATTACAATCTTAAAATTACAACGCACTTTGATCTTTATATTAAAAATCGATTTTTACAGTTCAGGGACACTATGTCACTTTGTCTTTCATTTTCAGTTTAGCAATTATACTATAATTATACTGACATTTTTAATCGTTAAAGGGGTGGTTCGAAAAGCAAAATCCACTATGAGATTTTATAATTTAAACTCTTCACAGTTAAAAGTAGACTAGCCGGTCGATCTTTAATATATAATAAATCGATTTGTTACAGTTGAGACACACTATGTCACTTATGTCTTCCATTTGCATTTAGCAATGTATACGGATAAATTTTTTTTCTGACTAAAATTAAATTGAAAAATCAATAACTAATTTAAAAATAAAATAAAGCAAAATCTTCGTACGTGATCAATAATGTTATATCAAATTCTAAACCTTTGGTTTGCCAATTGCCCTAATTTTTAAGTTCGACTTGTTGCACTTGGATAAAACCTATTAAATAAATTAATTAAAATATTTAGTTTATTAAATATTGTCCTTCTAATTTACTTTTCCTTAAAGGTTTAATTTTAGAATAATATAGTGGTTTTTGCCTTTTTATTTATATTTTTATTGATTTAAAATGTCAGTATAATTATAGTATGATTGGTTAATGAAAATGAAAGACAAAATGACACAGTGTGTCTGAACTGTAAAAATCGATTTTTAATATAAAGATCAAAGGGTTATAGTTAAAAATATAAAGCGTTTAAATTTAAAACTTATAGGTCTGGAACTCATATATTTTTCGAGCTACCCCTTACACAATAAAATTAATTAAAAATAAATAAACTAAACTTAATATATTACTAGTCCCTGAACAAATATTTATATATATTTTTATGTGCGTTGTAATAAGATTGTAATAAGCTTACAAGTGTACTATAAATTTCAAAAGAGACTGACAAATATTTAACTTGAAATTCTTTTATATGCCGCAACATTTAGCTTATCAGCGTCATTGTGGCGGGAAGTATTTATAAATTAACAAGATCAGAGAAATATATATATATATATATAGCTCAGCTGAGCATCATATTTAACTTGCTGCAGTGTTCAAGATATTTTTAGTTTTAATTCTAATTAAATAGCGCAACAAACTAGTTACGCGAGTATTTAAATCAAATGAATATTCAGCCAAAGTTCAACAAAATGATTAAAGTATGTAACGTAATATCCATAAATTTTTCCAATCTATCTAACTGTGATATGATCCATAATTTACCATCATCATTGTTATCGATAGTTTAACATGTGATTGAGCAGGTTAAAGCGAACAAACATTTCAAGGCCCCAAAAAAAAAATATATATTGATAAGGATAACAGATCCGCGTATCTATGCCCCAGTGGCAACAACTGAACAAACTTCAATGGAAAATTATATATGTTAAAGTCTTAAAACATATATAGAAATACTCTATGTTGTCTCAGCATTTGTCTACACTCTTGATTAATGAGTTCAATTCATATATATTTTAATTATCAGAGTGTACGAATCTTGATAAGGACTCGTGAGATTGTAAAGCTTCGTGGCTTTTGTAATCTGGCCAATAGCCACAGAAGACACAACAATTTCAGCTTTTACTTTTCGCACACTATTATACAACATTTAACACCTGTGAATGCTTATATACTTGTATATACTATATATATTGTACATATGTATCTGTAAACGGTTGCCCACCACAAATCCATTTAAGTCAAGCAATTATTTTTGTTCTATATGTAATAGTATGTACTATGAAAAAACCGGTTGCTATTTGGCTAGTAGAACTAATGAGGACCCGTAAAGCGACATTGAAAATACCCCAGGGGCATCCCAATTGAGCTAGAGTACAGTGTTTAAATACGAAAAAATACCCTGTGATTTTCTGTAAAATAAGTATGTTATTGCAGAGAAAAAATACAACAGTTCAAAATTTTCGAAATTTCTATACTAAATTTTAGCAAGCATATTTTAAAGAATTAAAATTCTATAAATATTTTCAAGAAAATATAAATTATGAAATCCTTTCCCAAACATTAATTAATTTTTCATAATTTCTAACAGGGTATTTGCAAAGTCGATTAATCTCTTACACTCGTCGCTTTCTCGTTTTTATGTTTATTAGTCATTAGTTAACAAATACGAAAATTATTATCAGAGTTTTTTTGCATTCAAAGCTGAATAACTGTTTCCATTGTGTGTTGTTTAACGGTTTGGCAACCAAATTAGTTTTATATATATTTAATAAAACTATATGAGGAAAAACTAATGGTTTTTATACCAAGTCTAGAAGGCCGGAAGTTATTACATTAAATTATAAAAAACAGAAAAAAATATATATTTTTTTTAAATAGCTTTTAAATTTAATAAAAAAATTTTTAACTATAATTGATATTATTTTAGATCAAAAAATGAAAAAATTAGAAGCAGTTTATTTAATTAATTTTTAGAAATTATAACAGCAAACAATTTTGACAGCTAAATAAATGATCAGAACAGAAAGAGGTCTGTTTTTTTATGCTTCTGTTTTATGTATCATGGGTTTCATTTTATCAACTAAAATAAATTCTTTTAAAAATTGAAAAAATCTGCAATATTTTCCATATTTATTTTCCGCTTTTATTCACACCGTAATTAAATACAAAAGATCAATTGATCCCTGATCTCAGTTGATCCCAAGTGGGAATCAAAGTCTACAACAGCTGCAACTGTGCTCATTTATTGCAATTAGGGACAATTTTGTAATTGTAGCAACTGACGATCTTATATATCATACAAATATAATATATATATATTTGTTGAACTTGACATTACACGCATTGCGTTGAGGTTGTCAGACTAAACGGTTTTTGGCTTGAAACGGGGAATTGCTTTATTGCAAGTGTCGACATTGTAAAGGCAACAAATTTTAAACAGAACTTAATGGGTTTTTGCTGAGTCAGCGGCATGTTAAACCGGTTAACAGTTGTTTACTTATTTTAGTTTATTCTTTTTGTTTTATTGTCACTTAGCGCCAACTGTGTCCGTTGGTAACAGCAACGAAAAAAAAGCAATGATTTCTTTTAACGGTTTTAAGTAACAGAGTAAACAAAGTTGAACAATTTACTAGCTATAGGATATAAAATTTGATTTGTTTTTTTAATGAGTTGCTTAATTAAACAATGATTTAAAAATCAGTTAAGCTGTACTATTTCCATTTTTAATACTTAACAAATCACTTGAAATTAATTTTAAAAATAGAATATTCATTTTAAAAGTGTTTGTTATTGTTATTTCTTTGGAAAAATGGGAAAATAAAATAAGAAACGATTCGGATTGGGAATATAAATATAAATATTGGCAACAAATAGTTGAAAATATTTTAATTAATTTTATTAAAAAAATCCTTAAGCCTAGGGTATTTTGCTATCAAAGTATCTCACTTATAGGAAATCCCATAAATTTAATGCTTACTCTAAAAATAAGTACAGCTGAAATTGTTGCTAAATTTTGTGCACATGTGAACTTAGCTTAAATCTTATAAAAAACAGGTGATTATGGAATAAGTATACAGCATTAAATGTTATTTTTATTTTCCACTTTGTTCAACATTTAGAAAATTTGATTGCTCATCTAATTCACAGAAATCTTAACAAAGAAGATATATTTTTTATGTGTGCATAACTGATAATTATAATTATTATATTGATGAACAACTCAAGCGAGGAATACTATAATTTCGCCCACTTCACAGACGTCAATAGAAAATTGTGTCTAGGCGAGGGGTAACTCAGCGTATGCGCAATCAATGCGATAAATAGGCAAATAACGTTTTTTCAGTTCAAAAATAACTTTGTGTTTTAATCACAACTATGGTCAGCACTGGAACGCCATGTTTATCCATTGATTTGATCAATTAGACATAGGTGCTAATTTGAAGTTGAGCTTTAGTCTGTTGTATTTATAAGCTTAAAACTGTCAACTGATGTTTTAGTCGCATTCTGTGTGTGGGTAACTGAAGTACAGAGTACGTTATGTGACTAGATGTGGCTAAATGTTATCTAAGTTGTTTAAATAACCGGTAATTAATATTTGTATCAATAAATAATGTGATTGTCTAATCTAACAAACGATTTTTATAACTAGTGTGCATACAAAGTAGATTTATATTATGTATTTAATATATACAAAAATGTGATATTAATATGTGAAAGTGTATTTACAGCAGACGAATGTTTAATTTTTTAAATTATAAAAATAACTAAATAATAATATAAAGTCGAAAATATATCGAACAATATGAAAAACAATCTTTTTATATATTTTATAACATATATTATTATATTTTTAAATGTTCTTTTTCTGTTAAAAATGTTCTCTTTCTGGTTCTGAATTTATGCTCTTGGGGTATGAACAGAAAATCCAACTATAACAAAATAAAAATAAATAAAAATTAATATATTATTATTTATATATTAGAATGGATTATAGCAATTTGTCATGGCATTTTCCTCATTTTTTTAATTTTTATAGAGTTTCCTGGTAAATGAAAAAAAAAAAAAATTATAACACCCCACTGAAAGATTATTTTAAATAATAGAATCAAAAAAAAAACGAAAAAAAATTGAATGATTATACAAAGTGTTGCATACTTTTGGGCTTCATTTTGTTGCAATCCCCAAATGGTCCTGGTAGACAGTATATAAGGCAGACAGGTTTCGCCACAAATTTTTATTTTTATTTATTTATTTTATTTTTTTTTTTTGGAAAATTTAATCTTAATTAATTATGTGTTAAAATCAAGTAAGTGTAAGCAAGTGCTATTTTCACTTTTTTTTAAGTGCTTATTTTTCTCAGTGCATAAATTGCCAAAAACAAAAGTCATGTTATTAAATAATTTCTATATCTATAAGCATTGATCTCTATTTTATCATATAAGCTACTCAAGTGGAAAAATATTTGTGTGCTTCATTCATAAAACTTTTGTTGTTTTTTAGGGAGGAATTTTTTCAATAATTTGATAAAGTTTAATAACACTCAAACAATTCACAGATTTATAGCTTTATCTTATCATTAAACCACAATATATATTTTTCTGCTCTTTTCAGAAAACAAAATATTATTTAGAAACTGAGCGTACATGTGGCTGGAGCTATTTACAAGAAAAGATAAATCGTCGACAAGACGAAACTAATAACGAAGCTGGTACTTTGTTAATACCTCAACAAGATACAACTACAAGTTCGCTAAATCTAGCTACAGGTGCTACAGATACAGATACTGAATCAGATCGTATAGCTAGACTACGAAGTTGGCAATATCAAAGGGATCTAAGTACCCATCGATATATCGATACCCATGTGGAACATATTAGTCAAGAAGTATTAGAAGAAACTGTGTACGACACAGATCACATAATGCCCAACGATAAGGAGAGTCCGGAGTGAGTATATATATAGATATCTAATTTAATACCATTCCTAATTTATTTATTCATATTTGCTTATAGAACCAAACCGCTTAATGGCAACAACAATAATAATAATAATGGCAATGGCAAAAGCGCACAAAGTAAACCAAAAATACAACCAAAGTACAGCATCCATCGGGATGTCCTCACACACGAGGTGGTCATCAAGGAGACGGGCTATGCGGCGCGTGATAAAAGTATTCCCTCCTCCCTAATCAATTGCTGGCAAGGATGGAATTTCCTATCACTCTTCACCGGCGTCATACCCATTCTGCAGTGGCTGCCACAGTATTCGCCCGAGAAGGGATCTGATTGGTGATATCATCGCTGGTTTTACGGTGGCCATTATGAATATACCTCATGGCATGGCCTATGGCATATTAGCCGGTGTCTCTGCCGGAAATGGCCTCTATATGGCCGTTTTTCCCGTGATTATATACATGCTCTTGGGCACCTCCAAACATATATCTATAGGCACATTTGCCGTGGCCAGCATGATGACCCAAAAGGTGGTGTTAACCTATGCCACTGTGGAGTCTGTTGATACGATTACAACAACAACATTAGCACCGCTAGAAACGTTGTCAGCTGAATCCTTGGGAACAACAGCAGGAGCGTTGGGCACAACAACGTTTATGTTAAATGCAACTACAACAATGTTGCCACCCTCGGGAAATATCATTACACATCTGGAGGTGGTCACATCACTAGCTTTGGCTGTGGGCATTGTGAATGTGAGTGTAAATTGGAATAGATTAGAATGTCTTTAGTCTAAAGTGTATTTAAGATAAGTTTGATAGATTTAAAATAGGTTTTTATTTATGAAATTAAGAATAATTGCCTTAAAGAGAAGTTATTCATTTATTGAATATATTACTATAAAGAGAAGTTATTCATGCCCTGAAATAATCATAGAAAATTGTTGAGATTATATGATATATGCTATCCTATAGGGTTTTATATGACACTTCTGAAAGAGAACTTATTCCTTCTTTCATGACAACTCTAAAAAATTATAAAATAATTATGAAAATTGTGGGATATATGCTATCTTATGAATTTTTGTAAAATCAGTCTGAAATGTAAAATCTGAATGCTTAGAAATCTCTTCATATTATAGTTAATAGCAATATGAATACTAGCTTCTATATAACAATTTCTACATACATTCTATATAATAATATTCTCAATTTTTCATTATAATTTATATAACAATATTCACAATTTTTCATTACAGCTGCTCATGTCCTTTTTCAGACTGGGCACACTTGCCTCACTTTTGAGTGAACCTTTGGTAAATGGTTTTACCACAGCCGCCGCCTGTCATGTGGTCTCGGCACAGTTGAAGGATGTGCTGGGCATTACGGTGGATCGGCATAAGGGTGCCTTCAAGATACTCTACACTGTGATTGATGTGATAAAGGGTGTGCCAAATACAAACATTGTTAATTTAGGATTCTGTGTGGGCGTACTCATTTTCATGACCATATGCAATGAGTGCCTGAAGCCATGTCTGAGCAAACGTTGTCGCTTTCCGCTGCCCGGCGAGTTGATCGCTGTCATTGGTGGCACATTGATCTCAAAATTCTGTAACTTGCACAAGGAGTTCAATGTGCAGATGGTGGGAAATATACCCAGAGGTCTGCCCGATCCAGCATTGCCACGTCTTGATCTGGTGCCAATGGTTGCAGTTGATTCGATAGCCATTGCAATTGTCACATATTCGATTATAATGTCCATGGGTTTGACATTTGCCAAGAAGCATGGCTATGAGGTGCGTGCGAATCAGGAATTGTTTGCCATGGGCGTGGGCAACATTGTGGGCGGTTGTTTCTCCTGCCTGCCCATGGCCTGCTCCTTGTCGCGTTCGGTGATACAGGATCAAACGGGTGGAGTATCGCAAATTGCGTCCCTGGTTTCGGCATCTTTGGTGGTGGCCACGCTTATGTGGATTGGACCATTCTTCAGTGATTTGCCTAGAGTAAGTTTGTTATATTTTATGTTTATATTATTTTTAATTCAATTTTGTATTTGCTTCAGTGCGTTTTGGCTGGCGTCATTATTGTGGCCTTGAAGCCTATGTTTATGCAGGTGAAGGAGCTGAAAAAGTTTTCCAAGCAGGGCAAATTGGAAATGTTCACCTGGATATCCACTTTCCTGTGCGTGGTGCTCATTGATATTGATATTGGGTAAGCAAACAGCTATATAAATACTTAAATTACATTATATTAATTACATTCTCTTGCAGTCTGCTCATTGGCGTTTGTGTATCTTTGCTGGCTTTGTATATTAAAGGACTGAAGCCGTATTACTGCCTGCTGGGCTATATGCCCGAGGCGCCTGGCATCTATATGGACATGAATCAGCATCGCAATGTGATGCAAGTGCCAGAGACACGCATCTTTCGCTATTGTGGCTCGCTCAACTTTGCCACAAGTCTCTTCTTTCGCCGTGCACTCTTCGAGTCGCTGGGTCTGGACAAGAGCAGCAACAGCAACAGTAATAAAAGTGGCAAAACAAAGACAACCTATGCGCAGGTCACTCAAAACGGTGGCAAGGCCTTTAAAGGACATTTTGTGGAGGCTGCGGATACCTTCAATTTCTTGTACTGGACTTTGCCATGCTGGGCCACATCGATGTGGCTGGCTGCAGTACGCTGAGTGATGTCAGCAAGGAGATGAAGGCACGTGGTGCTCGTCTGCTGCTGGCCAGCCCCGTGGATCGGGTATACGACACTCTGGTGCATAGCATGGCCCTGAGCGAGGGTCCCTTTGAGATCTTTCCCACGCTACATGATGCCGTGGAATATGCGAATGCCTTTCGCACTGCGTGAGATTTGTCAAGCTGATTACTGCAGCACGTGATAAAAACTTGTGGATCGTAGCACCAACTTCCCTTTAACTATATAAGATTCTTTTTTTTAGAGTTTTGTTGCCCGACATTCAAAGTCGTTGAGATTTAGGCTAAGATCGCTTAAGTGCCCAATCCCAAAATTACGAAAGATCATCAATGTTAACTATTTATTACCAAAATGTCAGATACAATAATATTTTGTACTTAATGATACATAAGGCGTTTTAGTAACTAGAACTAGGCAACGCCGAGCAACTGAAACTGTAAAAATAATGTGTATTTTTCTGCAATTTGTACCGAAATGATCAATTTAAATTAGAGCTTAAGCTTATTGTGAATTGTACATAAACATAAATTTGAAACGTTATATTTATATATACAATATATTTTATGGAAAATTATTTGCAGTTGTTAAATGAATATAGACAAAACAAAAAACTGGCAAAAATATTAAATTCAATCAATTTGGTTTATATTTTAGTCGCATTTGAATATATACTAAACAATCTGGTAAGATCTAAATATGAAAAGTGCCTTATATGTATTTTTGTTAACCGAAATATTTATTTCTAGATGACATTTGCCAAAATAAATTAATACAATTTTTCCCTTTTTACGTCACGTCAATTGTTTGGCGTCAACGGCAATTTGCGATATATTGTAAAATCATTAGAAACTGTCAATTGCATGCAGATTTTTTGACATCACTGCAATTCAATCTACCTGTTAAACTGCCTGTTAAATTTTGACAAGTAAATGAGCTTGCATTTATTAAGAGAAACAAAATATTTTTAAAATTGAAAAAGATATTTTCAATTCTTTAAATTAACAGACGAATCGCTGTCCCATCTGTCTGTGTCTATTAAAAATAGTTTTTTTAAGTCTCAACTAATTTATAACATGACAGATATTGTTAATTTATAGGAGTATATCGGAACCATCTGGATCGAACAACAAAGGAACAATCGGCTTCAAAATGTATTGTAATCGGTTAAATATCGGCTTAATATTAAACTTTGGTAAGAAAAATATTTCTGCAAGTGCATATATTGTTGGCCACATCAAAAACATTTTATTCTTGTTCTAAAAATAATTTTAATATTGGAAAAAACGTTTAATTTATACTTACCTTTTACACATTAATAATATTCCAATAGGAAAATCCACAAATTTATTTACACCTCCTAAAGGTATGCTATAAAAATCAATTTAAACATACATTCCACAAATTACCAAGCCAGTCTATAGACTGATCGGAAATACCGACAATCCGTAGAATGTATATATATATATATATATATAAACCTTCAGATCTGACACATCGCCACGTACAATCGCCGAGCTGACACCGAACAATTAGCGTTTACTCGTACATGACTAAGGCTCATTTTAAATATTTAAATATATATTTTTTTTTTTGGCAATTTGCGTTAATTTGTTTGTCTAAAAGTTGGTTGTACGTGTGTGTGTGTGTGTGGGAGGAAGTCAAATGTACTTAAGACAAGTGTTAAAATTTAAAAGCTGATTAGTTATCAAATAGTTGTCAGTGTCAAATGGTTAAGGTCAAGCTGAAATTACATAGATATATAGCATAGCTGCACCTGGGAATTAAACCAAATTTCTTGGTCGCATATGAAAGCAATTAACTAGTTTAAGATTAAGCCGATTTGGCTTGGGATTTAGTTGCGTTTTGTGGTTGTCCAGTTCAAGTTTAAAACCTTTATTGTAGGTGACATTGATGGGACAATTGATGTGGTCTAAACATACGAGGACATATAGTTATAACTTATATTATACTGTCTATTTGTCGCCGCTGGGAATAAAATAATAAAAATAATTTTGATTGGGTTGTAGGTAGTATATTAATTATTAATAATAAAGCTTTGATATGCTATAAACTAGGAAAAACAATTTTAATTAGAATTGAGATTAGGTTAGAAAATTCAAATCAATCTAACACAGTTTTTTTCGGACTATACTCTCCGCCTGATAATTTCCATAAATCATGACTACATTTTGTATTAACACTTCATTTTATTATTTCTATTATAGTTTGCTTGGAAAGTCTATTTAAAAATACCTTAAAATAGTAATAATAATATCATGTAAATTATAGGGGATTTTTTGAGAATTTCAATAGATTTTTTTAACGATAAACTAGCTAAAAACTTGAGTTTTCATTATAACGAGCTCCTTAAGCACTCTTGTCTCAATGGAAAACCTTCAACAATTAGCAACTTAATTTAGTTAAATATACAAATGGTTGCTCAAACTGTTGACTTGGGCAATTTCATAGGCAATTTTCAAGTTAAGGTCAAAGTTAGTTTACTGACTCTATATATATATAAGAAATACCAGAGCTTCCAGTTACAAACAAAAAATATGCGTAATTTATTTATTTTCAAAACGACAAAAAATTGTTGGGTTATTTAGCACTTTTATGGATGTGTTAACATCAAGTGGCCTGTCTCATCGCAATGCTCTCGGAACGTTTCAGTTTGCATAAATAAATAAATAAATAAAAAAAAAAAATAGAAAAACAATTACATTGCCTGTATTTGTTGTTATTGTTGTTGTCAATTATTGTTGCTGCTGTTAAACATTTTGCATCTTCCACACGCGCTGTGGGAACCTTTTGACTTTTATAGTTGCTATAAAAGTTTATATCTGTAAATATGCACATTTTTTTTTATTTTTATTTATTTTTTCATATAAATTTTTTTTTTGCTTTTTCAAAATGGTCAAGCAACAATTACAATGGGAACTATGTCTAGTGCAAAATATTTGCATAGTTATTTTTATTTTTAATAAATCCACAGTTTCATTATTAATCAATTTTGTATATACTATATATATACACAAGATTCCATTTACTACTTAAGTTTTGTTATTTATATGATTAATGTGAGCAGCTCTCTGAGCCTCGTTGAATTTTCTGAAGGTGACAAGCGTCAAAGGCGTTAAATTGTTGCATTTAAATAAAATGATTTAAAAATTGAGACGTTTAGAAGTTGTAGATTTAAGTGGATTAGAATATAAAATAAGCTAGAAAACAATTTACTATTATATAAAAATATTAATTTGCATAAATTTGGCGAGAAATTTAGCTAGAAACAGCTAAGAACCTTGGAATTGGAAACTTCCCAAAATTTTTTTTTTTTTTTGATTTTAGCTATAAAATTAGATAATTTAGATAGATTTAACTATACAAATTTATTAAGAATTTTTTTTATTGAAATTCTGCCTAAAAAATACAAATAAAATAATTTTCTTACTAAACAATTTATAGAAAATTGGAAAACACTTTAAAAACTTATAAAGATAATAAATAATGTTAAAAAAATAATATTTCTTGCATTTCAAGTGCGAGCATTGCGAAAATTGCATTTAAACAAAACAAAGGCTATGGCTATGGAAAAAAAAGCCGTACTTAAAACATGTTTTGTTTACTCAATACATTTTCACATGCTCCAAGCCGACAAAAAAAAAATAAACTTAAAATATAGTAGAAATAACAAATACACTGAGACGCTCAGAAGTATTTGCGGTTTGTAAGCTGCTGCCTCTCTCGCTCTCTCTCTGTCCGGGTCTCAGGGCTATGCCGTCTCTTTTGCACCTGCAATGCAAGCATTTTTTGTAATATTATCTGAGAGAGAACAACGAAACTCTTTGTGAGCGAAACTAATAAAAAACCGAGCTTCCAAACTGTTCCCACAACCAGTTCCAAGCCAACGCTCGTGCGGTGGAGACGTTGTTATAAATTTTGGAAAAAAAAACTGCTGTTGCCGTTGTTTTAAGTTTTGCCAAAAAAAATTCACATACAAATAATTCCAAATTTAATCAATGATAAAAGTGAGTTAATTCTCTTTTAAAATGCATATAAATGCAATGAATTAGTTTAGTAGAGCTGCGCAACAGGATATAAGTTTAATGCTTGACGCAACAGACACAGAGAGAGGGCGAAAGAGAGACTCAAATTAAAAAGCAAATTGAAAAAGTTGTTTGCCATGGTTAAACAACAACACACGCAATAATAACAACAACAATAACAACATAAATAAAAACTCATTAACAATTATCAACTGCAAAAGGCCGACAATATCAATGTAATACTTAAAGAAAAAAAAAAACTCAAAAAAATGCACAAAAAATTAATTTCAAGCGGAACTGGCTCTATTTGCCATATTAAACTAAATATCAAAATATATTAAAAATTATAATTATAAATCAAAATAATATTTACAATTTGTTAACTTATTTTCCAATCGATTTGCATTTCTTTGTGTGGTGCGTGATTATGTATTAAAATTATACAAATTACAGCTTTAACAATGGACTACAAAATATATAAAAAAAAAAAAAAAATCGCCAAAACAAAATCGCAAAAAAAGTGTCAAAAGAAATAAGTAAAAGCGTGTTTAATTGAACGCACTCGACTAGTATAATACCCTGTACCGGGCTCTAATATAAACTTAGAATAGAAGCTGCAATTTCTCTGTCTATTCTAAGTTTTTTTTTTATATCTATAAATATGAAAAATACTAGACTTTATATTACTGAATCCTATATCATTAAAGTATGCCTTTGACTTTAGTATTTTGGGTATTTACAGGTTATAGAGTCTATATATAAAATTTAATATCAATAGCTCTTGCAGTCAGCCAAAACTAAGTAAACTAAAGAACATTTCTTTAATGAATAGAAGATTATTTATTTATTATTATTTTGAATCAACATTACTTACTTTATAGCCAAAAAATGTCTACATTTGATTGTTGAACAAATTTACAATTTATTTTTATATATCCACAACTTATCTATTTTATGAATACAGGGTATTAAATTTAGAGATATTGTCACGAGACTAAAAACCGATAATAAACATGTGATAAGCCAATAAAACAGCGACGAATCACTTAAATAAAAGCTATAAAATATAATAATAGCTAAATGCATATGCAAGTATTATAAAATCAAAGATCATATAAATATTTATGATTTTATTATCTTTCGATATAATTGCAGTTTATTTCAAGAACAGATCTTAAAGTCACCAGAAAATATAAAAGAGATAAAGAATGTTAATAAAAATGATGAGCCATTAAAAAATTAAAAGAAAATTAAATTCAAGCTTATTTAAAATAATTATAAAATTATAAATTTACAATAATTTTCCCCGTCTTTCTTTTTAGCTCCCGCCGTAGCTATTATACTCCGCAATAGGAAACTCGTTTCAAGCGCTTTGTGCAGTCAAGTACAACTAAAAAAAAAATACAAAAAAATTATTTATTGTTAATTATTTAGTTATTTACAACAAAAAGCCGGCAAAATTGGTTACCTAACGAAAACTTCGTTTGTGCTACGGGAAGGCAACAGAGTAAGTGATAAATAAATAAACAACAAATATTTATTATTATTTTTTAAACAATATATCGAAATCTGCAAATAATACGTAATAAATAAACCTTGCAAAATTTTGGTTACGGTCAGTGAACTCTTTTTTTTAAAATAAGTAATAATAAATTTTATTATTTTATTGTTATACTATTAAAGAAAATGATCTAATAGCCCTAAAAACATTAATACTTTTTACCCACTTGAATCATATTTCCCTATTCGTGATCACTTGAAACTTAAGAGCAATATTATTAATATGTATATCAGTTATTTGTCATAAACATAAGCTGATATAATGTTGCTAATTGGTTTAGGTTTACCTGTAAAAAAAACTCATGAAACGATAGTCCGACAACGCCCCGTAATTAATGGCGACTTTCAGATGACTTACTGTCATCTTAGACACGATTTTCGCTATATATTCAAATACTTACATATTGTTATTGTTGATAAGTACATGACAAAAATAAAAACTAAAAAAAATCAAGTAAAAACAACAGTGTGAGAACATTTTAATAACCGCAATTAACTGACGAACTTCAAGGGGCTCATTTAAATTTCAAAATCAAGCTCGAACTGAGATGTCGTTTAGATACGATTCGGATAGTGAGGATCATTAGGATTACTCATCTGTGGGGCGTACAGGGTATATAGTAATTACATATAATTTATGTATAGAACTTTGAGCAGTTGAAAATGATTGAAAGTTGTCTGTTGTTTTGGTTTCAATTATCTGATTAAATATTTTAGGCAACAAAAACTAATTATATTTTCATAAATGAGTATTTTGCGACTCGTGTCGAATTTCTTGTCTCAGTTCGCTACCGGTTCGCATTGTAATACTCGTACATTCCCGACTCGTAAATAGCACGACGGAAAGCTCAATATTTAACGTAAGCTTGAACTAAGTAAGCTCCAAAGCAAATATATTAACAACTAAAAATAATAACAATAACAACAACAACATGTGCGCTTGTCTAGCGCTTCGCCTCGATTACGTTGGCGTCAACGTCAACGTCGACGTCAACGTCAGCGTCAGCGTCTTAAAGTGGGTCATGGTTAAGTGTACTTCAGCCTCAGCTGCGAGCAACGCGTCGCTGCGCATGATCCGTTCATTCGCTATTTACGCATTGCTCGCACAGCTGCCGTTTGCGCAGCGTCGTCGTCTAACTGTTGTCAAGCTCTCTCTCTGCCATTACACACTTGGACTTACGCTCTCTTTATCGCATTCTCCCCTCCTCTTTCTCTTTGTTCATCCAGGACGACGACATGGGCTTTAGTTCGCGCATGGACTGCTGCGGGCAGTTCGTCAAGTACAGTCTGTTCATAGCGAATTTTGTGATGTTTGTAAGTTCTTAAAGTATTCCAAAATATAAGTATGTATGTATAATTTTTATATTTATTTCTCAGGTTGGCGGCGCCATTGTTTTTTGCCTGACACTGTGGACTCTGGTAGATCGTAGCTTTGTGAACGAACTGTTGGGCACAAATCTCTTCTCCGGCGCTGTCTATGTCCTGCTGGTCACATCTATTATCATTTGTCTGGTCTCATTTTTGGGCTGTGTGGGCGCTGGCAAGGAAGTCAAATGCTTGCTATTAACGGTAAGTAAATATTTAACTAGGAAATTGGTATATTAGATATGGGAAAGAATCTGAAGTTTTGGTTCGTAGTTATCTGGTATACCCTATAATATAAGGCCTTATAGTTAGTTTTTTGATATTTCTGAGACGAAAACACATTTTTGGGCATTTTATCGATATATAGATAATTCCAATAATTTAAAAAATTATAAATATATATAAAGAACTCTTCAAGAATATCTCTATAAAGAAAAACATTGTTCTTAAAACTATATAAAAATTTAAATAAATTTAAAACTTAATACCTGATTATACTATTTGGCAATTCATATATCAGAAAAATTATATATAGAAGAACTTTTCAAGAATATCTCTATAAAGAAAAACATTGTTCTAAAAACTATATAAAAATTTAGATAAATTTAAAACTTAATTTCTGGCTATACCATTTAGCAATACATATATCAAAAAATTGATTTCTAACATTTATTTTAAACTTTTACTTGTCTAAGTTTAGTGTAAGTTTTACTTTAACAAATTCTATGATTACGTAGTTATACTATAATAGATAATAGATCTACAAGGTCATTTAAAGCTTTGTTATACCAATGGTAATTTAACTTTCGCTACTTGTTTCGAATTTCAAATGTTTAACATGTATTTACATCTTCAAAACTTTAGTATTTCATAATAGTTGCTTTGGTTTTCGTGACCATGCTAATTGGCGGCGTTTTGGGCTACGTATTTCGTGAGCGAGTGCAGCAGACTATGCGGCAGGTAAGAGGCTATAACTCCAAATACATTGCAAGTAATTCCCAACTGAAAGTTAATCTAAACTTTTAACAGGAAATGCGATCCACCATGGCCTTGTATGGCAGTAGACGTGAGATTACACAGGCCTGGGATTTGACACAGGAGCGTCTGCAGTGCTGTGGCGTCGATACCTGGCACGATTGGAATCGTTATGGACCTGTGCCAGAGTCCTGTTGCCAGGAACTGTTTGGGGGACAGCGGAAAGAGTGCACTATCTTTCCCACCATTACGAATCTGTATAATCAAGGTTGCCTTTATGTCACGACCAATTTCATAAGGGATCATGCGGCGGTCATTGGTGGCACATCCATTGCGGTGGCAATACTCATGGCAAGAATTAAATATGATATATCCTTGAAATACTGATTAATCTAGTTTTCATTTAGATCTTTGGCATGATATTCTCCTGTTTGCTATTTAATATGATTGAATAGCGCCACATTGGAGGGGCTACAGTCGCAAATGGCCGCAGTCCAAAGGAAACCCATTTATAAATGTATACCAAGATGTTATCTTAAGAGTATTATCCATTTGTATGATATGTTAGATCCTATGCGTTTGTATTATGTATATATATGCATATGTATATATATGTACTTAATGTATGTACTTAATGTGTATACTTTGAGTATATTCATGTTGTAATTGCTCGTGTTATCATCTGTTACATAATTATTGTATTAACTTCTTTTTATACGTTTTGTTTATGCTATAAGTCCCAAATAATTTGTTATATTATAAGTATAATTTTTTGCTATTGTTTATAGAGAATTTAAGCGCCTATATATCGTTTTAAATACAATATATGTACACATTTTTATATGGTACATACTAAATTCGATAAAAAAAATAATACTTTTATAAATTTAAATCAGAAATTAGATACGATATTTTTATATACGAACATAAAATCGTATATAAAAATATCGTATCTTATCAAGACTCGAAAATCATATGTCTAAAATATTTTAACAGACCTGTTCCCGTTTTTATTAGCTCTGATATCTTTATAAATTTGCGTATTTATTTCACTTTACAATGAGCTTGTATAATGAATGTTAAAATTTACTTTTAACAATTATATAGAACGTGTGCCCATTATTTGTAGAATTTAAAGCTGATAAAGGAATATTACAGCTTTTCTTTTGTGTCGACTGAGCTCAGTTTTTTTTTATTGTAAATATAAATTTCATTTTATCAACAATACACGACCTTAACTTTATAGAGCTCATACGAATATCTATTATATTGAATTATTTTATATTCATTACACGACACTTAAAACTATGATTTTTCATTTAAACCTAATTTAATATCTAGTATTTAAGCAGTATATTTTAAAACAAAATGAAAGCATGAAACACAATAACACCATATACAGCTGAATATGCTCCATTTAGAGTTGTCAGCCGCATTCGATGCTGGCTCGGGCAGCGTTTCATTCCACCATTCCCAGTAATCATCATGGAATGCGGGACTAGCACGTAAATCCGGAATTGGCACACGGGCGCTTTTAACAGCGGTTTTACGGTACTGTTCGACCTCCTGTGCCAGCAGCTGTAGTTCCATTGGATATATGTTGGCCAGATTGTACCTTTCGCAAGGATCCTTGGCCAGATTGAAGAAACAGGGTGCCTCAAGCGGTTTGCATTGATATATGGACTGTGTGTGATTCTGCTCATTGCTGGGGCAACGTTGTGTGGCATCCACACGCATCTGCTCAATACGTTCATTAGTCAGCATATAATTGTGCCCGCTCAACACCTGTTGCACCTCAGAGGAGAGCACCTGCTGCACATAATAAACACTCAAAGGATCATCCTCGCCCGCTTCCAGCTCACCCAGCCAACTATCAAAGCGTCCTCCAAAGCTGCTGCCATTAATATACTTCAGATTATCACGCATATAGGAGGCATAGCCAAAGATATCATCCATAACATGCAACAGCCGCCTAGACTGCGGCTTTAACTTGCCACTAAGCGTGGGCCACATGTTGACGCCATCTAGTTTCAGATCAGGTGGCAGCTTGACACCTGCAGCAGCTGCCAGTGTGGGCAGCCAATCAATGGCATGAATCACCTGATTGGACACATAACCCCTCTGCTCCAACAATGGACTCCAGATTGCACCAGCGGAACGTATACCGCCCTCCCAGGGAGATTCTTTTTGCTAAAGAAAAAACAAAGTATATTAATTCATTATATATAATAGTTTAATTATCTTTATTCTTTTTATAGTTATAAATCAATACTATATACTTACCCCACGATAGGGATAATTAGAGCCGGAATTCGAGTGTATGCCCACCGTCGGAGCTCCATTATCCGAATAGAGCAGCACAATGCTGTTATTCAACATACCCCGTTCCGAAAGGGCACGCATAGTCTCACCCACACTCTTATCCAGACTAGAGACCATGCCTAAACAAACAAATATATATATACTATATATTCCCCTCGATCAGCTGCATATAACTCACCTGCATAGGTGCGTCGCTTTGTATTGGTAATATGTGAAAACTTGGCTATTTCCTCTTCAGGCGCCTGCATAGGTTGATTCTCATTCCCCGTGTGCACCGCCAGATGGCTTAGCACCATGAAAAGTGGACGACTCCGATCATGCTGCTCAATAACACGTTTAGCTTCCGCCGTAAAAGCATCCGTAGCATAAGTGCCGTTCTCCGAATGCCAACGCTTTAAATCTCTTCGAAAATCCGTGCCCGCTGTATAATTCTCGATGAGCATATTATGACTATAATCATAATAATCAATATAGCCATTATAATAGCCATAATGATGATCAAAGCCACGCATTGTGGGCGTATGATCCTGACGCCAGAAGCCCAAATGCCATTTACCAATCAGCTGTGTGGAATATCCTGCATCCTTGAAGAATTGTGGCATTAAACGTTCTTTCAGGGGCAGACCCCAAGGTTCATTGGGTAGAATCACAAAGTGCTGCATGCCTATGAATATTAAATTAATTATATTAAATATTTCTTATATTGTCAATCTACTTACCCGTATGTATAGGATACTTTCCGGTCAGCAGCGATGCTCGGGAAGGTGTGCACAAATTGGGCACATAATGTCGATTGAGAATAATGCCATTATAGGCCAATGCATCCATGTTTGGTGTCAGAATTTGATTGGAACCATGAAAACTGACATCGTTGATGCCCTGGGAAAATAATAATATATATATTTTAATTTGAACACCCTGTAGCTATTAAAAATGGTCTTACAATCTTACTTACCATATCATCTATGAGTATTATAATTATATTTGGCTTGGTTGAGTGCGTTGCTCCATTGCAATGTCTGAGCATCATTATAATACTCATTAAAGAGATAAGTTGCCTTAATGTCTTCATTTTTAAAGCACTTTGTGAAACAGATTTAATTTTTTAATTTATGCAATTTAAATATAAATAAAAATTCATTACATTTATATTTATTTAATCAAGTAAAAGATATTTTTAAATTTCAGTTATCTTTGATCTTAATAAAAAATATTGGCAAGCCTTCGGTTTTAACCTTCTGCCTAAATGGAGATAAAATACAAATATTTATTAAATTTTAATTAATAAATAAAAATAAATTTAAAATATTCTAAAAGCTGGATTTAAAACCTTTTTAATAAACAATGCAACTTTAATTTTGGCTACTTAAAACTAAAATTAAATTCATAATTTAAGAAAACACATATTTTTATTGTTTTCTTCTATCATGCAACATTTAATAAGAATTAATGATAGAGAGAAAATAATATATATATTTTGCAATATTTATTTATACATATTTATCAAGGGATAATAAATGATAGGGAGAAAATTTCCTTTTATAAATATGTATAAATAAATATTGCAAAATATACATTTTTTTATAAAGTCTTGGAACACACCAATAAAATTTTCTGCCCTTAAATCTTTGAAAATAATTTGATAAGCAATCATAATTTTAATTATAATTTCCTTTTGCAAGGGTATAAAAACTATTTCATTGACATAATACCAAATTTAGAGCATAACATTAAAAACTATTTTAGTACATTTTACATTCAACTTACTTGAGTTTTTGGCATTAAAGTTAATAACTGTATACACAATATTAAATGCGTCTATAAACAAGTTTCGCAAATGATGCTGAACTTCCACCTGGATTGCAAAGCAGAGGTCTTTATAACTACAAACACTGTAACTAGTGCTATATATATATACACATTTATAATATATATATATATGTGTATATAAACCGACTAATTACGCGATATGGCGACACATTGGGCTTTGTTTATGAGGCAGCTGATTGTGGCTTAAATACTATTGCAATTGTTGCCAGTGTCATAAAAACTTCATTAAAAAATTATTATAATATAGACATAACTTTAACCAAAAGTTGCTTATCTATTATTTCGGTTTTTTTAGGGTTTTAATTAATTCAAGAATTTTTTAAGCTGGTTTTTGCATACGACAAGTTAAAGCTGACCTTGACAGATCAATCAATATCGGCTGGGCAGAGAAGGTCAAGATTTTAGTTACTTGAAAAGGAGTTTTTTGCTTGGGTTTTCAATTTCAAGTCATTAAAATGTTCCTTTCAATGCAAATGTTTTAAGCAACTTCTGTTCACGGCCAATTAATAACACGTTCGCTGAGATTTTCCATTTAGACTGGTTTAACAAACGTTAATAAATGCATTTTCTGAGGTTTAATGGGCCGGCTAGGACTTGATTAGGTTTGTGTAGTTTTAACGAGGTCAAAATACGAGAATTACATTGGGAAATATATCGTGTTAGCTATGAAACTTTAGATTTGTGTGTAGTAAAGTATTTTGTATGTTTATTTGCAGTTTTTTTTTTTAAATAATTGAAAAATAAGAGAAGTGTTTAAGGTTTTAATTGCTACTTTTTCTATATATTTTTTTTATTTTATTTATGTATTTTTTTTAAATTCTTTACACTTCACTTTCCTATAGTTTCTTTAGTATTTTATTAAAATTTTTCTTTTTTTTTTGCATGCCAGTTTCAGTTGACTGCTTCAATTGCCAATTATGTATTACAAAATTTTTAGTTATAGCTGTTTTTTCCCTTGACTAAACATTGCATCATTACAGACACACACCTTTTAATTTTTCCGTTTTACGTTTTTATCAAATCTAGTAAAATACAATCTTCCAAAAAAAAAAACACAACACCTACAACACACACACACACGCACTCTATAATATCCAAAATTAATATATCTTTATTCACCGCCGCGGATCCTTACAGCTGTGTCTACTAGACGCGACTAAACCCGCTAGCCGCTGTTAGTCGCTGTTTTAATGAGAAACGCTTATGGTTAATGACGTCACTAGACGAACGTGTATGCAAACGGTTAAAACGAATCGTTATTCGTGCCCGACGTGTGTAGCTATAAAACCAATATATAGCCAACACTGGAAGAAAAAATAAACATGTTTTTGCAAAGTTTAAAATGCAGAGTATATCTCTATAAACATTTCCCACAATCTCAAGAGAAGCAAACGGAGAGACAAAGAGCTAAACTTTTGGTTGCTTCAATTTTTATCACGTATACGCCAAGTGGCGCAAAAGTTGTCAATGGTCAGTATTTTGTTAAAGCGGAAGCAATTCGCATTAATTTATTTTCAATTTATGATAATTCTTCCGATTAAGACGTGAATTTCTTTAGGCTGATAACAGACAAACGGGTATTTTTTTTGGGTTGGCTTTAGTTCAGAGTGATTCATCTATAAACTTGATTAAGTATTTCAATTGTATCGGCAAATAATAGTTAAATAAACATTCTATGTTTAGTGAGCATTATTTTGACCATAATACATTATTAAACCAGAATACATGACTCCAATTAATAACATCTTTAAGTAAGAGCAGCGCATTTAACATTCTGTATTTAATAATTTTACATTTCTTGATAATGCACATCTGTTCAAATAACTAATTAATTGGCTGGATTAGTAAAGGTTCATAATCTATATTTATTTTTAAAAATAACAAATTGGCTGTGGGCAAGAGCGTTGATCTGATATCAAATAGATTAATAAACCATTTTAAATTATTATTATTGTTATTATTACAAACGCGTTCGTATGGTACTTATATATTGTGCAAATTCATCAAAATAAACCTTTACTCAAGTGTTATTAAAAATATAACAAAATTAAATACTAATTTTGGCATATGTAACCAATATTAAGACCAGAGTGTTGCTTAAATAAATACCACATTGACTACTACTGACAACACCAACTGGAATCATATATAAACCCCAAATACATCCATATTCTACAACATTGATCAACCTCCGAACAGACACCATGTACTCTACAAAGCAACTGTCAATCCTGGCCCTGGTCTTCGCCTCTCTTCTAGGCGTCATTAATTGTGAAGTCTACAACTATACGGATACCTGGGTGCTCTACGACAAGTCCAAGAACTTTCCCGATAATGCTGTTTGGGGTGGATTCGACTCTTCTGGCTATGACAACTTCGTGGGACGCGTTACCTACAAAAACTCCATTCTACCAGCTCGTGTTGTGGCCGAAACTGGACTTGCCAACTTCAACACTGAGACCCTTTCCAACACTGCAACTTCCTACGAACTCCTGGTTTCCAACGGGACCGTCAGCTATGAATGGATACGCAGCTCTGATGGCCGTAGGCAGAAATATTTCGTTCCTGTGGGTAAAAGCCCGAACAACGATAAAATCTATTCCTGCCGCGCCTTAACTGATGAAGGTGTCCTCCTTGGCATCCTGTATTATGCAAAATGGAAGTGCAACATTTCCGATGAGAGCATGCCTCTGAAAGAATACTCCAGGTACGAAGTACTGGCCAGGACTGATAAAAATTCAAATTAAAATGAAATTTTAAATTGGTTTTAAATTGCAATAAAGCAATATATTAATATGCTTAGCGAAACTCATATAAATGTTTGTCTCCCCTTTAAGAATAATAGAACAATTTGATTTAACAATTTTAATTAACATCTTACCAGATGTTCGTATGGGTAGTAAGTGTAAGAGAATATTAACAAAAAAACAAAAATATTAATTATTTAATGAGTGAGAAATCTCTTAATTAAATTGCTCTCTCGACTTTGTTCTTGTGACTGAGAGCGAATAAAAGAGCAATAATATTATCAGAAAAGAATTGGAAACGTTGTTTAAGAAGAGAGAGAATCGGCGCTCTGTTATGAAATATGAGAAGATAATATAAACACATAATTCTTTAAGTAAATATATTCTTTAAAAGTGGGAGATGTCTGATACAGGCGGAGTCCCTTTTATCTTTCTTTTTTATGACTGCAGGGTTAAAAACACTACTCTGATCAATTTTCGACCATAATTCGAATCTACTTATTATTATTTTTTTTATAACAATATTTACACGTGTTCGTTTGACACTTATCAATTGGCGACATAAAACTAAGCCTTTAATCAAATGCTATTATAAAATATCACGAAATTGTAAACTAATGTTGGCAAATCAACTACTAATGTTGGCATATCAACCACAAATTTTGCCATATCTAATCAATATTTAGATCAGAGAGTTACTAAGAAACAACTACCAAACTACCTCTTATCATCAAGTGATTCCCTTTCACACCAACCAGAAACATATATAAACCCCAAAGGCATCCATATTCCACAACAAACTCTGATCAACCACCAGACAGACACAATGTACTCTACAAAGCAACTGTCAATCCTGGCCCTGGTCTTCGCCTCTCTGCTGGGCGCAATTAACTGTGGAGTCTACGACTATACGGATAACTGGGTGCTTAACGACAAGTCCAAGAACTTCCCCGTTAATGCAGTTTGGGGTGGCTTTGATAATCTCGGCTATGACAACTTCGTGGGACGCGTTATCTACAGCAGCTCCGTTCTGCCAGCCCGTGTTGTTGCCGAAACTGGACGTTGTACCTACAACACTGAGACCCTTTCCAACACTGCCACTTCCTACGATCTCCTGGTTTCCAATGAGACTGTGAGCTACCACTGGGCACGCAGCTATGATGGTTTCTGGGAGAAAAATGCCGTATCTGTGGGTACAAGCTCAACCAACGATCGCGTCTATATCTGCCGCGCCAGAACTGATGGAGGTCTCTTTGTTGGCACCCTGTATCCGGTACAAAGGATGTGCATCATCAAGTACGACAATCTCCCATTGAGACAGTTCTCCAAGTACGAGATTCTGGTCAGGAAGACGAAACCGGCCCAGTGGATGCCATTCGATACTGAAATCATTCATCATTAATTAAAATTTTTAAATAAATAATAAATTGTTTTTAAATTGCAAAAAAATATATATTAATTTTCCAAAATATTTTTTAGTATTATATTTTGTGTCTTTAGACTACGCGCCATAACTTGGTCTAATTCTCCTTCTGTAGAAGGCAGGAGTTATGAATTTACAGCTTAGATGCTTAATAGTCTGGCCGTTTTTAATTTAGAGCTTATATTAACAGCATTATGTATCCTTCTATAAGAATCAGGAGCTATACATAATTCATCTTTTAATGACAGTAGATTTTTAATACTAATTTTTGAGAATCACCGAGAAAGGCTCATACCATAAGGACATATTTATTTAAACACTTTAGTTGCCATATTTGCATTTTTTTTCTGAAGAATATTACTTTTTTAATAAATATTTAGAATTCTTTCTGCTAAATATTATTTGATATTATTAATTTTTTTCTGTTTTCCAATAACTACAAATCAAATACATATATGTATATATTTATTTTAACAGAAACAACAACATTTTTTTAAAATTAGACATAACTATTATTAATAGTTATTTTTCTTAATATTAGATATTTTTTCCTTGAGATTAAAATCCATCATATTCACTTTAAAACAAGCTACCCAATTTTGCACCTGCTGAAATTTTATTTTTATTATTTACGCGGAAGTATTAAATCGAAAACATGTCAATCATTATATTAAATTAATGGACAAGAAAAGTTATATAATTCCCATTAAAATACCAGATTTCATACATCTTAACTGCGTAAATATCAACGAAAGGACTGTCAATTATTTAGAATCGCACAGATTTAGTATACTTTTTATATAGATTATGGGCTTTAGTTGCTATTATTTATATGAGGTGGTCAGTATTGCTAAAACTTGTCAGGGAATCACTTTTTGATAAGAATCCGTCATTGATTATCTTCAGAAACGTGCTGATAAAAGTTATTAATAAATTGTGACGTTTTAAGCGCCGGAAAACAATTTATAGTGAAATTAAAAAATAATTTTAGTATAATTTTGCAAAAAAAACAAGAGTTTTGAATGTAAAAAATACATATATCTGTAAAATGCATAAATATTTATTTGAATAAGTTCTATATCTAAGACAGGGATGTATTTTTGGGTTCCCTGCTTATATTAAAAATATATTTAAATTTTCTTTTATGAGAGAATCTAAATAAGTTGATTGAGTTAGAAAAGCATTCCATACAATATAATTGTTTCACATCGTTTTTGATTTACCTAAATTAAATTGATATTTTTACAATAATATTTCTAGCATAGTTTATGGAATTTTCAATATCAGAAAATATTCTAACAAAAAAAAAAAGAGAATTAATACCCAGGAATACACAAAACATTAATATGTTAGCAGAATATTTAAAAAAAATTTCCTAGAACACCTGTCTACAGTTTATTAAATAAATTTGATAAACATATATAAAAATCCAACAGGATTTTATACAAAATCTTAAAAAAATGTAAAAAAACCAACAGGATTTTATTCAAAATCTTTAAGAATACACTCAATTAATGGAGTTTCGCAATTCTTCGAAATAAAATGCTGAAAAAAAGTACAAAAAAAGTACAAACTTGTTATGAATAAAAGTTTTTTTGCCTAATATTGTCACCTTTGAATTGAGAACTTCACACAGACATTGTAGTACTTTTTTAAAAATTCTTATCGATGACAGTCTTGAGGCGATAAACGTAGCCTATAAAAAGAGTCGTACCTATGTCCAATCTATCAGTACTTGTCCAAAACTCTCAAGATGTACAAAGCTGCCTGCCTTTTGCTCGTTGGTCTCGTCGCCGCCGTTTACGGCGTACCCTCGACATATGGTAAGAAATTCAGAAAAATATAAAAAAAAAAACCCCAAAAATTAATCCAAAATTCATCAACAGATACTAACAACGTGTGGGTAACTGGAAATCTATCGATTCCCTTTCCCAAGAACGCGCTCCTTGGCGGTATCGATTATGCTGGCTATAATCTCTATGTGGGTCGTGCCAGCTACAGCGGATCGATTCTTCCCGTCCGTGTGATATCCGAGACTGGCACTGGCTATTTAAATACTGATAGTATAGGTGCTAAGGTCTATAACTATCAGCTATTGACTACCCAGCCCGATATGGTATACGAATGGGTTCGCAGCTACGATGGATTCCAGGTGGAGAATGCTATTACTGTGGGCACTTCCGGCTGGAATGAGATGGTATACATCTGCCGTGCTCAGCTGGATGATAGTGTTCTCATTGGAACCCTATTCCTAACCAGAAGGGTTTGTCTTATCAATTTCGATGGTTGGTCCATGGACAAGTCCGACAGGTACGAAGTGTTGATTACTTATCCCAAAAGTAATGGAACTTTTTATTAAATAAATTTGCTTAAATAAAAGAAATTGAATAAATCATTTTAAAAAATTATATATACATATTTTTAATTTTATTTTTATCTAAATGAATTTAAGGGAATATCGATATATTTATTTATTTAGACACAGCCCTATTATTTCATTTTGATGATTTTCAAGACTTTCCGTAACTTGTTATTCTTAATATATTCTACAATCACACCATGAAAATCAGAAGAAAATATATCGAAATCGAGAATATAGAGACACCTGATTTCCTTGATCTAATTTTTTGTTAATTGTTTGTTTAATTTGCTCTTAATTTAAATACATGTATTTAAGGTCTAAGCTATGTTTAATTACACTAGTTTACAGCAAAAAAGGAGCTGGGCTCTTATAGACTACTCTTGATGTATTTTCGAGAGCTGATTTCAAAAATGCAATCTATATATTTTTTCAAAGAATGTCTTTCGACTTATTTGTTCATATCTACATCAGATCTTATTTGATCTTGAATAATTTTACACAGTTCAATAGATAATTGTATCCCCTTTCTAACGGTATGCCGTTTATGCAGATCGAATAAGAATTAAAGCCATTACAAACTCTCAAAGTTGAAAAATGTGAACTTTTTTTTTGCATTTTTGAAAAATTGCTGAATTTCAATTGGACTTTTAAAAATTTTAAAAATTCGTTTAAATACTTTTTAAAATTTATAATGTTAGAAAATTCTTTAACGAATATTTTAAGTATACATTTATCCAAATCGGTCGGTAAATGTGGTAGTTATTTAGCAATTAGTAAAAACACCCAAGAAAAAATTCACCTTGTTCATCACTTTTCGATCAAAAAAAATTTTGTAAACTAGTGTTATATTATTTTAATATATGTATTAATAAAATGTGAATTTTAATCAACTATTATATTAATCAATTGCGAGTATATTTTGCCAGCAATTTCTTTCATAATTCAAAGGCTGTATAACGCAAGTTGCTGTGATATTATTATATTATTATTATCAAAGAATATTTTTAATATACGTTGATTCAATATTTAAGAAGATGAGAATATATATCCTAGAATGAAGTTTATATAGCTTGGTCATACCTGCCAAGATACCTAATCCAACTAGAATTATATTTTTCAAGGAAAAATATTAAACTTACAAGCTCACAATGAAAAACAATTTTTACTAAAAAATACATGAAAATTTTAATTTATGTATTTAGCTCTTATCGGTTCTAGGAAATACGCAATAATAATTGAAACGCTTAGTCAAGTGTCATTAATAGTATCGGAATATGAAAAGTAATATTGACATATCTAATCAATACTTACCTTAAAGAGTTAACCCGCCAATACCCTCCAAATTTACAACACTGTCTCTTATCATCAAGTGATTCCCTTTAATACCAATCAAACGCGTATATAAACCCCAAAGACATCCAAAATCAACAACAAACTCTGATCAACCACCGGACAGACACAATGTACTCCACAAAGCAACTGTCAATCCTGGCCCTGGTCTTCGCCTCCCTGCTGGGCGCCATTAACTGCGGCTACTACGACTATACGGATACCTGGGTACTCTCCGACAAGTCCAAGAACTTCCCCGATAATGCAGTTTGGGGTGGATTCGATAATCTCGGCTATGACAACTTCGTAGGAAGAGCCGTCTACAGCAGCTCGATTCTGCCAGCCCGTGTTGTAGCCGAAACTGGACGTTGTACCTACAACACTGAGACCCTTTCCAACACTGCAACTTCCTACGATCTCCTGGTTTCCAATGAGACTGTGAGCTACCACTGGAGACGCAGCTATGATGGCTTCGGAGAGAAACATGCTGTATCCGTGGGTACCAGCGCAACCAATGATCGCGTCTATATCTGCCGTGCTAGAACTGATGGAGGTCTCTTTGTTGGCACCCTGTATCCTGCTCAAAGGATGTGCATCATCAAGTACGACAGTCTCCCATTGAGACAGTTCTCCAAGTACGAGATTCTGGTCAGGAAAATGAAGCCCGCTCAGTGGGTGGCATTTGATAATCAGATTGTTCATAATTAAATTAATGAATTCAAAAATAAATTAATTGCACAATAAAAAAATCTATTTAAAAATATACTTCTTTGTTTATGTGTAATTTATTTAAAAGATGTTAAAAAACAGTTTTAAATACTTTAATAATTTGCTTGTAGAAATTATAGTCACATAATATATTCAATGATTTTTGTTTTCAAGTAGTAGAATATTTACTTATTTTTGATCTGGAATTCTGAAATAATTAAAATTTTTATTAGTATTGCTATTATATATTCTAAATATAAACACATTTGTTTGACCAAAAAAATAAAATAAAATATTTATAAAATTACATATAGAAAAATAATAGTTTCTATTTATGCTACAACTATTTTTCAACTTCCAAAATTAAATTGTATTATAATTCAAAAAATTCAAAAAAAAAAAAAAAATATATTTCATTTTTGATATTTATTTATTTTAAAATATAAATCTTTTAAATAAGTGATTAATTAATGTCTGACATGGATTGGACTATCTTGCTATTTATTGTCCGTTGTTTCCGGCGATTTCCAAGTTGAAAAAGCTAAAAGTAATGGTTAAATGGGCTAAATAAATAGTCTAAAGAGGTCGCAAAGAGGTTTCTCGTATCGTATGCCTTAATAAATAAATAATTAAAAAAATAAAACAAAAAAAAATAGTACTCATCATTAATATTAGAAAAATATTGTCAATATCACTGGACATATTTGCAGCGACTAGGCTCTCTCTCGATTGAGATTCCTGGAATAAGGTAAGACTTATTACATAGAACAGAACTTATAGAAAAACCTTGATTTCCGCCCTTTTCAACAAAAATAGTTACGTTTCTGATTCTTAAAATTTCTAATAATAATTATAATAACAATAATAATAACAGCCCGTGTACAGTAATTGATAGAAGTAGATAATTAGCCCTACTATAATTTATATGCGGTGGTCAGTTTTGCCTGGATTTGTCAGGGAATCACCTTTGATAAAAAATCCGTCATTTTTAAAATTCACTGATAGTTGATATGCTATAAATATATTGTGACGTGTTAAGCTCTATATAGAAAATACCTTAAAGCTGTCACGCTTCGCAAAAAACATAATCAATAATAAAACAAATTTATAGTCAAGGTTAGGTGCTTCCCTTTACTTAAACAAAATAGGTATTATAAATAAATATATTTAAATATATATTTCTGATGGTATCCTAGATAAATATGCCAAGCTAAAAGTATTTATTTAATATAATTGCGAATATTATTTAACACTATTTTAAGCTACTTTAACAAATTAATATACATTTATTAACAACAATTCATTAAAGAATTTTCTCATTCATTTTAGTTTTGTGTACACAATATATTCCACTATGATCTTAAAAATAAATAAATAATTTAAAATGTAATTTTTTATGAAATTATTCAAATATGTTAAGCTTTAATCTACTTAAGAAAAAATGTCTCAAAACATTATTGGACGTATTTTTTGCATTTTGTGCCGACTTTCTGGAAATGATAGTTGGAATTATACATACTTTTGTTTAAAGGAAAAATAACATTCATATAAATGAATTTACACATAAATTTTATAAAAATCTCTTAATTTCGCAACAATTACTCAGTAAATAATAAAAATATTATTGAATTTCATTAATCTCCGAAAATACAACGTCTCAGAAAAAAAGTACCAAAAGCCTATTCTAAGAATATAGTCTCATATCAAAATAAAACTACAAACGGACATTGAAGTGGCTCTATCAAAATTCTTATCAATGACAGTCTTCAGGCGATAAACGATGCCTATAAAAACAGTCGTACCTATGTCCAATCTATCAGTACTTTACCAGAACTCCCAAGATGAACAAAGCTGCCTGCCTATTGCTCGTTGGTCTCTTCGCTGCCGTTTACGGCGTACCCTCGACATATGGTAAGAAATCCTGAGAAATTGAGGAGCCTCAAAGACTAATCATATATATATCTTTCCGTAGATAATTTAAATGTTTGGGTGCCTGGAAACCTATCACTTCCATTGCCAAAAAATGCTCTGATTGGTGGTCTCGATCTTTATGGCTATAAACTTTATGTGGCTCGCGTGTCATATTCAGGCTCGATTCTACCCGTCCGTGTGGTATCCGAGATTGGCAAAGGCTACTTTAATACTGATTCTGTGGCCAGTCAGACTCTGAACTATCAGCTATTGACTACCCAGCCGGATCAGGAATACACATGGGTTCGTAGCTTCGATGGATTTATGGAGGATGGTGCTATTGCTGTGGGTACAACATCCTGGGATGAACGTGTTTACATTTGTCGCATTAAATACAGTGGAGGTGTTCTCTTCGGCACCCTGTATCTATCGAGGAAATTCTGCTATATCAAACATGAAGATTCGTTCCTGAACAAACTCGACAAGTATGAAATTTTGGTTTCAAGACCCAAATCTAATGCAACATTCTATTAAAGAAATACATTTTTTTTAATGAATAAATTATTAAAATATTGAAAAGCATATCTGTTTATGTTTAATCGAAGCGATCGTATCTAGAAATAAATGTACTTTTAGATAATTATAAAAATTATAGCATTACTGATTACATGAAACTGAAATTAAAATTATATAGATAACAAAACTTGCCAGCAAAAAAAAAAAAAATATTTAACAACTTTTATTATCGGGCAAATTGTATAGTTAGACAAAATGTCGTCACGTGCTATCAAGAAATTAATAATAATCTATAAATTAAATACTACTTGTTATCGAACTGCTATTGTTTATGTTATTATAATAGTTTTATTGATTGATATGAACTTCAAGTGGTTTCACAGCTTTGTTGGTTACCAGGGGCAGGGTATTATAAAGTATATAAAAGCTGTGTCTAAAGGTTAGCAATATCATCTTGTAAAGATTAATTAAAAGTGAATTTTATGGTAATAATAATGCAAAGTGTAATCGTGACAATACGAAAATAATTATGCTGTAAAAAGTTTATAAAATTATGCTGTATTTTCATATTTATTTGCCTTTAAAAGAAAGTGCAAATAACAGGCAAAATATGGAATAATCTATATAAAACTTTAAAAAAATTAAAAATACAAAAACCCTTGAACCATTTGTAGATCAATCGAAGCTATATAACAATCGAATTTATGATCATTTTCGTGCTCTACAAATTCTTAAAAATCGACTAATTAGTACTTAAGAAAATTGAATAAAATATTTAATATTTAACTAATGGGTATCTAGCTAGTCAATTATCCTCTACTCTATATTTGCCATTAAAAGAAAGTGAAAGTAACAGTCAAAATATGGAATAAGCTGGAATAACTAAACTCGTCAATTTATAAGATTTCAAAAAAAATTAAAAATACAAAAGCCCTTAAACCATTTGTAGAACAATCAAAGATATATAAAAATCGAATTTTTGATCATTTTCGTGCTCTACAAATTCTTTAGAATCGACTAATTAGTACTTAAGAAAATTGAATAATTGTAAATTATAGTAGTAAAAAATTGAATAAGATATTTAATATTTAACTAATGGATATCTAGCTAGTCAATTAAACTCTACTCTATCATTAATAGTTTCTGTTAATTGACTAATATGATAAGATTAAATTCGATTAGATTTTGATTTAAGTATGTTTCACTTAGAAACCAAATTAAATTTCAAGTGTTCAATAGCCAATATAAATTGATACATTAGTCAGTTGGATGAGAATTATGTTTTAACCGGGGATTTTGCAATTATCAACAACTTAAGTGCATGTCACATTAGTCTTAATATTTATCAATATATTATGGCTGTAGTAAATTTGTCATTAAATACTTTAATCTAGGTCTTAATATAGACACACTTCCGATTTGTTTTCGCGCCCCTAACTACGTCATTTATTTACTCGAATCGTGAGTTGATATGAATTTTTCTTTATTCTTTATTATATTTTATATTTAAATATAACACTGACTTTTAATTGATTTATACATTTTTTATTATTTTATTTTATTTTATTTTATTTTATTATTTTACAACAATCTCTAAGTTTTCTTTCTTGACATTTAAACACAACAAACAAACACTTATTTTAATTTTTTAATATTTAAAAAAAATATTTATAACACAGTTTGAAAAGAGAAGGAAAGTTTGGAACTTTGCTAATAACAACATATTTAAAATAAATGAATTTTTAAACATTATTACTACATATATAGTACTGTTAACTAACTAATAAATACACTTATAGAATAAATATTATATTTTTATAATGCCTTTCTTAGTAGACAATCCAAAGGCTAAAGAATATTACAAGTATATACTGTATAGTATTTGGAATTATTGTTAATCCTGTGCTACGCTCATCCTGCCACCAGGTCCATTCATTATTATAATAACGTGGATCACATTGGGGATCTGCTGGCTTATTGCCCGGCTGACGAGCCTGTCTCTGAAATTGTTTAATACGTGTCCACAAATCCAGAAAGAAACTTTCATTACGATGTTCCTCATATAAATTGTTACGCTCGCAGGGATCCTCATCAATGTCGAAGAGGCAAGGAGCTATCAAGGGCAGACATGGCTTGGCCATTGGTGGCGTCTCTGGGCACTTCAGAGTTGCCTCCTCACGCAGCAAAGTAATGTTTATCTCCGGCAAATTGCCACGTAGCTGTTGCAACTGCTGCCAGACACTGGTATTCCGTATCAGCTGCTCATAGTCCGCCGCACGTGGATCTGTTTCATTACTACGGCGTAGACCCAACCAACCATCGTAGGTGCCATTATTGGTAGTGCCATTAACAATCTTCCATTTGCCCCGAGTATAGGCCAAATAGGGCACCAAGTTGTCTATATTATGGACAATTTCACGTTCCACCGACTCGTAGCCATATTTGAGTGCTGACCAAAGATTCAGTCCGTCCAGTTGTAAACTGTTATTCAGGGTTATTTCAGCTGCAGCTGCCAGAGTTGGCAACAGATCGCCAATATAGAAACGCTGCTTCCAAACATTGCCAAGACGCTCAAACTCCTTGCTCCAAATTGCTGCGGAGGATCGCAACCCGCCCTCCCAAGGTGAATTCTTTTGCTAAAGAAAAAAATAAATATTATTTAAATTTAATTTAAATTTTTAATTAATTTACTTACTCCTCTTAGCGGATAGTTGGATGCTGTGGTGGAATGTTCACCCTCGGTGGGACCACCATTATCTGATAAAAATAATATAATGCTATGTTGGAGCAGCTGCTGTCGAGCCAGTGCATCTATGACACGTCCCACACTCTTGTCCAGCCTGGACATCATGGCTGCATAATAGCGTTCTGTCTCATTTTTAATATACTCGAATTGAGCCAGTTCCTCCATGGGCGCCTGCATGGGATCATCGGCATTGGCCGCATGTGGCGCCATGTGGCTGAGCAATAGGAACAGCGGCTGAACACTGGCATTATGCTGCTCAATCAGCTCCACAGCGGCATCGGTCAATATATCGGTCATATAGTGACCCAATTGATCGTGTGAAACCTTTAAATCATTCCGAAAATCATGTCCACGTGAGTATTTTTTGCTCTATTTAAAAATATCGCCCAATTAGTTGGCTATATAAAGCATATTTGTAGGATTATCTTACATTCTGATAATAAGTGTGATCATAGTAATCCACATATGATCCCAAATAGCCCAAATGATGATCAAATCCACGTTCTGTGGGCGTATAATTCCTTTGAGACATGCCCAGATGCCATTTTCCTAGTAGATTGGTATGATAACCATGTTGCTGAAAGATTTGCGCCATTGTTGTCTCATTTAAGGGCAATCCCCAGGGCTGATCATTGACAATCACATAATGTTGCATTCCTAAAATATATATAATATACCAAATGAGTTAAGAACTGAAAGATCTTTCATAATTTCGAACTCACCCGTATTTATGGGATACTTTCCGGTCAGCAAAGCCGCTCTACTGGGCGTACACATGGCCGGCGTATAGAGATTGTTGAGTATAACGCCATTGTAGGCCAGAGCATCGATATTCGGTGTGAGAAACTTATTAGAGCCACGAAAACTCACATCATCAAAGCCCTGACAAAACAGATTTTCAGCAATTCAACATAAATTTTAATAAATGTATCTCAAGTTACCATATCATCTGCCATGATAATTATAATATGTGGCTTGCCACTTCCTCCTCCATCTTGGCCATTTACTATAGTTAAGGCCATTGTAACAGCAAACAGTAAAATTAGAAACATTTCAAACTGCGTTGACATGGCTTTAAATGGATGGAATCTGTCCAGGTAACTAAAAAGAAATTAGCGTTAAACAAAATCTAAAACATTTGCATAATGAATGTAAAATAAATTAGTTTAAATATTGCAGTAACTACATTTAAGAGCTTTTGTTATATTTTGTTTGTTATAATATATAAATATTCAGAATAACAAGTGAAAATTCTACAAATTTATTGAATTTTTAAAAAAATATATTTATTTGCTAAACTTTGCCCGCTGATTAATAATTCTCATTAAAGCTAAAAACTCAATATTTTCTTCTCAATTAACTTGTAAATAATAAAATAAAAATAACAAAAATAAATTATATAAACAAGTGTGCCCGACAAGCAGATGCCCTGTACTAATTATATATATTAATTAAATGCTTATTAACAAGATCCGTCGGTATCTATCTGAGAAGTATAGACAGTCGGATTCAGAGGTCGTTTAGTTATATACTTTACAGTATTTTAAATTTCTGTTTAACATATTTTCACTATTTTATTCCACATTTTTTCGTAGACCCGCAAAAAATCAAACAACACCATTTTTTTCACTAATTTATCTACGTGCTTAACAAAACATTTTTTTTTTGTGAAATTATTTAACAAGCTGTGACAATTGTGGCATGAAAATTGCACATCAAATTCGGGGAATTTCTTTATTTCACATACATATAGGAATTATTATAATAAGTGCTTGAAATACAGTAAATTCAATTATAGATATAATTTTTTTAGCCTAATTTCTAATATTTACTATTATTTTAATGAAAATAAACTTAATATGAAAACTACTGCTAACTTTCTTTTCCACGCCTACTTGGGAACAGCTTGTGAACAGAGTATAGCGCTGTCGGGAGCAATGAGCTCTTTTTTTTCCTTTTAGAAGTTTTGTATATTGTGTAAATTAGCTATTGTCATGAGATTTTGCTTAAAGTTATTACACAAAGCAAAACAATATAAAACTTACTAATTATGTTTAATTTGAAGGTAAATAAATAAATTGTTGCTACAAGCCTGGTTAAAATATTCATTACAATATTTATTATATTATACTTATTAGAGGTTATGCATTTTTTTAATATTTTATCTATACAATGTTTTTATTGTTTTATTCTTTCAATCAGACAACGCGTGAATAAAACGAGTAAAAATTGTAATCTCTCAAACCATTCAAAAAATGTATCAACACTGTGAATGGCAAAATAAATTTTTGATTATCTCCTCGATTTGTGCATAATCTTTAATACATACAGTTAGAATTTACTCACAATTACAAAACTCTGATAATACATACATAAGTAAATACAAATGTATATATATATATATCCAAAATTCAGCTGCTCCCTCGTCTGTACCAGTTGGAGGTGTGCGAATTACTGAAACTTCATGTGCATTAAAACCGGTTGATTGTTTGCTTAATTATATTTGCGGTATCTCTCTCTCTCTCTCTCTTGTGTGGGTGCGGGTGCATAAAGAGAGAATATAATTGACATTAATGATCAGCTGTTTCATTTTCAAAATCCCTTGCATACTCTTGGGCGGTAAGCGAAAAAAAACGTCGGTTTAACTTAAAATATAACTATTCAAATTCTGTGGGAGACAAAAATATACTCTTATTTATATTCAAATATTTTTTTTGCATACAACAAACGATTCTAAATAATTTTCTAAATTAATTAATATCATCACATCATATATGTGTTTGTCGGAAATGCGTGATTTTTACTATATTTACTATATTTACTTTTTATTTTCATAATAATAAAACGCATAATAAAATGTTCAATAGCGAATCCCATGATTCATATTTGTATAAATTTATGAATAGCTTCACATGCCTACGAAATTGTGACGTTAATAATAAACAAATCATAAAATCGGAGTTTTTGAAGTGGAAATAACAGTCAATAGACGAGTGTTTTCGCATATGTACATATTTCGTTTATATACACATATTAATTAGCAGAAGAGGGTGAATTTTATTGTTGTATGCTTGAAAATTTCTATGGAAACATTACACGACAAAGCCTAACAAAAACAAATGCCACGTTAAAAATGTTTTTATCAAAGAAAAAGCTTAAGAAAAGGGTAAAACTGACGCAATGGGAAACGAAAATTGAATAAGCTTGAAAAGAACTGAGAGAGTGGCCGTGAGAGTTGGGCCGACGCCGGCTGCTAGAAACCGGCGAGAGCACATTTCGGGGTTGCCAGGTCATGTCAGGCGACAACTGGCCAAAGGTAGTAAACAGCAGTAGATGGCCACCTGGCATATGCTTGGCAACCCAGTTGCGCTCTCTCGCGCCAAAACAAAGAGACCGCTAGAGAGAGAGACCAGAGCAGCTGCCGTTAATTGTATGTGATTTGTTGTTGGCTCAGCGCGTTTTCTTGCTGCCTGTTGCTGCGTACAAAGCACATGTCAATACAGTACGTCGCGCACTCTCCTCGAAAACGTTTGCCTATGTTGTGTGTACTCCGTTCCAGTTTTCATGTGGAAAATTTAATACAAAATTGATGACACAAAGCAGTCAAAACAATTGGAACTGATTGAAGTGATCGAAAGCAGAATATATTGCTTATAGAAAATGGATGAGCTATCTGAATTCTTTGGGTAAGTAAGCCTGTTCTAACATTGACACATTGACACGCATGCCAAAAGTTTCTAAAATTAGCGGTAAATGCAAACAAATAGCGCTGTTATTTTTAGCAAAATGTTTAACACCCACCTGACGACCACGCTACAATGCAAATGAATACACCAAACAATATTAAATTAGTAGTATTATATCAAAGCAAACGGGGGAATTGGATATGTAATGTTGTCTAACGGTGAGATGCCCTGCAAAGAGATAAGAGAAAAAGAAGTGCATCAATTTAGAAATAGATAACAAAAGACTTGGAAAAGAACTTTTACAAAATTAATTATAACTGTATTTACCTTGTATGTAGAATCAAACTTTTAAGTAGAGTATTATATTTATTTTTTTGTGGAAATTGTTGTATATAAAGTTGGTTATATGAAGAATAGTTTTATTATTATCGTTTATAATTATATTCCACTTCTATTTCATTATATTTTCTTAAAAAATTTTCCACAATTTTGGTATACCACACACTTAAAAGCATTTTTTCCGACTACCAAATCTTGCATACCCTGCCATTTAAGCAATATTTCTATTATGAATCTTAATATGACTAATATCTATAAAAAATAAGCCGCTAATCGAAGCAGACAGTAAATATAGCGCTTCAATAAGCCACAGGTTATATATAGGTCAAACTGGATAACCCCCCTCTGGTCTGCTAATTAGGAATATCTACACACACAAGCTTGAACCTCATCTGGGCAGACGTCACTTGTGTTTACTACCGAAATCTTTGCGGTTAGAATCGAGGATCACCCACCCGCTACCCACCAAAGCGTGTTGAATGAACACTTGTGCCTTCCCATACTGGAAAGCTTCCCATCACAAACTCACCACGATCTTAAGTAAATGCCGTGCCAGGGCCCGGACTCGTGCTCAATACGGTATTTAATGGCGTTCGTATTCATGCCAAATGCTCAGACGTAATTCGAGCGCAAAACAATCAAGTTCTCAAATTCAATTTAAAACGAAATCAAAACCATTTAATAGAAATATTTGATATTGTGAATCGATTCGGAATTTGTGCAAACTAACCTATAATGGGTTATTTGTTGTGATATTCAAAAAAAACTTTGCAAAAAGATATAGTGCTGGCAAAATTTACAATTTGTTCGATTTTAAACTGATTTAAATCTTCAGGATAATTTTTTTTGGAAAATCAGGTGAGAAATTGATTGATCTAGAAAGTGATTAATGTAATTATTCAGAGAAAGTTTATTTTAATCTAAGGAAACTCTTTTTGAGCTATGTAGTACATTTGGGACTGCTAGGAAATATCAAAGCAATTAAATTCGATTTTATATACCTAAAGGAAGCCTACAAAATTTAAATTAATTTTAAATTTACAAGTCAGTTGAAAATATTGACGTTGCTTAATTAGCGATCTTAATTTATATCTGATCAGTTATTAAATCTGATTGTTTACTTGCTGCTTAGTCATAATTGCACATTTCCCCAAAAAGATCACAAGACTCTTTATTAAATTAGCTTTCGCATGGTAAAAATCTTTGATTTGTGTACTATAGTAAGCCCCTCTACAAATGCGCATTAACACCCGCCCACTAATTATCTTATGACTTCTGACCATAAAAATCCATGTCATGAGTAGATATCGTATTGAACCACCCAATGCGACCCGGTTTTATTTTGGAATTTACATAAGATTGACATAGAATTGGTAAACGTGTTAATATGTCAATTCGATTAACAAAAAAATAATTAACCGTGTAAAAAGTATCTTTTTGTGTAGCTCAGCAAAATGTAACTGAACTTTAGTTCTATATATTAATATATTAATATAATTTTAATTTTCTTTTCAGCATGCCCAACTGGAGCGTGACAAATGTATTTCGCGTGCTTACACGCCGCAAGCCGCTGGAGGATTCCACGGAATCCAAATTGGCCAAAGTATTGTCCGCCTTTGATTTGACAGCCTTGGGCATTGGCAGCACACTGGGTGTGGGCGTCTATGTACTGGCTGGTGAGGTGTCCAAGAGTCTGGCAGGTCCTGCTGTGGTCATTAGTTTCCTGATCGCCGCTATAGCTTCAATATTTGCGGGTCTTTGTTATGCGGAATTTGGAGCACGTGTGCCAAAAGCGGGCTCTGCCTATATCTATAGCTATGTGACGATTGGAGAGTTCATTGCGTTTCTCATCGGCTGGAATCTCATATTAGAGTACGCAATCGGTAAGTTTTTTTTATTGGCAATGCCGTCGTCTGAATTGATGAAATTAATTGATCACAAATATATATTGAATTCCATTAATGGCATTTGTTTTAGGTTCGGCCAGTGTCGTCAAAGGGCTGAGCACATATCTGGACTCCTTGTGCGGTTATGCTATGCGTGATTTTTTGGCCACACATTTGCCCATCAATGTGCATGGATTGAGCGCGTATCCGGATTTGTTTGCCTTCATTGTGACCATTCTGTTCTCCTGGGGCATTGCCTCGGGCGCCAAGGAGTCGACCAGAGTGAATAATATCTTTACTATGCTCAATCTGGGTGTTGTCCTGTTTGTCATCATTGCGGGTCTCTTTAAGGGTAAGAAATGTCGCATAAAATTTATAAATTAAACTAATTAAATTAAACTAACTTTTAATTTTATAGTTTCCAGCAGCAACTGGAGCATACCGAAATCTGCAGTGCCCGAGGGCTATGGCGATGGCGGCTTTATGCCTTATGGCGTCTCTGGCATTATTAAAGGCGCCGCTGTTTGTTTTTATGGCTTCATTGGATTCGATTGCATTGCCACAGCCGGCGAGGAGGCCAAGAATCCAAAGAAATCCATTCCATTTGCTGTGATTGTTTCCCTGGCCATGATATTTTTGGCCTACTTTGGTGTATCCACCGTGCTGACCATGATGTTGCCTTACTATGCACAGGATGAGAGCGCCCCATTGCCGCATGTCTTTCGCATCTATGGCTGGCATGTGGCCGAGTATGTGGTGACTATTGGTGCCATGTTTGGACTGTGTGCCAGTCTAATGGGTGCCATGTTTCCACTGCCACGCATTGTCTTTGCCATGTCCAATGATGGGCTGCTGTTCAAGTGTCTGGGCGAGATTAGCACCAAGTATAAGACGCCCTTTAAGGGCACCATGCTGACGGGTCTCTTGTGTGGCATATTGGCAGCCATATTCAATTTAAGCCAACTTGTGAACATGATGTCCATTGGCACACTGTTGGCCTACTCTATGGTGGCCAGTTGTGTGCTTATGCTGCGCTATGAGGTGGACGATCGTCGTGACAGTCGCATCCTTGGCAATGGACGCATAAATTCGAGCCAGGAGCAGCAATGTACGCTATGGCGTCGTCTGTTTAATCTCAATGGTCAGACAGTGTCCACTAGGCAGACGGCACGCATTGTTACGGTCGCTGTGACCATGTTCTGTAAGTGCAAATATTAATTTTAATTATAAAATCTGTTAATTAACATTTAATTTCATTCTTACAGCAATCTGGAGTTTAGTCTTCTCACAAATTCTTACCAAATTCGAGGAGGATCTGGCCCATGTTACTCAAAGCGATGTGATTCTATTAATACTCGCTGCCATACCATTGATACTCTTGCTCTTCATCATCTCACGGCAACCCACCTCGGGTGTCCAGTTGTCCTTCAAGGTGCCGCTTGTGCCCTGGCTGCCGGGCATTTCCATATTGATCAACATTTATTTAATGATCAAGCTGGATATATTGACCTGGGTGCGTTTTGGTGTATGGATCAGCATTGGACTGGCCATCTTTCTATCCTATGGCATACGGCATAGTCGTCTGAGACAGAGGGAACAGCGCAACAATTCCATTGCCATGTTAAGGGATTCCAGCGATGCGACGCTACTTAGTCAGGATTGTTCCAAATATGGCAATGAGGTGCCATTGATATTGATGCACAGCTCGGCCTGATATTTTTGTTATTTTTATTAAGTTTAGAATTAATTTGCATCTTTTATCATATTTTATCACACAAACACATACACACACTCATATTTACATTTTATGTAAATATTTATACATTCAATTTCTGTCCTGCTCGATAAACTCTCATTATATAATAATTATAAATAGAAACCAAAAATTGTTTATATAGTAAATTAAGCAAAGCTCAAAGCAATAAACAAGCGTGAAAACTTGAGAGTAAATATATATTTATATATATAGTAAATATTACAGGCATAATTGCATTTGTTATTATTAAAGAACTGAGAAGTCTTAAGTCCATATTGAATATTAAAATATCAAGTTTTATAGATATATCCAATATTTCTATGATCGATATTGATTAGTAAATATATTTTACTATCACTTGAAACCCAGATATCGCAAAAAAGAAACATGAGAAAAAAAATCAATACTGAAAAGAATTTTTTTGGATGGATGGGAAAATATTAGATATTCTAATTCAGGACGTAGCATCCTGGAGACAGAATAAACTTATGTTCCTAATATTTATTAAAAAACTGCATTTTAACTTGTATTTTTCGATTAAAAAAAAATAAATTTTTGACATAATTAAATTTCCATTTTTATGTTTAAAACTTCAAATTTTTTTCTTCTTTTTTAACTTTTATAATAAAAATCAACAATTATAATTATTTGCCAACTTTTCTTGAAAAGTTTAAATTAAAAATTATTTTTTGATTTTTATTATAATAAAAGTTATTTTTGGATTTTTTTTATAAGAAATTTATTTGCCAAAAATGTATTTGCTTTTTATTGAAAAGTTGAATATAAAAGATATTTTTTGATTTTTATTATTATAAAAATTATTTGCCAACTTGTCTTGTTCGGACGTCTATTTTGGTAAAATTTAATAACGACCGGATATTTAGCACGGAAGTTATTTAATTTACACAATTATTTTTAGTTCGGTAGGTTAAAAAAATATTGTATTCATTTTAAGCAGCATATTGTCTGGCTCCTAGCGTCACAGACAAAAGCTGAATGATGCAGAAATGTTAGTTTCAAATTTGTATAACGTGAAGTTAGCTGCAAGCGCATGTTTAAAGCATTTAGTATTGTTAGAGTGACCATACCACACAATATCTGGCTCTCAATTTTTAAACAAAGTTCGTTACATTTAATGCCACAGTGATAAATACAAATGATTTTTTAATATCCAAAAAAATCAAGATTAATCATAAACCAAATTTATAAACTAATGTAAATATTTAAATTAATTTATTAACAATTAGCAGTACCTAGAGAAACAAACCTTTTTAATAAAATAAGTTTTAAATATTAAAAAAAATAGATTCGCCGCCCATGTACACGTTGTTGAACATGCAACAAGGCAAAAGGTACAAGGCCACAGATAACACGATAAGTTCAAGTTTTCATAAGTTTGAAATTATTGAGGATAAGGACGAGAAAACTTGTTGAACAAAATGCAACAAGTTTGATGCCCTGGCAACGGTTTGTAAACAATAAATTGAGCTCAAGTTCAGCTGTTGCATTGGCAACGTTCGATTCGAATGGAATGTTTAATCGATGCTCACTTGAAGGATAAAAACAGACAGGACACAAGCAGAGTTAGAAAAAATCAAAAATTTATTAAATAAATAGTGCAAATTCGGCCATGTCGCGTTATAAAAACTAAAAAACGGATAGAATAACGGTGATTTATCATCGTAGTATTGCTGAAGAACATCGTTTTGCGGCAACATGGGAAATACGGAGAGCAATGTGACCAGCGGGGTCAAGAAACAGGCAGGCGTCTCCACCCAGGCGCTATATAAGTTTGTCAATCTCAAGGGCGGTGGCCTCCTGGTGGACATGATGAAGCGGGCCTGTCAAACCAAACAGTTTGCGGAGATTGATCATGCGATCAAAACAAAAGTGGAACCGTTCTTATATAACAAGGGCGCTGGTCGCTATTTTCCCATATCAAAGCTAGTGTTGCTGCGTAATCGGGATAGGCCCAGAACCAGACAATTGCCAGAGATACGCGCTCTGGAGAATCCCGATGATGATTTCAATATACACGATTATTGTCCGGAGGTATCCGAGGCGGAATATATATCGAATCCCACTGCCTATCGTTTTGTGTGCTGGGATTTGAATGTAAGGAGGCTTGTATAACCCTAAAAAAATTAAATTTATTTAATAAATTTATTTTTCAGATGCGCGGCGCTGTTGGCGAAACAATTTTGCATCTTTGTCTGCTTAATGCCTCCTCTCTGCATGCAGATCTGGCGAAGCGTTTGCTAAAGTTCTATCCCAAGCTGATATTGGATATATATATGAGTGATGAGTATTACGGCGAGAGTGTCCTGCATATTGCCATTGTCAATGAGGATCCGGCTATGGTTAAATATTTGCTGGATGCCAATGCTGATGTTCAGGAGCGGTGAGTGTACTTGATTAACTTCTTAGATAGTCAAGAGAGTTGAAATTACTTGGAATTCTAAAAGCATAAGTCTTGAAAGCTTTTCGCTTTCACTCGAAAGCTTGAAGTGGCCATTGAGAAGTTTAATTCACCAAAGTAAAAGTTAAACTGAAGTTATCCATTTATCTGGATATAATATTTTCGAATTCTAAGTCTTGAAGGCTCTAAGACTCCTTTAAGCAAGTTCAAGCCAACAAGTGCGACTGTAGGAGGACCAGCAAGTATTTGAAGTTTCATTTCGAGTAAACGAGTCATTTGAATAATTCTGTATTTAAAGGGTTAAAGAGTTTGTTGAGCAGTTCGAGTCGTCAAAAGGGAGGATTGGTAATCTAATTTGTTCTTCTAAGCTTTCATTTCATTTCTACACAACCTAAGACATGTATACGAAAAAAACTGCTAAAAAAATGGTATAAAATTCATTTTTTTTGGTTAAAATTTGCAGTTTATGCGAACTCTGAAAGGGAATTTATATTTAATAAAAAGAATTATATGTTTTTTCGGTGAAATTATATGAAAATAATTGGCGTTATTAGTTGACAAACAAAATTTAATCCTGTACATCGCTATGATTAAGTTTAGTTGATGATTTTTACCATTTATTGCTCGATTTTCTTTAATTTTTAACAATTTCTTTACTTTTCAACTAATTTAATTTTCTTAATATATTCAAATACTCTCCTAACCAGCTGTTGCGGCGCTTTCATGTCTGCGGAGGACACAAAAGCCTCTCGGACGGATTCACCAGATCATGAATATGTTGCACTGCAACCCATAACCAATTATGATGGTTATGTCTATTGGGGCGAATATCCTTTGAGCTTTGCCGCCTGTCTGTCACAGGTAATGCTAGTTTAAATATTTCTAAATATATTTTTTAAATAAAATTATAATTATTTTATAAAACCCTATAGGAAGAATGCTTTCGACTGGTATTGGCACGCGGTGCTGATCCAGATTTTCAGGATACCAATGGCAATACCGTGCTGCATATGTTGGTCATTTATGAGAAATTGGAAATGTTTGATGTGGCCTATGAGGTGGGCACCAATATACACATTAAGAACATACAGAATCTGACGCCATTGACCCTGGCCGCCAAGCTGGGACGTGTCGAGATGTTCTTCCATGTGATGAGCATAGAACGTGAGATTTATTGGCAATTGGGCAGCATTACCTGTGCTGCATATCCTTTGCTTATGATAGACACCATCAACGAGGAGACGGGCAACATTAATAAGGATTCGGTGTTGAATTTTGTTGTCTTTGGCGATAAATTGGAACATTTGGAGCTGCTGGATGGCGTTGTTATTGATCTTTTAAAGACCAAATGGGATACATTCTGCAAATCACGTTTCTATAAACAGTTTTATATGTTTGCCTTTTACTTTCTAATATCGCTGTTCAGCTTTATATTACGTCCGGGTCCTGCGCCCAAGGACGAGGATGATGATGAACAGGATGGCACCTCAACGACAGCTTCCAATGGCAGCGTGAATCACGATTTATATACAAATGGCAGTTTGGGTCAACACACCAAACGTGGCACCTCCAGCACCGAATACAGTTAGTTGCATCTTTTCTTTATTGTAATTTGTTTTTCATATTTGTGTTTTTCTACATAGAAACCTTTTGGCTGAACTTTACGGAGTATTATGATCCCAACGAGGTTGAGACACTGCCAGCCTGGTGGCAAAGCTATGCACAGTGTCCGCTCATGAATCTGGAATCCGATTTGGCCAAATTGCGCATTATAGCCGAATTAATCAATTTTGTGGGCGCTATTCTCTATTTGCTAGTGGCTTTGCGAGAGGCACGCTTTTTGGGCTACAAAATGTTTATAGAGAATTTGGTAAGATTTTGCAATAAATAATATTTAAAATATATTAAAAGAGAGAAAAGCGATGCATAGAAATTGGGAAAATTTAACTTTAAAATGTCAGATATATTATAGAAAATTATGAAGAAAGCAAAAACGAAAATTAAGTCCCTCTAGCGTCTTTAAATCATATTCATAAAAGATATTGATTTGGAAACTTTAGAAGAAAATCTTCCTTCACTTTCAATGGCATTAACTTTATCAAAACTAATCCAATTTTTATGCAGAATATATTTTTGTTTATTAATTTTGCATTTATTTTAGAATATATATTTTTGATCATTAATTTTTTATTTATTTTAAAATATATATTTTTGATAATTTATTTTGCATTTATTTTAGAAAATATAATTTTTTCCGATTTTTTAATAATTTTTTGATAAGGGTCCCCCCTTACACAATTGAAAAAAATATTAAAAACATCTAAGAACTGAATCTGTAAACTTATGTATTTATAAAAAATATTTTTTTTTTTTTTTTGTTTTGGCCTCTACATTAATTTAGCACTTTAATTTAATTTAATTCAGAAATTAAAAAAAATGTTTACAACCATTTAATCATGAATTTAATGAAAAATATCGCGTTGGAAACTTCACTATAGTCGATAGCAGCCTTCCTAGTCTTCCAATTGCCATAATTTTGCCAAAACTGAACCGATTTTTAAGCTGAATATGTATTTTTGATCATAGTTTGAGCCCTAGTTCTATTCTGCATTTATTTTAAAAAATACAATTTTTTCGATTTTTTTTAAATGATTTTTATGGAAGAGTCCCTAATAAATGATTAGATTTAATTAATCCTTGTTTCAGGTCTTATGCTAGCACTCCCTCATTTTTTTTTAGATTTTTTGTATAATAATTAATTATGTAAATAATATTAATAATACTTAATCTTTCACTTTTGACTATAATTTCAATTTAATAATCTATTCTATTTCTCTATATAGATGACTGCGCCATCGCGTGTCATGTTTTTGTTCTCCTGTGCACTTATGATGACCATACCCTGGTTAAGGGTATCCTGTCTCACCGAAATCGATGATCATGTGACAGTTATGATAATGTTAACCACAGCTCCTTATTTTCTCTTCTTTTGTCGGTAAGTAGAGTACATACTAATCATATATTAAACTAATTAATTAAATATTATAATCTATTTAGTGGCTTTAAGACCGTTGGACCCTTCGTTGTGATGATATATCGCATGGTTATGGGAGATTTACTGCGTTTTGTTTCCATCTATTTGGTGTTTGTCTTGGGCTTCTCCCAAGCATTTTATATAATATTTCTAACCTTTGACAATCCATCGACGCCCGAGGATCAGGATGCTGAATCGAATCCGATGCCCTCGCCCATGGAATCCATTGTGGCCATGTTTCTAATGTCCTTAACCAACTTTGGTGACTATTATGGCGCCATGGTGTCCACACAGCATGAGTATGAGGCGAAGATACTCTTCTTTCTGTTTATGGTAATTGTGAGTGTTTTGCTGGTCAACATGTTGATTGCCATGATGGGTAATACGTATCAGAAAATAGCCGAGATAAGGAACGAATGGCAGCGACAATGGGCACGCATTGTCCTGGTCGTGGAACGTAGTGTGCCGCCGGCGGAGCGTCTAAAGAATTTTATGCATTACAGTCAATCCATGTCGGATGGCAGACGTGCTTTGGTTCTGCGTCTCAATATGACTGTAAGTTGTTGAAATATTTTTTAAAAATTATATATATTAATTTTCCACTATTCTGCAGGACGAGGAGAAGGAGGAAATGAAGGAGGTGCAGGAGATGAAGCGTATCCATCAACGTTTCTCCAAGAAGCGTCAAATGGAACGGGAGGCGCGTGCTCTACGCCGTCAACAGGAATATGAAAAATTCTTTGGCACCGCACCCAAATCGGAGAGCATGGATAATAATAATTTGTGATTTGCTTAAATTTTGCTGGGAATTAAATAATAATAAGTTCAAGTTTTATTGAACTTAAATTTCGCTTTAGTTTTCTGTTGACAAAATCCTGTTATTACAATTTCTGTTCACTTTGTGCAATAAATGTTTTAGTCTATGAACAGTTTCAACCACCCTCTATATATATAGCTAATTTATATCATAAAACTTAGCTTTACGACATGGCAAATAGCCCTATGTGTTGGGGGGGACGCTATTTGAATGATAATAACAATTTTATATTATATGGACGTCTGGCCAATAAATCCCTTTATTGAGTGCCGAGAGATTGGCTGAGTTGCTTTAACAACATCCGTTTATCGATTGTACCAATGAAGACAGCCTTGTCATTCGCAATCTTCTGCATCTTGATTACGTAATTGCAACTGTTGCAAAGAGAGATTTGCCGCGGCCCATGACACCTTCCATTGTGCCCCTGCAACATCAGGTGAGGGTGCAAACAATAGACTTCCAGAGATACTACAAAATTGATATAATAATCCACTGATCGACGCTGATCAACAATGCGTGGGATATTTTTATTTTTTTCCTTACAGGATTTGTTCGCACCGGAAACGTTTACTTCACATTGTATTGTTTGTTGTTGAAAGGATCTCTGTATGATCTACCTATATAGCTATATATAGTGTTGCTATAGTAGCTATTGAAAGTGTTAAGCAAACAGCGATCTACCTCTTGAATTTTGAATCCTTGGCTGTGCTCACAGCTTCCCAGCTTGACTTTAATTGCATTTGAATAGAGCAATTTAGAACACGCTGTGCCAGGACGATATTTGCAAGGCTTTTAATACACTTGAAGAAAAATTATATGGCAAGTTAGGGAAGGGTGGAATTTTTAAAAATAATTGGAATAACTTTAAAAGTGAATTTTTATTTATTTTTATAATTCTGCAAAGTCAGAATAATAAATAAGCTTACAATGAAATCAATAAAAAAGATATGAATATTTTGCAAACATTTGTTTTCATTATTTTTATTTATTTAATATTTTATAGAGTATCTAAACCATTGAGAAAAATCATAAATTTGTAGATTTTCGTATGTTAAAAATTATTTAAAAGAAAGTAAATATTTACATACATACATTATTAAAAAGTATACATTTAAAATTTAGCTAGATTACAAAAACATATTACCATACAATTTACATATTAAAATGGAGATAAATATATTAATTATAAATTTAATTTTATTATGAAATTAAACCTAATATTGCATATATTTTTTAAGGATAATATGATTTATTTGTATTTATTCTGTTGAACTTTTTAATTTATACTTCTCTAGAAGAATTTTGAATGTATTTATAAATATTTTTATTATATAAATTTTAGCTAAATTACAACAATGAACCGTTTAGTTTATAGACTAAAATTGAGATAAATAATGGAATTAAATTAAATTAAATTATTTAATTAATCCAAACAATCCACATATTTTTTAATAATTTATATAATTCTGTTGAGCGTTTAAATTAGTATTTCCCTAGAAGAATATTGAATGTATTTATAAATATATTTGTATTATATCAAATTTAGCCAGATTTCAACAATATACCTTTTAGTTTATATGGTAAAATAGAAATAAATATTGAATTTAATAAAAGATTAATCAAATTTATTTTTTAAATTAATGGCAATTAATTGCATAATTTTTTTCACGACAACATAAATCATATAATATGATTCTGTGTAAAATAAACATTTTAATTAATATTTCCCAAGAAAAGAATATTGAATGTATATATAAAAATTTTTATTATTATTTATAAACTCTATTTAAATTGCTTCAATACGACACCGACAATATTTATATTGTTATCAATCTAAAGTTACATTTTATTTATCTGAGTGTAATTAATTTTGATCAACTTTTGCTGCCTCTATAAATGGTTCCCAGTACCATTGGCAGCTACAACCCTTGAACTGCGGTTCCACAATGGGCACCACAGAGCGGCTAGCGGCGTTAATGATATGGTGGCAACCCTTCACCGATCACAACAATGGCTTAGCCATAATTTGAATATGTCACACCAAAAAAGAAAAATAATTCCCAGCTCTTATGGATTGGCTTTGGCCTGTGCTCTCATTGTTAGACGCTTGATTCTCTGCCAGTCTACTCTGCCTTTCTCTAGTTATGTAATTATAGAGCCAGGGCAACTCTACACTGAGCAGAGGTGTCGAATTCAACGCATGTTGTAAGCGACAATTTAATCACATGTTTTGCCAGCAATGTCGCCAGGACCCTTTGTTGCGCCTCCATTGTGCTACTTTGCTAATGGGGCAGCTGGCAATGGGCTTTGAATTCTTTTTTCTTTTTTTGTTGGGTGCAAATAACGCCCACTTCCTTTTGTAGTAAGTGAAAAAAAAATAGAAGAATTTATGATTTTGTATTTAACATTTTTTTATTTTGTTTATTTTTGCCATGACCTCCCTTGAGCGCTTTCCCATCCAAGAATGAGAATAATCGTGCGAGTTTTGGCATGACCATAAACTTGGTTATAAAGATCTCGATCTGCTGGGCTTGTTAATTTCCCAGTCGTAAAATGTCGAGCGAGTCGAGAAAGTTGGCAAAATTGTTTAATTACTTACATACACAAACATTGTAAAACAATAAAAACCAATGAGCAGGCCCACCGTACATCCTTCATACCATTCCCGGAAAATTTTGTTTTTATGAGATCCGTTTAGCGGCTTTTGAGGGGCGTTTGTAAATGACTTTTAAATGCGGCAGTCGCGTTCTGTTGATTGCTTTTGGTTTTCTTTTTATTTTTTCTATTTAAATACTTATAAATTTATTTTATTTATTTTCAACTCCCTTTTAACTTAAACTAACTATCGCAATTGTTTGCATTTGTTCTTTTGCTCACGGCGCACAGCACTTGACAAATCTTTGGACAACACAAAAACTGAACCCAAAAAGAAAGTCCTTTGGGAATGTTTTTGCGTTTGGCAAAAGAAAAATGCAAAAAGTATTCAAATCAAATGGTTTAAATAAGAATTATGGCTCCTGGTCCCACTAGACTCTGGTAACCCTCCCACTAAGAAATCTTTTTAAGATTTTTAAATGTAAACTTTGAAGCAGCGTTCTTTGAGTTTATTTAAAGTAAATTATTTATGCAAATAAATGGCAAAGGCAAAAAAACGATTGCAATTTATTTTGACAGCCCTTAGCAGTGTGTGGGTGAATTTATTTTTTTTTTGTTTATTTTATTTTTTTATTTTTATTTTGCAAGGGTTGCTTTTCAAAATGGTTCAGAGTTCGATTCGCTTGACCTTTGTTAACTTTATTTGCAATTCAGCTTTGACTATTAGATTAAGCTGTCAATGTTATGTGAGTGTGTGTTAAACTAAACAGTGATTAAATGGATAAGTGCTTAAAGCTGTGATTTAAATGGCAAAAAATAAAAAAAATATTTTAGTGCAGTTATGTGTGATTTTAAGTGTGAAATGGTGTAAGAAAAATTAAATATTTTTGCATTTGTTTAAGTAAAATAAAGAATAATGATTTGTTGGTAATTGTTGATACATATATTTAAGAGTTTTACAAGTATATGAATAAATAAAATTAATTATAATTATTGATGCATTTTGGTAATTTAGCAAACTTTAGTCAAATTTATTTTTTTTCGAATATTTTTTTTTTTTTTTCTGTTTTCTGAGTTTTCTGAGCGCTTGTAAATCTCATTTGCATTCGGAATTTTAGTAGATTTATAAAATAAATATATTTATAAAATGTCATTGGATAATTGTATTAAACGGTATTGAATTAAAGGTAAAATATTTGCTTTGAACCTAAATAAAAATATTTATATATTTAGATGCTAACCAAAATATTAAAAATCAATAAATAAAGACATTTGCAACACATCTTAAATTTAATTTAATCAGAACTTAAACTCCTGAAAATAAGCCTATACTGAAATAAATTACAATTAAATTTATTAAATTTTATTTAATTAATAAATTTAATATTATGAAAAGCATCTTTAAGCGAGAAAAACCTCAACAAATTATTGCTTATACATATTATTACAAACATTATTTATTACTTACATATATTTAATGATAAATAATTATATTTAATGATAAAAATATATTTAATGATAAAAATTTATTCTGACTTAATTATGCTATGAAAATTTCATTACTAAAAAATGTTAAGACAACTTAATTATTTATTTTTAAAAATTTCAATTAATTTATTTTTATTTTTTTTTTTATAAAAAAAATCTGTAATCGATTATATTCTATAATATATCAGAGTGCACATATTAATATGTGTTATTCAATTTTTTTATAGACTTTAAATATTATTTCTCTCTTCGCTCAACTGTCAAACTCACCTTTCAACTCATTCTCCTCCCCATTCTTACTTTCTCTTCTCGCCCTGTCTCCCTGTGCTTTCTTTTGCTGAAGAATTCGCCTCGTTTTGATTGGGAACCACTTGACGTTTATTTGCGGGGGGTGCTAACAAAAATACCGCAAAGTTTTAATTGAATTTCCTGAACAAAATAATGTTTTGCCACTTGAGTCTCGCGGGAGACGCTAAACAAGCAAACAAACCCACAAAACTCAACAAAATGATTGAATGACTGAATGACTGATTGACTCAACTGAGCTGAGCTGAATGAATGAATGACTGAATGAATGATAGATTGGCGATACGAGCTCTACGAGGTATGCATACATACTTAAGAATCAAATGAAATAAATTCAATTCGCAAAATCAAATCACTTGAGTGAAAATACGCAATACAATAAAAGTTGCATTAAAATTTCAACCAAAAGAAAACACAAATAAGTAAACAAATGGACGCCATGGGGAGACATTTGGTTGTCCTGTTGAAACGGGGCAAAAAGGACTCGTCGCAAAGGCGTCGAAGCGATTTTCCTATAAATGAAATCCTTGCTTTGATCTTTGACAGCATTAAACACGCGCAATAAAACCCTTTGATTTGAAACTGCACCAAACCCATTTGCCAAATGACTGAAATTAATTACAAGAAACCACAGAAATGTGAATAAAATGACAAAATAAATGGGCATACTAGACTGCGGAAATGCTCTGTAGGATATACAAAGTACAGCAGAAGTTTTCTTAATAAATATTCCAATAGAATAGCATATGAATTTATTTAAATGAATAAAATTAATTAAAAATATATTAGTTTATCGATTTATTTAATTTTCCTTTCATTTTTCTATTTTATATCGTATAATATGAATGCAATCGCGATTTAATTAAATCAGAATATATAACAGATAAAGTTGGTCAATATTTGACAGCCTTATGAAAAAAATAATAAAAAAATAATTAAAAATGAAATATTCCGTATTTAAAATAAATATAACTATAAAATATAATTATTCTTGAATGTCTTTAGTATTTATATAATTCTACCTCGCAAATCTCTAGCTATATATTAATATAGTCTTTAAAAAATTATAAAAAATTACAGTATATATTTTATTGGTTTTTTTTAATACTAAATAACTGGGCGTTAAATTTGCATATTTTATAATTAAATAAATACACATTTTCTAACATTTTTTATATTAAAATTGAATAATATTAAATAATTGGGCGTAAAAGAAGCATACCTTAAATTTAAAGAAACACAATTTTTCTATAATTTTCTTAAAATATTTTTATAATAGTATTGAATACTAAACAAAAGCATATCTTAAATTTAAATACAAACAATTTTTCTATAATATTTTAAAAGCATTAAAGGTAAATTATAAATTAAATAAATAAATATAAATAAGTGACAATATTGACAATAATGAAGAAATTTATTTTATTTATTTATCAAAAAATTATACGTAGTATTTAATATTTTTTTTTATTAATTCAAATTAGAAAGCAAATGAAGGAATTTATTTTTTTTTATTTTTTTAACAAATTAAACCTAGTATTTAATACTTAACTTAATACTTGATCAACTAGCTGCTGCGCCTGCAACTCGCAAATGAATATTAATAATTTTATTAAATTTTATTTTATTTTATTTATGATATTAAACTATACATTTTGAAGCTTAAAAACAGTTTTTATAGAATTAAAAAAGGTAAACTAAATTTAACAGCTTTTTTTAATACAAATATTTATAAAGAAAAATTTGAATATAAAAATCACTTTCATCAGCCCAATCCTATTTACCCCACTTCTATAAATAGGGTATAATTATGAAAATATCAAAAAAGCGGTTAGCCAGAAGGCTGTCGAACACTTTTTTGGTTTAGACTTTTGCTGCTGCCATTGACAGGCTTCACCACGTGTCCTGTGGCCAGGACCTCATTTGCCTGCTGGCAACGCCTCCGCAACGCCTACAAAACAAACATTTTGCTGATGATGATGATGCCCCGAGGCAAAACCGCAGAATTTTGACACTTTCTGGGCAGCTAATTCTCTCTCGAGGCTGAGGCTCACATTACTGGGGATTTAAATTCCAGTTCCAACTGTGCTTGTTGGTCGTAAACACACACCGTGGGATTCAGATGCAGATATATTCGGGCTGAGTCTGAATTTAAGGAAATCGCACTCCAAAAGTCGCATTGAGTGGGCACTTTGGTATGGCGACGTTTTACGGTCCGAGCGACAACAAAGATTAGGCCTCAAGTAGGGGCCCGTAAATTGCCAACCCCTAAGAAGTCGAAATATATATATATATATATATATGCAAAAAAAATTATAAAGAAATTTCTTCAAGTATTTTCGAAAACGTGAAACGGCTCTTAAGTGGCCCGTTTCGATTACAGGGCCCAACTTAAGATTGTATATTCCGACTTATGAAGTGGGTCTGGCAAAGTTCGTCATTTGATTAATGCAACCCTTTGGCCATAATATCGCTGATTGAGAAATTAACGTCGTTTAGCCAAGTGGCTGATGTGGTTTTTATTTTTTTATATTTTTTTTTATATTTTTTTTTATATTTTTTTCCTGGTCTTACCAGTTGAACAATGGCTGGAACCTTTTGCATATCCTGAACATTTCTTAGTTAATCTGTTTTGACATCTAGTAGAATCAGGGGGGTTGGAGGGGTTTTTCCAAGCTCCTAATGAGCTCAAATCGTGCATGAATTATGAGTGTCATCGATATCCTACGCTCTGACAGCTCCTCAATTGCAATTGCAATTGCATTACCATATAATTTTCCCAGCCATTGATCCTGGGCGAGAACTTCTCACAGATTCTCACACTTAACTGACTTCTTAGGGCGTTACATGTGGGCTTACACATGTTCCTAGGACATATTATCCTTTGCACAAATACCACAAATTGCATATTAAAAAAAAGGTTAATTGTTTTTATCCTGAATTTTGCTGACACAGCATTTCCGTATGGACCGGAAGTCCACCAACAATGCAATGTAAACAAAATGCATTTATTTGCACTGTTTTATTTATTTATTTTTATTTGTCATTTTTTTTTTGCCTTGGCTAAAACAATTTGCAGCATTGAGCAACAAAACACAATTCGAGTTCCGTTGAATTGCACACAATAAAAACAGGACAACAAAAGGATGTTGCTGCCAGGAGATGCTACGCTATGGCTAAGACAGCACAATGCCCAGGACAATTGAACAGCACATCGTTTTGACCAGGTCAAATCAGGTGAATGAGAACGGAAGTCGTTGTGACACAGGGGATCGTCCAATAGTTGATCCTGATCCTTATACTATTGCTAACAGGATGAGCTGAAGAGGTGTGCCGGGTTATAGAATTTGTTCATTTGTAGCCTTAACTATATTATATATTTTTTATATGTTTGCCATTTATGAACAGGATTAAATACTAAATTGTATAAAAATATATAAATTATATTTTTATTTAAACGACAGCTATTAAAATTGTATTAAAATATATAACTACTACTAAGCTATTAAATAAATATTTAATGTAAAAATTTTTATATATTTTAAACTTAAAATATTTATGGTATTATTATCTGATTAATACAATTTTTATTTATATGAAAAGTTAGTTTAGATTTTAAGAAATTATTTTACCAACTTACTACTTAAGCTAATATTTATTTATATTTTTTTTTATTTATTTTGAGTTTTATAGAAAGATATTAATTTAGTTATTAAATAAATAATAATTGTGTTCAGTTGCAGATAATTAAAATATTTTTTAAAATAATCTTTTAGCTTAAAATCAAAATGTATTAAATATATAAATAAAGTGAGATATATTTATGGCAATTCGAAGTCTAATAGCCATTTTTTAATTTAATTAATTTATTTATTAAATAATACATCGATTTTATTTAGCTGGAGACTTTAAATTATCTTTTAGCATAAAATCAAAATCAAATATTTTTATACAAAATATTCTAGCAGACTTTTCAAGACCTCGAATTATATATATATAATTATTTTTATTATTTTTTTATTTTTATTATTTTTATTCTTATTTAGTCTTGAAAAGTCTGCTAAAATATTTTGTATAAAAAAATTACAGCTTCTATTTGTAATAAAATCCAATTTAGCTTGTGATTAATTGCAATTTCAATTATGAATAAATATAGACGTGTGAAATTCTTATATTATATAACTTGCATATAAAATACAAGCTAGGAAAACATATTATGCAAATCTAATGATTAATTTATTCCCATTCATTCGCTCTATTCCGACTAATAAAACGTATTCATATCACATAATTTTTCTTTTTTTTTTTTTAGTCCAAAAAATATAATAAAAGAAATATCTTTAGATTTTTCGTGTGCATGCAAAATGCTCTTAACTAGAATGACACGTGAAAAGCGCAAAATCTGTAAAGTAATCAAATGGACACGTACGCCTCTAGGATACTGTAATCTAATAGTGTGAAACACACTTCATATGTGTGTGAAAATGTGTGTGGATGTGGGTGTACTGGGAAATGGACAGTGGGAAATGGAAAATGCAAAACTGAACAAAGGACTACGAATACGTGAGTAGGGAGTTGGTATGTCGATTTTCTAAATGTTTTCTGAATATGCCAGGTGTGAGGTATACAAATATAAAATCATCTGACAAGTGTGAATTAAATCAATCTTTCCTACGCATAATAACTTATTAGCAAATCTATGCTTCAAAAATAATTATTTAATTTTAATAATTGGTCCAAAACATTTTATTAAAGTCAATAGACTTTTTCATAAACTATAAACACTATATAATTTTGATATTTTTTTTTTATAGTATTCACTTTTTTTCTGTCCATTTGCATAAGTTCCCCCAATAGGGTTAAGTCCACAACTTAATTTTGAAATCATAGTAATTAACAATCATATCTCAAACAACTATATTAAATGAGCTTTCTGTAATAAATAATAAATAATTTCAATAAAGTCAATTAAAAACTATTTGACAATTATTTTACTTACATGCTAAAATTCTACCTCAAGCAGAATGGATGAATTATTGCGTTCCCAAAGTGAAATCAATCAAGTTTGTGACAATAATCAATTCAAATTGACCAATCAACAATATTAAATAGTAACTGAAATATTAAAGTTAATAAAAAATATAATAATTTTAATATAATTTACTTACAGTCCGAGCTAGTTCAGTTATATATAAAAGTAAATCCGGGCAGTGGTACATCTTAATCAATGTCCATATTTATTTTATTATCCATGTCTTCAGACCAATTTGAAGATATTTTGTTTTACGATTTTTTTTTTGTGTTTTAATTTGTTTTTAATTTATTTTTGTAGTTCTTTGTTTTTTTGATTTATATTATTTTTATTTTTTCTGTAGGTTTTCTATCATTTTGTTTGTTTTTAATTTTTGTTTGCAGTTGTTCCATGTTTTTTTGATTTAATTAGATTTTATTATTTGTGAAGTTGTTCTATATTTTTTGTTTTAATTTGTTTTTAATTTTTTTATGTAGTTGTTCTATGTTTTTTCTTTTTATATAAATTCTTTTTGTACCATTACCATTTGTATATTGAAAATATGTATAAAAAAAATATTTTGTATAATAAAAAAGTAAAAAAAAGAACACTTTACGCTTAGTTAAAAAATAAAAATAAAAAACACTTTTTGATTAAGTAAATTTGGATTTTTAGAAGCTTCGAAGTTTTCCGAGTTTTCGGAGTTTTTTTTTAATAAAATGTGAATACTGTGTGTGTTGAAATAATAATGAATATTTTTCAGGAACCCAGTATAAGGTTTATTTAAATAAATGCAAGGCTAACTATGATTGTTAAAATATGATTTAATAGCATTACATTTTAAGAAGAAAATAAATAAATAAATATAAGATAATATCGAGTGGCTAAATATTTGTTAAATTTAAGTCTGTATATAGTTTTTACCTATTATATTGATAGTTGGCGCTCAATTTCAATTTAATGTCAATACGTTTAATTCAAAACAATTCAATCAATTCACAAAATAAACAATTTAACCTCATTTAATTGAAATAAAAATCTCGCAGACTTTTTGCCTTTTGTATTGCATTGTATATATATCTTTATGATCATTGTTATTATCACATTTGTTGCATTGTTCCAGAATTTAATTTAAAATAAAAATGAAAAAAGAATTGTTTGGTATATATATATGGCTATATAAAAAGCCTTAATCAGACCCAGAGCCCCAATTCACAATTGAAGAATTCACAATGACAACAACAATAAACAAAAGCAAACAATGAATCACGCGACTCTTGGGATTTAATGTCGAATAGAGTATAAAAGAAAGAGCGTATTGAATGCGAGCAGAGAGAATGATAAACAAGTCCTTATAACAAATTATTTAGGGTTAGGTTTAGGGTTAAGCCAAAATATATTTTTTTTCATAATTACAGAATTGTTGATTCTACTTGGAATCGGTGTAAATTAAGTGCTCATAAGTACATAAAATATAGCACCTGACGTTATTATTATATATTAACAGAAAAAATAAGGAAAAAATATTAAAAAAACTTTATCAAAACGATAACTATTCAGCCCCAAAAACATCTCCTCACACCCCCCACAGCATTATTTGAATGTTGAATGCGTAAGGTAAAAAGTAAGAATAAATTTATTTTCAGCATGCGGAAGTTGTATACCCTTGCAAAGGGTTCTTAAAAAAAATTAGAATATTTGACTGATCGCTCCTATGACAGCTTTATAATATAGTTCCTCGACTTTGTTTAAATTTTATGAGTTTATTTGTAGGAAAATTAAATTTAGAATTGGTGAGATTGGTTTTTAATTTTTCCAACGTTTGTTGCTATAAGATATAGTACTCTGATATTGCTAAAATTTAATCAAATTGCTTATAACATAATAACGAATCGAACTGGTAAGTTTGTTTGCAATATGTTGAAAAACAAAAATATTTTTTATAGAAAAACTATTTTTTACTCGATTGTTCCTATGGCAGCTATATGATATAGTGCTCCGATTTTTATCAAACTTGATCAGATTGTGCAAATTATAATTCTATATTAAACTGAAAGGTTTAATTTTGATACTTCAAATAACAAAAATGTTTTTCATACAAGCACATTTTTTTAGGGTGTTAATTTCTATAGGAACTATGTGATATAGTGCTTCGATTTTTATCAAATTTAATCAGATTCGTAAGGTTATAATGTAAAACTAATTTTCATAAAAATGTGGTGTTCCCAATCGTTTCTTTGGCAGCTATATGATATAGTTGTCCGATCCGACTGATATTGGGATATATACTGTCTGCAGTAGAAATTAACAACTGTACCAAATTTATATAATAATTCAATTAATTTAAATAAAATTAAAAAACTACCTCAAAATCTGAGAGACTAGCTTGCATATCATTATGTAGACGGCTCTTCCTGATCAAGAATAAATATATATATAAGTAATATATACCTTATAAAGTCGCAGACATCTTCCTTCTATGCTTTACACATTTTGTGACAAACTTAAAATACCCTTTTGGTCAAGGGTATATAAAGCAAAAGTCTATCTTCCTTTCTGCCTACACTCCATTGTCTGTCTCTCTCGCATTCTCTCTCTCTTTCTATGTTTTTCTCTGTCTGGCATTGCTAAGTGAAAAGTAGAATGGATAGAAAGCAAAACGCTAGCTGAACAAAAACTTTTTCCATTACACAACACATCAACAGTTATATTTTTCTTTTTCTCTCTCTTCCTCTCTCTTCCTTTCTGTTACTTTTTTTGGTGGACAGCACAAAGGAAACGTTGAAAGCGCTGAAAGCTTTTTATGCCCTGCAAAAGTCAAAGGGTAAATGGAGGCATATTAGTTTAGATAATAGTTGCATGAGCAAAAAATATATTTTGATTTATTTGTTGTATTTTTTTTAATATTTTAAGTAATTTTTAAGCCATTTAGAGTTGTATATTTTTTATTTATTAATTATAAACTTATATAGCATTATAGCCTTGTTAGTAAATCCATATTCTTTAGCAATTTTTTCCACATAAATAAACTCTATTTAATTATTTTTAAATAGTTATTATTCAGTTCAGAGCAATATTTATAGTCTTGGGTATTTAGCTCATTGGAATTTCGATAAAAATCAATTGCAAAATTTAAACTAATTAATGAAACTAGAAAACACTTGAAAAGGTATTTATATTAATAACATCTTAACAAAAATATAGGGAATTTATAGAGCTATATTATACTACAAATTAGAGCTATAGAAACCTTTGTTGAATTGAATATGCATATTTGTTCTACTCTATTTTATTCTGGCTTTTAAAATATAAAATGTTGCAAGTTCTTTAAATAAAACAAAAATCACTTTATATTTACATAAAATATATTATAAATTCCTGTATTTTTGCAGACAAACAAAACCTTACGCTTTTTATACATATATAACTATATAGTTAATTTAGACATGTATTTCATTATAATGATGATTAGTAAACTATAGCATATTATATACCTACAAACAGAATTATTTCTATATTTCTTTTTTAACTTATTTTTTGCCTATTGTGTAATCAACAGGACTCCCCTTACCGCTCCCCTGACAGACCGCCATGGTCATGCATATAGGTACACTTAATATGTACATTTTCTATATGTATGTATGCATGTTTGTATGTTTGTATGTGCACATGGTTATATAAATTTGGATAGCCATTCAGAGAGAGCATTTTTCTCGTTTTCTCGTTTTTTTTTGTTATTGTGTTGTGTGTGGCGCATTGTGTCGCTTTTGCTTTTGCACTTTTCTTTACCAAATAAGTAAATAATTGCAGTAATATCCTTTCGAGCGCAAAAAAGAAAGAAACGAACAACGGCAGAGAATGGAAAGCGTGTTTCCATGTCCTTTTCATAAACTAAAATGTGCTTTTCACACACACACACACAAACACACACACAAGCGAATACACATACAATACACATGCGGCTTGTATATAGCACAGAGCGACACACAAACACCCACAATGGCCAGGGCATACAAAAATTCACACCAAAGAGCCATTGTGATTGGCTGAAAAGGCAAAGCCAACGGGCCACGCACACATACACACACACACACACACACACACGCGCACACAAATCTATTTCTCTCTCTCACTCACTCTCTCGAAGCTCTCTTTGGACAAATAACAATACTTGCCGCGGAAGTGCAGCGCCAGGCAAAACAATAACTGAAATTGTGTGCCCACAGTGTGCGAAAAATCAATGCAATTTTAGAGAGAGAGAGAGAGAGCGAGTGCGAAAGATATAGTGAGAGGAAGTGTAGGAGTAGAAGTGTAGGAGCAGAGGATCGCTCCAAATGAGGTCGCCGCTGCTGGATAGAATGGGAGCAGCGCAGCCAAAAACTACTAACAAGGCGACCAGACACGAAGTCGAGCCGAACATTGAGTATGCAAGCTGTTATTGTCGTTTGTCGTTGTTGTTGTTGCTGCTGGCTATTCAGTATTTGTATTTCTATTGAACACACCCCTCAATGGCCAACAACTACAACTAACAAGGCGGCCGATATAAAGGAGCCAATGGAACAAAGCCAACAAGCAGCGTAACAATGCAGCGGCAGCAGCAGCAGCAGCAGCAGCAGAGAGTAAAGCAGAGAGCGAGAGTGTGAGCGCACATTGCACAGGTATGAGAGAATAAGCCAAGCTTGTTTTGCCAGCTCGCTTCAACGCACTGTCTTACCTGTGCAGGGGGTTGCTGCTTGCTGCGAGAGAGCGAACTGAACCGAAAACTGGATTTGACTGTAGTCGTGTCAGTCTCAATTATGAAGCAGACAAATCAGTCAGTGTGTAGCTGTTGAGCCGAGCACAAGCAAACAGCAGCAGCAGAAAGCAAAACGCTACTAAGCACAAAGAGACAGACGTTACAGTAAAATCACATAATAAGAGACATTGGTGAATACAGTGAAGTGACAAAACAAGAGAATAACACACACACAAAAAAAACATTGTGAACATTACAAAACAATATCAAGTGTTTAACGAACATATATAATGGCCACATTATCGTCACATCCCAATTACGGTTTCCATTTGGGCGCCGGCCAAAGCCTGGAGCTGCCCAACCCTGGCGACTACACCTCCCAGGGCCTGGCCAATGCCCAGCTCAGTCCCAGCATGGACATGGATATTAAACGCGTCTTGCACTATTCACAATCTGGCGGTTTGGCCGCCAGTCTGGCCGCCATGGGCGGCTCACCGGGCGGTGGACCGGGCCAGGCAGCCAGCAATATGAGCCACCATATGGCGCATCACATGCACAATGCTGTGGCCGCACAGCAGACACTCTCACCCAACAGCTCCATTGGCTCGGCCGGCAGTCTGGGCAGCCAGAGCAGCTTGGGCAGCAGCGGCATGGGCGGCGGCATTGGCATGGGGGGCGGCGGTGTACATGGCGCGGGCGCGGGCTCAGGCGCTGGCAATGGCTCGATGCACAGTCTGGCCACCTCGCCGGGCCAGGAGGGACACATTAAGCGTCCGATGAATGCATTTATGGTCTGGTCACGTCTCCAGCGGCGTCAAATTGCCAAGGATAATCCCAAGATGCACAATTCGGAGATATCGAAGCGTCTGGGCGCTGAATGGAAATTGTTGGCCGAATCGGAGAAGCGTCCATTTATAGATGAGGCCAAGCGGCTGCGCGCTCTCCACATGAAGGAACATCCGGATTACAAGTATCGTCCACGCCGTAAGCCCAAGAATCCTTTAGCCGCCGGTCCACAGGGCGCACTCCAGATGCAGAGCAACATGAACATGAATATGAATATGAATATGAATATGAACATGAATATGGCACAGCAGAAATTGGGTGCAGCGGGTGCGGGTCCAGCGGGTGGTGGCTATAATCCCTTCCATCAGTTGCCGCCGTACTTTGCGCCCTCACATCATCTGGATCAGCCGTATCCGGTGCCATATTTCACTGGCTTCGATCCATTGGCCCTGTCCAAGCTGCATCAGAGTGCGGCGGCCAATAATCAGACGCACAAACACCTGGAGGCACAACAGGCATCCCAGTTGCCGCCCACATCCCTGAGCAGCTTCTATTCCGGCATCTATTCGGGCATATCGGCGCCATCGCTATATGCAGCACATTCAGCGAATGCCGCCGCCGCCGGACTGTACACCTCATCCTCGACATCATCACCGGGCAGCTCACCCGGCACCATAACGCCCAATGGCATGGATGGCTCCATGGATAGTGCATTAAGGCGGCCGGTGCCGGTTCTATATTAGAAATCGGACCGATTAGAGGGGGTCCCAGAGTAAAGTACAATTTGCATTGTTGAAGCGTTCCCAAAGTGATCCAACTGGTTTTAAATCTTTAAATGCTCTAAGTAAGCCAATTAAAATCTTGTAGTTCTCTAACTCCTATATATAACATATATATATATATATATATATATCTATCAAAACGCTCGCAAAAGTCTAGTACAATCTTTGCAGAACAAGAAAAACACATTCCTAGCCAATAAAAAAAAAATAATATAAATTAATATCTATAATTTATTTGTCACTAAACGTAACAAAAAATCAATAATTGTAAATTAATTTTATTTAGTTTTAAGCGTGTGCTCCTTGTTGTTTTTGTCAGCACCATCCTCATATCCTAGTTACGAGTAATGTGACCCTAACTCAAATTGTAAATATCACACAACCAAAATATTATAAAAAAAACAAAAAGAAAACAAAACATTCGTAAATGTATTATTAATTGTATTAAAAATTTAATAAGCAAAACGTTAATATTTAAGGCGAAAATTGCAAAAAATATTTAAAAATGAATAAAAAACAAACATTACATTAAAATGATTAAAAAAAACAAACCAAAAATTTTTATAAAGTGTATTTACTTATGGCATTGAAATTGATTTAATATATTTATTAAATTTAAAATATATTTATTAAATTTCAGCATGGTTATATTTTGGAAAGAAAAGTTGAATATTTTTTTTATACATTACATATTTCTATTTAAAGTTGAAGATTCAATATATTTATTAAATTTGAAATATATTTATTTAACTTCAGAATGGTAATATTTTGGAAGGAAAAGTTGAATATTCTTTTTACACATTGCATATTTCTATTTAAAGAATTTTAGAAAGGATTTCCTTAGGAGTAAGTATAATATAATAGTATAATAAGTATAGTATATAATATTGTAAAATTATGTTTTCAGCAATCAATACTCCAAAATCATATCTCGAAAATGTGAATCCAAGTTAGCCTTGCAATCGAAATAGAAATTGAAATAGAATAGTCTACGTTTTGTTGAAAAATAATCAGTTTAGTTTACACTTTCAAAGAAATAACAATATTCAAAATTGTGGCAAGTTTCAAAAAGTAGAAAAACCCAATAAAAAAATTATAACATACTAAGCAAAAAGTGAATATTTTTTTATTATTTTTTAAAAACTTCAAAACAAAAAAATACTTAAGCATAAAGTGTTTATTTTTGATACAGACTATTTTTTAAATTTTAAAAAGACTTTATACATTTAAAAAAAAATCTATGTCACGATTGCATTCTAAAAAAAATAAAATAAATATCTTCAATTTGTATTGAAGACATGGACTTTCGATTTGTCAAGGACTTTGAACTGGATTTAACTTTATAAAAATCTAAACTAACTCGGACTGTAAGTATAATGTATATTACTTAAATATTAACTTTAATACAAACTCCAATTTGCAGTAACTATTGAATATTTTTGCTTCATCGATTTGGTTTGATTCTTCAGAATAAAAGCGATAATAATAATAATTGATTTTACGATTGGTATGCAGTAACTCCATGGTTCAGGCTGTTAATAAGATTGAATAAATAAACTTTATATATTTTGTATGAGTAAGTAAAATATTTAAAATATATAATTTTTATATTATTATTTTTATTTTTGTTTAAAAGGTCAGATGCTTGCAATGATGTGATGAGGATGATGTGCAGATGCAGAAATGGTTAAAAAAATAAAAATAAAAAAATAATTATCAAAATTTTATTGTATTTGTAGTTTATTAAAGCATTTTTGGATATTAATTTTTGTATTAATATTTTGCTTATATGGCTGTAAAATTTTATTTTAAATATTTTATACTATATATTATTAGTCTTAAAATGTATATCTCAGTTGGTTGGGATTTGTGCAAGGATTGAAGAATAATTTTATTGAATGAAATTTAATTTTATTAAATAGAAATGGTTAAAAAAAAAAAAAAAAATTATCAAAATTTTATTGTATTTGTAGTTTATTAAAGCACTTTGGATTTTTAATTTATCTATTATTTTGCTTAGAAGGCTGAAAATTTTTTTATTTTATATTATATATTATTTATTAGTCTTCAAATATATAAATATATCAGTTTGTTAGGATTTGTGCAAAGATTTAAGAAAAATTGTAATAAATTAAATTAAATTTTATTAAATTAAATATATTATTTATCATTTCTCTTTTATTCAAAACTTCCCCACCCACAATTATTAGTTCCTAATGCGACTTTTAAGAAACCTTCACGCAATTACAAGCTCTATTAATATTAACCTTGTCTCCACGTGTATTTTTTTATTTTTTCACACAAACAAATGGATAAATATAATATAAATTATTTTGCTCATTTTTTTCCCGCAGCGTTTGATTTTTTTTTTTATATTATTTTTTTTTGTTATTTGAAAACTTTAATTTGATTTGCACACAGAAATATTTGAGTTATTATACAACTATTTGGCGTTGTATTAATTTCTATTGATTAATGCGCTGTTTATTTTGCGCCTCGACCAACAATGATCTAGGGGATACGATATATATATATATATGTATATATGTAAACAAAGGTCGCTAGAGTCGCCTAGGGTATGTGTTGGGCATCTGCTATGAGGGGCCTTTGTTTGGGCTCAACGGGAGACTGGGCTATTGAAATCTAAGACGGCAAACGGATCCACACAGATCTCTGGCAAAGAAATCAACGAGTTTTCATATTTTTTTTTTCTATTTTAACTTGTAATAATAATAAGAATAATTACGGTCATTAATAAATCCACTTGCATTGTCTTTTAGTTTTATGTATATATGTATGTATGTGTGTGGGTGACTATAGTGTGTGAGTGTGTTGAAATGTGTTAAAATATCAAATATTGATTATTTTTGTTATTATTGTACACATTGTTATTGCTATTGTTATTCCCAACAGCATATTTCTCCATTCCATTCTCCATGCGATATAAATTTCACAAATATTTACATTTCATTGACGTGATATTGAATAATTATATAAAGAATGGAGAGTTTAGGCTTAAGTTCAAGTGGATATCAGGTAAAAAATATATATTGGGTAGGAGAGTGCTGGAAGTTGATTATTTTATTGGAATATTAAATAGAAATTTTTAAATTGTGTAGATATCGAAATAAATTTGATTTATTCTTTTGGTTTGCAGCTATCTCATTAAATTCATATTACAGGTAACTAATGTTTTATAATTGAACTGATCTTTATAGTTTGCGGTAGACGCTGCAGAATCGGATTGGTATATTAAATAATTGACAGAGATTAATAGAGAAGCCTTTAATTATTTTTTGTTTGTAAAAAAAAGAGCCAAAGTGTTTTAAAAATATTTTTAACTAATTGTTTATTTTTATCACAATATTTTAGAGTAGATAACTGATATATATTCTCCTTTCATTGTAGAATCAGTTCGCTATATTAAATAATTGACAAAGAATAATAGAGCAGCCTTAAATATATTTTTTTTTTATAAAAAACGAAGTAAATTATTTTCAATATATTTGAGAGTATAAAATCGATTTGTAATTAATATAAATCTTTTATAATAATAAAGAGACCTTTAACTATTTTTTGTTTATAAAAAAAAACGAAGTAAATTATTTTCAATACATTTGTTAATTTATTATTATTTTTTTTGCTATATTTTAAAGTATAGAATTAAATTGCAATTAATTTAAATATTTTATAAAAATAATAAAAACTTTAACTATTTTTCTTCGTATAAAAAAACGAAACAAATTATTTTCAATATACTTTTTAATTTATTATTTATTTATATCGCTATATTTTAAAGTATAGAATCAATTTATAATTAATCTAAATATTTTAAAATAATAAAAAAACTTTTAACTACTTTTTGCTTATAAAAAAAACGAAGCAAATTATTTTCAATATATTTTTTAATTTATTATTCATTTTTAACGCTATATTTTGGACTCCAAAATTTGGAGTATAGAATTAATTTGTAATTATTTTAAATATTTGATTCAAATCCCCTATTCTGTCAATATATTTTTTAAATTTACTATTTGTTTTCACTGTATTATTTTAGACTATTAAAATTAATTAATAACTAAGTTATAAATTCCAATTTAATGCTTTAGACTGAAGCATAGACATTAAAGCTTCCGCTTAGCTAGATTTCTAGCTATTATAGCTAAACAATAATTTAACTCTGTGCAGTTTTATGACCGGGTTTAATCCCATTTACTACCCACACCGTCTATATAATAATATAACTGCCCCGTATTCTGCGATGTGTACAAAAATAATTTTGCAAAACAAAAGACGATGACAAAAACAAAATCTTGGCTATAATATTTTTCTTTTTTACGACTTTATTGGCGGGATTAGCGTCGCCCATTGCCCGTTGCCCGGAAAGCAAAAGGAGTGTGCAATGTGGCGGGTTTGAGAGTTGTTTTTATTTTACATTTGATTTTAAAGTTGTTTTTTTTTTTCTCAGTTGTTTCTTACCTGCAACAGCATCTTGAGACCCGGATTAACCACTGAGATGGGACACAGGGGCAGGGGCGTCGCGACGTCATCGCCGTTTTGGTGTCTGATTTTCGCCGTTTTTCCAAATTGTTTTTGCATTGTTTGCCGCTCATTTTTTTAAGCGAAACGCTAATCCGGCGGATTAGCGAGACGGATTAGCATAAAGGTGATACAATTCGCAACAATTATTGCCGCAAGGTCGAAGGCAATATATCGTTTTTACATGGAAGGTTAGAAGCCATAAAATCCAAAACGACATCAACATCGACAATGACAACATCCAAGCCCAAACATTGCAAAGGGGTCAAGAAGCAGTTTGGCGTTGTTTGGCGGGTTGTTGTCGTGGTTCTCGTTGTTGTTGTTGTTGTCCTGGTTTCATCCCACAACAGCCCCGGGGCAAATATGGCGACAAGGAATAGAAATATGCGCAGGAGAAGTGGGAATGTCTGTCTGTCTGCCCGTCCAATGTCCTTCGTCTGGTTTTACAGCCTAATTTGTGGGTGGTGGCTTTTTGTCAAACTGTTTCACATTTTACATTGCAAACAAGGGATGGTTGTCGCTACACTAGACAACAAACTCTGAAACTGATAAAAAAAATATGCTAATAATAAATACGAGCATAAAATGTTGTTTATTTTAATTTTATATAAATATTAGTCCAATTTTAAAAAGCTAGTTTATTCAATATTTAAAGAAAATGTATTTTTTTATTAATTAATGTGCGAGAAAAGCCAAGAAAAAATAAATTCCCAATCTTGTTGTTACTGTGTGAGAGATAAAAAAATATTTATATAATAATAACAGGCACAATCTTATAATTATAAAATTTTTACATAGTTGGCTTATTTAATATTAAAAAAAAAAATAGATTTTTAATTAATGTGGAAGAAAATCCAAAAAAAAAACTAAGACTAAAATTTGTTGTTAATGTATAAAAGGAAAAAAACTCAATGATATAATAATAATAACTACAATCTTATACAATTTTTACATAGCTAGTTTATTCAATATTTGAAGAAAACTTGTGTTTTTTATTAACTTGCAGGTAATGCCAAAAAGAAACTAATACAAAATCTTGTCATTAAAATTTAAAAACCAAAATTCTTACATAAAACACGTGAATATTATAAATAAACATACATAAATCTAGAATTTAGTAATCTGAATATTTCTTAAATTCAAGCGAATTGATTTCTTTAATTTCATAAAGAAAATATATTGTAATAATAATTAATTTAAAATTAATTGAAGATGTTTATTAAACAAAGTAATAATAAAAATTCCTTTTCAGTTGCATGTTACATTATTTTATTTATTTATTTATTTTTTTTTAAAGAATTTATTATAATAACTACACACTTCATTTTTAATTAATTAAAAATGCTTATTATATTTATTTTGATTAATAGATAGGAAAAATTAGAAATTTATTTTTCAGTTGCTTGCTATTTAATTTATTTATTTATTTTCATTTTCTAAAGATATTATTATAATAACCACTTAACAATTTAGTAAGTACAGCTGTTTAATATATTTATTAATATTAAAATACACGAAAAATAACAAGTTTCTCTTTCAGTTGAATGATATTTTATGTTTTATTTATTTTGATTTCTTAAAAGAATATATTATAATAAATACACACTTAGTTTGCAATTAATTAAAAAAAAAAAAAATATTTTTATTAAAATAAACGAAAAATAACAAATTTTTACTTCAGTTGCATACTATTTTTATTTTATAATTTATTTTGATGATTTAAAATTTATATTTAAAATGAATTTATATTAAAGTATATACCCACTTAATTTGCAATTAATTAAAGCTATTTATCATATTTGTTTTTTATATTAAAATATATGAATAATATGCAAATTTATTCTTCAGTTGCTTGCTATTTTAATTTATTTTATTTATTTTGATTTTTTTTGAAGAATATATTATAATAAAAACACACTTAATATGTAATTACTTAAAATTGTTTATTATATTTATTTAAATTAAAATATATATAATATATGAAAATATATTTTACAGCTCCCTGCTGCCTGTATATATATGTATAGTAATTATTGCTTAATAATTGTCTCAAATGATTTTGTTGTTTAGTGTAATTTATACGCTGTTAGCTTCAGTTTTGTGCCTGGACGTGAAGCATATTGTTGGGGGTGGCGCGTGGTTAACAAGTAGCAAAGCGTGGCGGCTTTTAAGTGCTAGTTTGACATTTTTTTGTCGCAGTGGTTGTTGCTGTTGTTGTTGTTGTTGTTATGGGCAACCGAGCTAACCAACCAGACCGTCAATAAGTCGTAGCTAACAATTAATTAAAAGCCTCGGCACACAGCGCACTTAGGCAAATGAGCAGCCAGCCGAGCGTTGAGCGGCCCACGAGGCGTATGCGCTATGCGCTATGTCAACCTGGGACATAATTTGTCAGGACGCGTCAAAGCAAATGGCAAATGGCAAATGCAGCCGGGTAACAACTGCAGCGGCAACAGGAGCAGGAACAGGCAAAAAGGATAACACAGCGATTCGTCAGTTTTGCAGTCTCGAGACGCGCTCTCGAGTGTTGTCAACAACGTCATTAACACGGCACGACGCCAAATGGAAATTAAATGATGATAAATTTGCAACTGAACTCAACTCGTCTGATTTGCATGAACAGGAGCCTCCTCTCTGCCATTTGCATAATAAGCAAACGGAAACTGCGGCGACGCATTCAATTGTATAAAATTTGATTAGGTGCGAGACATTTCATTTGTCAGGCTCAAGGAGAAGCGACCTGGCAGTCAACGTCAACATCAACGTCAACATCAAATGACTCTGGCCACCGCTGTGGTTCCTTGTGGTTTCACCGCGCACAACCCCTCTGCGCCGACGCCTTGATGTGGATTGATGAGCCAAAGACTCAAAACTCAAAACTGGACGCCCATATGTGTGGTGGCTCACCGAGTGCCAAAACACATACGCCTGATTGACGATGCACGCACAGGGGGCGGGGAGAGTATCTTGGGGAGGAAAAAATTAGCTTAAGCTATGGCAAGTTAATAAGATTAATTAGATAATTACTTGAGCATGGACAACTGCAAGTTTCAATTACTTTTTAGTTGTGAATTAAATTAATAACATTTCATTATTCCATATCAAATATTTGCCTTAAAAATTCATCTAAAATTTGGCATTTACACAATTAAAAAAAAATTTTTTTTTAATCTTTACCGATTGTTTATTAATATGCACATTAATTAAATAACTACTTGAGCACGGACAACCGCAAGTTTCAATTACTTTTTAGTTGTGAGTTAAATAAATTTGTTTTTTTTTGATTTTTTTTTATTAAATAAATAAAATATCTTCTTTATTCCATAACAAATATTTTTCCATAACAATGCTTCTGCAATTATTCATTTACACAATTTAAAAAAAATCTTAATTCTTTAGTGATTATTTTTAATATACACTGAGAAAAATATTCATTTTAAAATAACCAAAATTATGACAATTTTTTGACAATAATGTGTTATGAAAGTATTTTCTTACATATCAAGAATTTAATTATCTAGATTAAATTATCGGATTTATTTAGACCATTGTTCTGTTGTTAAAATCATTTTGCTCATTATTTGTTTTAAAATATTTAAAGATTATTCTATTTTAGACTTAAAAATTTTATATAATTTTTTATTGCAATTTTGTGACCATTTTCTTATGGTTTATTGAAAATAGTTATTTATTTATTATTAATTTATTTATTTATTTTTACTTGATTTTAGAACACAAAATTATTCTTTAACAAAAGATTTTGATCCAAATTTAATATTTTAGATAAATCATTATATAAATATTAATTTCTTCTCTCAGAAAATAAATTTATATAGACATATAAATATGGCTGGATCTACTTGTTTTTTAATGCTTATTAAAAATGTATAGGACTGCAAACGATCAAATCAATTTGTTTTTATTTTAAAAAATTTATATTTAATATAAAATAATTTCAGTATTTAGAAGAACTCTTGATTTTTGTTAATTATGCTTTAAAATACTTAAAAAAAATATTTTTATATATTAAATCTAGCTTTCATATAATAAATGTTGCAAAATTTTATTAATTTTTTTTTCTTTATTTTTTTTCAAGCAAAAGCTCATCTCAGCAGAGAGGGTAACGGGTTAAAGCTGCTGGCGGGCGTCCTTAGTTCACATGACAATGTCTGAAAGGGGATTTTGAGGCGCGGCATATCCTGTTTTTATGGATATCCACGTGCGTGTTGCATTTTCAGATTGGAACGCCCGCCGCTAAGCCCGGCCGGGCACAGGGTGATGGCCATATTTTCATTGTCAGTGGCCAGTGGCGCATCTTCTGGCAGCAATATCCTGGTTGGTCCTGTGTGTGGCGATAAATGCGGCTGTCTAATGCAGCATTGTTCCTGTCCAGTGAGATGATGTGGATGACAACAAGACTGAGGCGTATAAGGACGGGCATAAGGCGCTTGGCTTTATGGAATTTCATAACTGCTCTCGAGCGTAATTTGTTTCCTGTTTACGCGCAGCAGGACATTTCACATCCGCATCCGCATCCACGTGCACATTGGCGTATAAATTATTGCCCGAATCATGAGCTAACCCACCACCAACATAATCATATATATATATATATAGCCAGATAGCTATAGCCATGTGACCCGAACTCCGAACTCCCCAGACTCAAGTGTTTGCCCATTAATTTGCTGGTTAGGGTGGGTAGCTTCGACTCGACTGCAAATATTTGCATAAATTTGTAATAATTTTATCGTCAATTTGTGTTTTATTAGCGTGTTGCCAACTCAACTCAACTTTCTGTCTATTCGAACCACCTAAATTGCACCTCCCCCTGCCACCTCCGCCTCTGCCTCTGACTGTTGCGTTCTGTATTTTTTTTTAAATATATTAATTTTTTTTATTTTTGATTCATTGTCTAAGTAGCTCTCATCTTTTTTGTCTGGCTTTGATTTGTGGTGCTCTTCTGGCAGCGTTGTGGTGGCTGGAGGAGGAGGTTGCGGGTGTTTCATAACGCATATTTCATTATTTTTTTTATTATTAATTTGTTAAAAATTTGTCACTTTGGCATTGTTGGGTTTTGCTTTTGAAAAGGCTCTTTGATGTTGATTAAGATGAGTGGTTTCAGTGGAAGAAGAAGCTATGAGGTTTTTAAAAAAAAAAAAAATATATAAATATATTGTAGGTTAAAAAGGAAGTTAAAAGTTAATAGAATATTTGCAGACTTTTAGCATAGAGTTTAAAATACAGTGGTTAGGGGGAAAAGTAGCATTACTATTTAAATAAGTAACTTGGTAAAATTTAACAAATAAAATAAAATAAAATATAATCTTTTAAAAAAAAATAACTATTTTAATAAGTAACTTGGGAAATTTGTTATAGATTATATATTATTTTATTTTATTTGTTAATTTTATTTTATTGTTAAATATAATCTATTACAAAAAAGAACAATTTTAATAAGTAACTAGGGATTTTTGTAATAGATTATATTTTATTTTATTTTATTTGTTAAATTCTACCAAGTTACTTGTTAAAATCTATTACAATAAATAAATATTTTAATAAGTAACTTGGTTATTTTTTGTAACAGATTATATTCTATTTTATTTTATTTGTCGAATTTTATTTCTACTTTATTTATATTTTATTGAATTTTATGAAAAATCTTGTGTTTTTCTATTTTAATTATATTTTATTTTCTTCATTTAGATTTTATGCAAAAACTTAAGTTTTTTATTTTATTGATATTTTCTTTTCTTTTATAAGATTTAAAAAAAAGCATTCATTATATTTTTAAATATTTATTTTTAATTTTAAAAATATTACAAACATTTATTAAAAATTAAACACAACGTCCTTATTTACACAATTGCATTAATTTTATTTTAATCTTAAATTCAGCGCTTATAAATTTATTTTTTATTAAAAATTTTTTTATTAAAATATATAAAAATTAGTTGCTTTTGTGCTTAAGATAAACATTCTTCCAACTATGTTAAGGTAAACATTCTTATCAACTTAATAAAACATTAAAATTTAATTTGGCATTTAATTAATTTAATAGTTCTATTTAATGATTTTATATTAAGGAGGAAAAACTCTCTTCCTCTCATTTGTTTTCGCTATCTATTGTTTTTAGGCTTTCTGAAGTATTTTACTAAATGCTTTTTGTATCGCATTCTTAAACGTTTTACTGTAATAGCTACAATTTTATAAATTTAATTAAGCGTCAACTTTTCACATAATTTATACCATTTAATAGCTAATTCATTTTAATATCTATTTTTAAATACATAAATATTTATATATTTACAAAATAAGTATTTCCTATTTAACTGCAATATAATTCACAATCTGCTAATAATCCTACATTTAATGTTTAGCCAACAAAGAAATTTCGCATTTATTTCTGGTTAAGTACACAATAGCTGAAAATGGATTTACAATGGACTTGTTTTGTTAAATCTTTATACGATATATAGGCACGCTTTATAGAGCCTCGAGCTGTACCAGGTTAGAAGACAGAGCTGGTCTACAGCTGCTGCTCCAACATCAGCGGGTTAATCAATATAACAACTGCCACAAAACGAAGTAAGAACTCGGAGTTGGCAAACAACTGGCAATTGTTGAATGTGAAATCCCCTCCAGAACTCAGCTATTACGACATAATTAACTCCTCGTTTACTCTCTACAGTACTGAAGATTACATAACACACACAGAGAGTTGGGTACAGTGAAGCTGGTTGGGATTACGCACAATACAAACTGTTTACATTTTGGCAACAAAACGGAAATGCAGGCTCTAAACTGCTTACTGGCCAAACAAATAACCCGTACGGTATAGGGACTGGGACAGGGAAAGGGAAATCACACTAACAATGCATCAGACAGAGACAGACAGAAAGAGATAGAGAGAGAGAGACAACGTTTTGATATTGAGCGCCAGCTGCTGTGACAATTCAAAAAGAAAGCAGATAGAAAGCAATGGAACAGATACAGATACAAATAGAAATACAGATACAGATACAGATACAAATAGAAATAGAAATAGTTTTTATTGATAACTGGGTTGTTGGTTTGATCTCTTTGAATGGGTTAAACGCGCCACAGCTGTTGTAACTGTTGTAACTGGCCAATAGCTTAGGGATTATAACTGTAACATGCCATTGGAGCCGAGATTTGCTCAGAACACAACAATGAAACACACAACAAATAAATAAAAATAAATAGAAGAGAGCGGTTTCCTATTATAAAAGAGTAAGAGCAGCGGGAAGGGGGGGATAGCCCACATAATTGTTAGCCCATTGTTATTTACTAATAATATTTAATAACATTTTGGCGTTAACTTTGCCAAATACACAGAATACTTTCCGCCTGCCTCATCGTTGCCCTGACGAATCTTAAACAAAGCCAAATTTGAGTAATCAGCTTCATTCAAAAAACGTGTAGCCAAAAAAGACACAGGGAGTAGTTAAATAAGAAAAAAGATACAAACTGAGAAAAAAAATATCAAATATCTGTTATTTGAATAATGAGATACTCTTTCAGAAAAAAATAAAAATTATGACAAATAAAGATGAGAATGTATTATAGAAAATTGTAATGGTTTAAAGTTGACCTAAGTAGATTAATATATAATGTTATACACGACTTGATATAGAAAATATTTATATTTATATATTTTGGTAGTTACATAAGATAATTTGGACATGGCTTTATTTTTTTTTAATATATAAATCAGATCAGTTTCTGATTGAGCTTTTTATTAAAACTTAATACAACAGAATTGTAAATTGAATTATTTTTAAGGCTTCTATATATCTAGCTATTTATCAGAAAGTGAAAAATAAATTATGATTTTGCTATATTCGAGTCTATTAAATTTAAAAAATTAATTTATAAGTTCCATACGAATAAAATAAATTCTGAAAAAATTTTAGTCCAAATTTAAACTTTATTTCTTTATATTTAAACTTTATTTTAAATAAAGTTATAAGTTCCATACAAATAAAATGAATTCAGAGAATTCTAAGCCCTAATTTAAACTTTATTTCGTATCTTAGAGACTTTACTAATTTATTAAAAATATATCGAGTAAACAGATCTCCAAATGCAATTTAAATTGTCAGTTTTAGTATATATTAATTACTGTACTGTGAATTTTAGCCTCATATAGAATATATTGCTTAATGTACTTAAGGAAAATCCATTTATTTTAATTTTTTAAGTTTAGTGTTAGGCACTTTAGACAGTTCTTAAACTCCATAAAATATATTGCTTAAGTAACTTAAAAATCAAGTAAATTTCATAGTACTTTTTCATTTATAAAATGCAATTTTTATTTCTAAGAAAATCAACTTTAACTAATATTTTAAATTTAACTTCATATTTTTATAATTTTATATTAAATTTCATAGCATTTTTTCATTTATAAAATGCAATTTTTTTTATAGAATGCAATTATTTGTAAAAAAATCAATTTTTACTTATATTTTTATGCTCAGAAACCTATCAGGGATTTAGTTGCATATTTCAAGAACGATTTAATTTATTTTCAATTACAAAAAAAATATTTATTATATTATATATCAACAATATTTTCCAAAATTGTTAAAATGTGCTCAAAAAACTATTAATGATAATTATGCCCCTTTTTAAAAAAAAGAGTATCAAAAGATGAGTTTTGCTTCCCACCAGAGGCTACCACAGCGGAGGTGAATGGGGCATACAACTGATACAGGGAGGGGGCTTTATATAAGGGGAAAGGCAAACCGTCGAGCTCGAAGCTCGGAACTCTCGAATGGACAACAAAAGCGCTTAAATGAAACAAAGCAATCGGACAATGGACGCGCATTATTTTCTAATTTATCGGCATTGTGCGAATGGTTTGGTTGGGATCGGCTTCTCGCTTTTCGTTCAATGTTTCTTGACCAAAAAAAATTTAAAAAAAAAAATAAAAAAAACTGCTGCATTGTTGTTATTTTTTGTTGTTGTTGTTGTTGCTTGTTTTCATTATTGATTTAAACAAATCGAACAGCGAACAAGTGAAGAGCAGTCGGCAACGCTATTAATGCGCTTTTAATGAAGTAATAACAACGACAATGACGATGACGATGATGCCCCCGAGGCATACACAAGGTTCATTCATTAGTGGCCCCAGTGTTTTGGCCAATATTTGTGGCAGTTTGTTAACTGTACATAGTCCTAACCATCCAGCACGCAAATTCCTAAATAATCTTGGCAAATTCATCTCTCAGTTACAATCACAGCTACTAATTGCATTTTGTCACAATAAATTATAAACAACAAAAAAAATTCGCTAGTTGCATTCTGACACGCCATGGGCTGGGCCCACAATTATAACAATGTGGCCAACTGGGAGCGGGTTTTGGGCCAGAAACTACTGAAACTAGAACTGGAATTGGAATTGGGCTGGGCCCATTCTGGGCCTGGTCGTCACTTTCGCCCATCAGTCCGGCACATGTGTGACAAACGTTACGTTCCAATAATTATGTTAAGAGTCGCCAAATGGCCAAAAGCCCAGGCGTAGGGTTGGCCAGCACTTGGGGCCACAATAATAGAAGCGCCGGCGACCCAATTATTCTGGGCCAACTATTGAATGTTATTTAACTGGCTAACAAGTGGCCCAAAAAAATGGGTGTGGCACTTAACATCCAAGCAAATTAAATTAACAAAAATTTAGACAAGTTTTTCCAGTCAATTTGTAGGTTCAATTGAGGCTGTCTGTCAATGATCTATAACACATGGTAGGTCTTTGTAAAGAATTAAAATTAAGATTAGAATAAAGTATTTAAATTCAAATATTTTTGCTTATATTTAGAATTTTTAATACATTTTTAAATTGTATAAAAGAAAGCGTTAAATCTTTATAAAATGTGTTTAATCTTTATAGAATGGTCTCTATTAAAAATAAAATTAATATTGAGTCAAATAATTGACATAAAAGTGGTCTCAGTGATAGAAATAAATTTAGGATAATTTTTGAAAATTAATTGAAAATATCTTCCAAAAAAAAAAAGTGCAGATATACTCAGTATAGTAGTAAAATAAATAAAACGTAAATTTTCGGAAATTAATAGAAAATTTCTTTAATAGGAAAAATTAAAGATACACAGTATTTTAATAAATAAATTAAAAAAAAAGTCAATGAATCATGTATGCATTTCTTTAATATTTTTAAAAATCATTTTTTATATTTAATAAAAATTTTATTAAGGCGGCAAAAATATGTATTACCTTAGAGAAAACTAAAACATTTTTAATAACAAAAAAATAGTATAAATTAAATTTTAACTTCTCAATTAATGGATGTAAATAGAAGAAGATTATAAGACTAATAAAAATAATAAATAATTATTTCTCTACATACAGCTGCTTCAGTTTTTTACCTGCAAATGTTAAAGATTCCTAAAAAAAAAAGGATTCACAAATTTTATAAATACACATTACTCCTTCGAATAGTCTTTAATTTTTTCTCAGTTCCTTTTTTTTTTTGTAATTTTTCAAACTTTGTTAGCCTTTTACCAGTTGGCAGCAGTGAGGCATGTGATTACCAGGAAATATAAACTACAAACTTGTTGTATACTCTTTGTCTCTAGACAGTCAGCCTAAGTGCAAACATTGATCTGTCGCGACAAAGTCAATTGACATTACTCGAATCCTTGCTGTTAATTAAAGGAATGTCTCAAATACAGCGACACGACAAATTCCTGCTAATACTGCATATGCAAAGAAAAAAGAATTCAAATAAATAAAAAAAACTCTAAAACCATCAAAAATGTGAACAATCAATTAACAGTAAACTAAACGTTCTGAAGTCTGACTGAAGCTATCTGACAATACTCAACTACTGTTTGGAAATACGGATACTTCAACGGCGCTATAACTTGAATAACTATATATATGCAGACTGTAGACAAGCTATATGCTCTATTGAAGGGTGTATTAACTTGGTGTTGCAGTTTGTTAGATTAAGAGGAAAGAGTTACTAGAGATAATGGATTTATTCATTCTTGTTTGCCATTAACATTGATGTCTCAACTTAAATATCAAATTTGTAACTAATGTTTAATTTTCCTGTAAAACATAGTTATATGGAATTTTATTCATTAACTTAAAGATCAAATTTGGAACTATTGCTTAACTTTCCTATAAAACCTAGCTTTAGGGAATTTTACACATTAGCATTACAGTAAATCGGAAAAATCGAAATAGAAATTTTTAATTATATTTTGAGATATATACATTTGAGTGTATATAAAGATATTAGTTTAAGGAGAGTAAATTAAATATTATTTATTACTTTTTTCGCTTTATCATGTTGAAAATATAGCAGAGACATTCTGAATGCATGATAATGCCATTAAAAATTGTTCTTTGATTTTAATTAATTGTAAAACAAAATATTTAAAATATTTTAGTAAAATATATATTATTTATTCAATTACTATTTTATCTATTATATTAAAAACTTCCTCGGCTATTAAAAAATATAATTTTAATTAACTTAATTTCTTTATAAATAACTAACTATACTTAAAATATTATTTAATCATTTTTGCTCTCATCTTAAGAATCAACCTAAATTAAAATATGATAAATCTAGAAATGCAAAAATATTTAAAGCTGAAGCGCAAAGGAAGTCACAATTATTGTATTATTAAAATTTTATAGAGACAGCAACAATATTACTCCAAATTTAATTGATGTGTTTTCCTTTGAACTATAAAAATAAATACCGCAAAAAAAAATATATATTCTGAGTAAAATAGATTGAATTATCATAAAATCTTAGCTATACCTTGCCACAATATTTTTTTTAATTTTTTCAAATAGTTTTTTGTCTTTTATTCAATGTATTTCAATTTTCAATGCAAGTTTTATTTATTTCATTTTGAAAATAGATTGAATTATTAAAATATCTTAGCTATTTCTTGCAACAATATTTTTTTTTGAATTTTTTCAAATAATTTTTCGTCTTTTATACAAAGTGTTTTAATTTCCAATCGCAGTTTCATTTATTTCAATTTTCTTTTGTAGCTCAGCAAGGGCATTCATTGTTCGACTTGTCGTTTATATTTTCAGCTCAGCTTAGCTACAAGTTTTGTTTGATTTGACTAGATCCCACTAAATGATGGCAAACAGAGCGCGGGCTGCGCTTTTGGGCTCGATTGGCTACTAATCAGCTGTGGCGGCGTCAACTGGATTTTTTTTTAGCGGGTTCTACATACATATATAAGTAAGTATATGAAGTGGCAACTGCTAAATGCAACTGAGGCAACTAAGGCAACTGAAGCAACTGAAGCAACTGAGGCAAACTGAGACAAACTGTGGCAACTGCAATATGCAAATGAACAGTAACAACAAGAGCAGAAGCAATGTTTATTTTGGCCATTTGTAGATGATGTTTCTTTTTTTTCTGTGTTTGCACATTTAATTCATAGGGCTGGACGAGTTTTCCACTCAGTTAATACTTAACATTATTATTGTTGTTGGCCCGCTTAACACTCGATTGGTTTTGTTGTTTAGCACGATCGGATCGTAACATATATCAACGATATATTCATTCAATCGAATGCCCCACCCTTCCCTCAGCTGGGTGCTATATCATTAAGGTTCATTATGTTTTATTTGCGCATCTCGATATCCATGTCCAGAGAAAAAAAAAAGGTGTTTTATGTTTTTGTATCTCGTTTCATTTTCGCTTTTGTTGTTTGATTTCATTTCATATCATATCGTTTGTTGTTTTTGTTTACTCTCGACACCATTGCAAATTTTTGATACAAAAACCTCGTCATTTATACACATGCGAACATAATTACGTTAATTCTTTGTGTTGTATGAGGGTAGGCCAGTCCAATTCTCTATCTCTCTATCTCTCTTTCTCTCTCTATATATATATATAGGTCCGCCGCAGCCCTTATCAAATCATGCGGCGGCCTGTGATTTCTGTTTTTCCCAATGATTTATGATGTGACGGAAGTTTAGTGTTTTGGAATTTATTAGACAAAACATTAGTCGAATTTTTGGCCAGGCTCATATTACGCTATGAAATCGAACAGCTAGCGTTTTTAAAAATGAACAGCTAACAAAAATATTCAAGCGGCAGCCAAAAAGGACTCGAAACTGTCACAAAAAGGAGCAACAACGTCAGGAATGCTGACAGCCATGTGGGTTACTCCATATCGAAGTGGGTATGAGAGTGCTCAGGTATTTGTATATCATTTTTTGCATTCCACCAAAAAACTGTCGAGACATTTTTCACAGAATTTTCATGCAAGTGCAATACAAGCTGACAGCAGCACCAAAAATATAAAAAAAAAGAAAACAATTTTAAAAATGTTTTTCAAAGTGAATTCGCAAAGTAAAAAAGGTTAATAAAGTTGTCAGGCAATTTTTTTTTAAATACTGTGCAAAATGGCAATTTATTTAAAATATGTAGAACAGTTTTATTTTTAACAATAAAGCAATAAATATATAATTATAATTGGTCATATTTAAATATAGAAATACGATAACTTAATAGATAACAGCGACACCAAAAAAAATAGCGAAAACAATTTTAAAAATGTTTTTCAAAGTGAATTCACAAAGTAAAAGAGGTTAATAAAGTTGTCAGGCTTTTTTTTTTTTAAATACTGCCCAAAATGGCAATTTATTTTAAATATGTAGAACAATTTTTTTTTATCAGTAAAGCGATAAATATTATATAATTGGTCAAATTTAAATATAAAAATTTGTTAAAATAATAGATCATTTAAATTTTAACAGTTCAAGTCAGTTCTGTTTTTATATATTTAACATAAATAAATCTGAAGTAGACGAAGACTTGTAAATTCGAAATTATAGAAAATGCAACATAAATTTAATTATAATTTGTTATATACTTATAATTGGGAAAATTTAAATATCAAAATTTGATAAATTAATAAAATTTTATCAGTTCAAGTCTGTTCTGTTTTTTTACATTTAACATAAATAATTCTGCAGAACACGAAGGCTTGTAAATTCGAAATTTTAGAAAGTTCAAAATTAATTACAATTTTATTATTTATTGTATTTTGTTTAGCTCTCTTAACAAGACACATTATATATAATTTTCAGTATAATAGCTTTAAATAAACATTGACATTTTGCTTACATTTTCATTTACACAAATAAACATTGACATTTTGTCCACATTTTGTATATAATATTTCTTTACTTTTAATTTAATAAAATTAAATTGAATTATGCCATAAAAATCGTATACAATTAATGTAACTACGAATACAAACCTTTACCAAACAAAAGACAACAAAATCCCGCCAAAAACCAAAAACTTTAGAATACAAAATTCTCTATTTGAATTTTGAGAACTGGTTCAAGGCAGTTACTTCGGCAGTTTGACAAGTTACGCAATGAACCGGCTAATAATAATAATAATAAAAATAATAATAATACGAAGTGAAACTGCGTCACTTGAAGCTCCAATTGGCGATTGCACAGGTGTGTCTCTACCTAACCACATATCTACCTATATATATAAGTAGATATATTTATAGTACTATAGCAAAACAATTGCATAGATAAAAAAAAAATATACAATTAAATTGAGACAATTGAAATAATGGGACGTGGCCTAACAAATAGATTGACATTGTCTATTTTTGAACTGTTTCAGTTGTTGTTTGTGTATTTAGGTTCATGTTTTTTATTTATATTTATTTTATGCTACACAGTAGAGTGGAAGGGCAAAGAATAAACAAAGAGTTAACTGATTTTTCAAGTAGATTGCACATTCCATAGATTGCAAATTAAATCTTTAAATTGTTCACAAATGTATGAATAAAAATTACAACTTTATAAACAAAATCTAACATTAATAGTTTGTTTATTTAACTATTAAAATTTAACTAAGAATTTTAATTATATTTAATTTAATTTTAAACACTCGATTAATTGTGTTTATAGACGAAAATGTCGAGATATTTTAATAGAAAATTTTTCTTATTAGAGTTAAATTTTAGAAACTTTAGTTTTCAGTTAGAAAACTCAATTCTTCAATATAAGTATGACTTCCAATTTTAGTGTATTATTTTATAGTTACTTTTGTAATTGACAATTTTTGAATTTATTTCAAACAAAAAGAGACTTTAAGACCTCATTTATATCACTTTTGAATAATTCTGCTTGTCTGTTATATTTTTTGAATATTTCTGATTTTCTTTTCTTTAGCTTGTTTTATTTATTTAGCTTGTTTTATTTATTTTGCTTTTTTTTCTCAAATGGTGCGAAAACTGCGTTTTTACTATTATGTTGACCCCGGTTGATTTTAATACATTTATTTACACTTTGTTGCGTTTTTTATTTTTTTTATATTTTTTTGTTGTACTAATTTGGGGCGCGAGCTGTATAGATTGTTGTCAAGGACGATTTTCCGGGTGCCGCAATTGCAACCCCTAATTGCTGGCCACTTGAGAGAGGAACTCAGAGCTCAGCTGGGCTTATCTGTGTCGTCCATCAGTTGGCTGCGTTCTCATCCGTACATCCACTATCAGTCGGGGCTAATCGGCAAACAGTTGCCTTATGTCCTTGTCCCTGTCCTTGCATCCTTCTGTCAGTTTCACCATCCGTGGCAGGGCTAATTTTATATTTATCGCGGCATCTAAAATTAACCAGTGACCAAAAAGGGGCGTTTTGCTTAGCTTTAATTTTACGCTGGTTTTTTTTTATTCTTTTTTCTGTTTTTTTTTTTAACTCTTTTTATTTTGTAGCTGGTTTTTTATGAGCCAATTTGTAAGTATTTTTTTTTTACCGTTTAGCACTGTTTTATTGTTTCTTTCTTTTATTTTTATTATCATCATTTGCTTAATTTGCCTTTACATTTTCATATCTAACAGAAATTGCATTTTTACCTTTTATTACAATTTTCGCACTTTTTGCTAAATTTATATTTTTCTTGATTTTTCTTTCTCTTCAATTTATTAACTGCCTTTTTAAAAATTCACTGATATTCATCAATTTTTTTTAGAAGCAACAAATGAAGTGTCTAGAACTATGACACACCCTGTATTACATTTCAAAATTTATAAACTTTAAGTAAGATCAACTGTGTTTGGTATTTTGAGTTTTGATTACTCTAGCTTTTTTTTAAAGATTTTTAAACTTGGAAAAGTAAAAATAATAATGGCAACAATCGGAAATAATTGTCAAAAAATATATCAATATGTAAACTCTATTTACTCCGATCTCTTAAAGGGAATTGTCAAAAATATAACAATATGTAAACCATAGTTTTTCCGATCTCTAAAAGAGAATTGTTAATTCGTTGCGTTGCCTTACAACAACTTGTGTATACAATTAATTATTTTCACTATTGTACAATTTGTTAATGTTGATTATTGTTAATATTTTGTATTGATCATAATATGTATTATATTCCTCTTTTGGCGATCACAGTATGCGTTGCCAATTAGCACAGCATTTGGATCGATTTGGCAACAATTTGAATTCATTGGCAACGACAATTTACCATTGTGGCGCCAATTGTTAACATGGCCAATTCATTGTAACAATTTCAATAACAATATCAATTTTGGGCTTTAATTTGTATTTCATTTTATACCCTGTATAAAAGCGACAAAAGCATTTTACGCTTAAGGGTCTATAGGTGAGCTTAGTTAAAACTGTGTATATCTTATTTAAAGTGGAATTTCAATGTGATAAAAATTTAACAAAAAATATAGAAAAAATTAAAATAACTTACAGGGTATTTTTAAAAAACTCTCTAGTCGTTTTCCGTTTTTTTTGCTGTCCTGATGCGAATTTCCATTCAATTGCATTACGAAAATATGTTCTCACAGAACAAAAATGAAAAAAAGGCTACGCCTTGGATACACGACTCTGGACTTGGGATTTGGGCTTATGGCTCATGGCTCAAGTGCGCCCACTTAACGGGATCGCACATTGAAAATGTTTTACGCCGCTTTTCCCACCCTGCCCGTCCCGCCCGTTCCGCCTTCATCCACATCCTCTCCGCCGCCACTCGACAAAAAATCGCGCGCCCATTAGAGCGTGTTTAATGTTATTTATTCATTAGGTTTAAGTGTGCGCGAAAAATAACAATTACAATATAAAGCAGGAGAAAAATAAAAAAATAAAATAGAAACCTTATTTTTATGTGCGGGGTCAGATTTCCCAAAAAAAAAAAAAACGATAATTGAGTGGCAGCGTCGACGCTATAAAAATACGAGTGTACTCCATATACTATTCACAGGATTTTCGCATAAAGGACTAGCATATTTTTCAAGGCAAGGCAAGGATCTCGCGATTCTGTGCAGCTGTTGTGGGTTGTGAAAAGTGCAGGAAGTCTGTCCATACAATATTTTAGGAGGGGCATTATGTATTGTGCCTAGACAAACAATTCAATGGATGCCATTATTAAAGCCCAAACAAGCCGCAAAATTGGCCTATAGCTTAACCAAAGAATGAAGCTTAAAAAACCAAGTAATTGTATATTTTGAAGTACTCTAATAAATAAATAACAATATGACTAGCTAAGTGTAAAATAATTTAAATGGTATTAATGTAAATCATTTAGTATTGAAATGAATTCTTTGTACACTCTGTACTTCTAATTAAAACAGATATATATTTTTAAAAGAGTTTTATTTAAATATATATTTGTTGTTAGAATAGGTTGTGATCCTCCAATTTTAGAGATTATTAATAGTTGTTGGTATAACAAAGCTAAAAATCTTCATCCCATCAATTTTTAAGATAAAATTGTGCCAAATAATCAAATTTTATTATTAGTTTTTTAAATAAAAATATAATAATTTAAACTCTCGGACAGCCGCTAAAGTAAATAATTAAATGTTTAAATGATTCTACACAAGAAAAAATTATCGTACGACTATTAACTTTATTAATAACTTTTTAACCGAAATTTTACGAATTATGTATATTAATAATATTTAAAAAAATAAATAAATAAAAATATTTTCAGGTTTTGCAAATTTATAAAAGTAAATACAATTTTCGATCGATTAGTATTAATTTTTTGCCTTTAGTTGGCTTTATTTCAATAAATTAAATAAATTTTAAAATAATCAGGCTGAAATCATTTAACTAAATTTTTTCTAATTTTTAAACAGACTAATTTTTTAATTAATTCAATGTTAAACACATAAAACCCATCAGAAAATAAACTAAAGCTATTAGCTTTATTAATGACATTTTAACAGAATTTTAACGAATTATATTTGTTTATTAATAATATTGAAAAATGTTTTAATGGTTTGCCAATTTTTAAAAATATATAAAATTGTCGATTACTTTTAATTTTATCGTACTAGCTGTTAATTTTTGAATAACTTATAATTTAATTCTTATATAAATCTGGCGGTAATCAGGCAGAATTCATAAAAGATTTTAATACTTTTTCTCTAATTTTTAAAAAAGGCAATTTTAATAATTAATTCAAAGTTAAACACATTAAACGAATCAGAAATTAAGCTTAAGTTGCTATATCTTTTACACAGGTTAGTTTAACTATTAAATATAGATTTAATGGAGCTATGTCTACATTTGATATATAGGTTGGAAAACTCTAAATACTTAAAACTTTAATATACCCCCATATAGTATGAATTATTTATAAAGTAATCACATTAGCCATAGTATAATATGGGCCAATGTGTGCCTACCCCAACACATGGGACATTATGGCCAGGTGTTGCCAGGCAGGAACGCCATGAAAAGGTGCCACACACACATGGCACACATACACGTGGCACACACATGCCACACACACACACACACATGCCGAGTTGGAGCTTCAATTGTAACCTTTGACAATTACGCGCCTGTGGAAGCATGAACATTTACTTGGTGGAGTTTTGACTTTGAATCCAGGACTTTAGCCAGGCAACTGGCAAGAGAGAGCGAGTTCCAGCACTTGAGGGGCTTTCATTTAATTAGCCACAGCTGACAGTTAGCCAAAGAAAGGAGCAAACACACACGCTTACACACACTCATAAATCAGAGGCCGTCGGCAATTGAATTGTAGTCAAAATCAAAATCAAAATCAAAGTTTAATTCAAAATCAGAGTCAAAAAAAAAAAAAAAACTGAAGTTGAATACTACTTGAGCTGGCGTCCGGCCCAGCTGTTGGCAACTCACTGCTTAATCCTGATCCTGTACCGGAACAGGCTGAGCCACTTGAAGCTGCTTCAATGGCTACAAAATGCAATATATAATGACATTTCACTTTGCAATTACAATATGAATTGCGCGGGCATTAAACGGCTTCAACTTGCGCCAAATGCACTCGAAACATTTCAAGTGAATAAAAAAAAAAAGAGGCAAATAAAAATTTGAATGATTTTTTATATATACATATATATATTTTTTGCAGCTATAAATCAAAATTTTGTGTAAAAAAAAAATAAAAGTGCAGCAACGCAGTCAAGCATTAAAAATTAATTATGAAATTCTAGTTGCTCTTTCTCTATGATTTATTGAGTAGGTAGCTCTGCGAGTCGTAAAATTGAGTTATGTCAGGAGAACCTCTGCGGTTCGTTGGGAAGAAAAATATGTACAACAAGGAACACACCCCGTTGCATAACATATTTGCCGGAAAAATCTTAGAGGCGCCAAATGTTTGCCAAACAAAGCGTAAATTATGAAAATTATGAATTGCTTTGGTTGAGTTGCATATAAAGCATTTTTATGGCCCAATACTAGGAGCTAAACATATATAATGTCTTAGAGGGCCTCTCGATTGTCTGCCAATGACATCTTTATTAGTTTCCACAACGATGGGCCCAAGAATAAAAAAAAATGTCAAAAAATTTATAATGAATTATGATGAATTGGCTGAGATACAAAAAAATGAAAATATACAAACAGCGTAGAACAACAAAAGCCAATTATAAACTTAATTTAAACTTAAGTTGCTAACACACCGAAACCTGTACACTCTAACTGCTTTATTTAAGCTGTTGAGCTTATTATAACTGATTTGACTTTCTTCTTATATGCCATGACTAAGCTGATCAAAGTGAAATATTTTTAAGTGACGCTGAGGAAAAAAAATAGAATTTAGATTTTTCTGTAAGAACTGAAAAGAGACTAAAGTTCTTTAGCTTTAAAAAATGTTAGTAAAAATAAATAAAATATTAAATTTAGTCTGAGTTACTTAAGTCTCTTTTATACCGATATCTTTTTGCGAGGATTATAAAAATCTGGCAAATTTTAACTCAAAACTGTTTTAGTTTTCAGAGATCTTTTATGGACCACTCGCTGTGATCTTAACTGATCTTAACTGGTAGCTGTTTGCAGTAGCCCAAAGAGCACAATACACAGACACACTTATATATGTAGAAATCGAAAATATTAGCATTTATATAAAATCTTGGATATGGTATATTTTGTTTTTTATTTTTTTTATTTTTTGGCATCAATGGCGGCCAGTCTTTTGACATGCCCAGTGACATTTGAAAGCGCTTTAGAGCCGAGTATCGCATTTTGACATTAATTGTGTAAATTCTTAGGGTCACCCAATTCAAATCAAATCAAATCAAATCATTTCAAATCGATGCTATAACAATTGCGTCAAATTAAAAAAAAAAAAAAGCCCCAGTCAACCAAGTGCTCCAGTCCGGATCTAGAGTTGGAGTTGAAGTTCGGATCGGGTCCCAATGTCTTTGGTCTCTGTCAAGTGGCACGTGCTTTTGTGTCAAGTTAAGAGGACGGTGAAACCGTTGCTCGCATTTGTCTCATTTAGAGAAAGGTGGCTTTTCAAAGTGCTTATAGAGATATACATATATCTATCTACCTGTATGTAATATAATAAACAGTGACAATGAATTTGGATGCCAGAGATTGATAGTGCGACGCCATTTTGTGGCTCGAGGAGTAGCTGAATTAAGATAGATCGTTTAACAAAAACGTTATAAGCTTAAGCCTCAATCTAAACTGTCGAATTTAAGCTTTTAAGCTCACACACGCAGCACACAGACACGCATTGTATGCAAGCTTTAAGCGCAACACAAATTCAAAACGTGCAAAGCTCACTAATACAATGAAACTTACCAATACACATGCATGCGTGTATGGCACATAAAACTATAGAAATTTCTTGTTCACATTTCATTAAGCATCCATTCTCTGCTGCCAAATATGCAGGTCTTCCCGTCTAGCCTTGTCCACAATATATATATATAATGGAACAGTAATTAACACAAATCGCAAATTATAACAAATCCCAGCGCCCCTTATATATGTATATATAAAGTTTTTCTTTATTTCCTACTTGTTTGTCCTTTTTTCCAAAGGCTATTTATCATTGAAACTATGACGGCCCATTTGCTACACATGCGCGAATGCGAAACGGAAGTGGACAAAAGTGACCATCCTTTGTAGCCAGTTTGTTACTGATGTATATGTACATATATATAAGATATATTTAATGTCATTCTCAAGCAACCAGTCCAAGACCAAGTCCAGTAGTAGTCCAAGGCAGGAGGAGTAAGTATGGGCAACAATTTGACCGCAGTTGCCGCACATTTGAACCCAAATTACTTGAGATAAATGCGTACTTAATTTGCAGACTTTGAGTGGTGGTATCAAAATAATAATCAATGTTCCATTATCCTTTCAACGGCAGGCGAGTCGAGCGCTGCGTGAAGATTATAAGCGACACGTTCATGGCCCCTTTCTATTCCTCCCTGCGGCGCCCCAGATCCCATGCGAATTCCAGTCGAACCCGTTTGGAACCTGAACCCTTCTTTTAGCACAGTATAAGTAATATTTCTCTGAGTGTGTCTGCGAGTGTGTGTGTGTGTGTGTGTGTGCGAAAAGTTTATCTTAACGTCTCCCTGTGGCCCGAGGCGGCGCGAAAATTTGGACATTTTACGTGTTTGCCAAAGTTAAATAGCTGCCGTTTGGGTTCAAAGGTTAAACAAGGATTTGGCATGTTTTTCTAGACGTGCAAAAGTGGCAGCCAAAGCAACTACAAAAACAAGTTTTTTCAGGCAGTAAAATAGGTCTACAAGATACCCTGTAGCATGGGCATAGAGGGTGTATTTAAATTGGTTAAATTGAGTTTATTTTGTAACTTGATTTTTACTTTTGAAGTTGAGAATTTACATAAATATATAATATTTACTTGTAATGCGTTTAAGTAAAATTTTAAACGAATTTATAATTTTCAGAAAAAATTACTTTAATTGAGTTCATTTGGTAACTTGATATTTACTTTTAAAGTTGAGAATTTAAATAAATATATAATATTTACTTGTAATGCTTTTAACCAAACTTTTAAAGGGATTTATAAATTTTAGAAAAAAATTACTTAAATAAATTTTGCACTAATTTTTAATATTTTTCTTCAACTCGGTAGAATTCTGGCATGAAATTTTTGTTTTCTGGATAAAAAAAAAAGTCTTTTAACAGAAGATATAGATAAAACCCTAACGGAATAAAAATAAATAAAGTTCTTGCTACAAGTAGAGATCATAATCACATTGGAATATTTACTAAATTTACAAAAAATTCTAATAACAATTATCGCTTAGTAAATTGACAAAATTTATAGAATTAATTTTTCTCTTAATATGCACATCTAAATTCCTCAAAAGTTACAGAATATCCCGCAGATGTATAAACTCTAGTCTATAAAATTCCTTTACTATCCCATTTACAATTTGTAGACCTTATGCAAATCCAATTTGATTCAGTTAAATAACCAAGATCAAGACAGGTAGGCGTCATCATATATTGAAATCGACATCGACATCGATTTGCATTGTATCAAGTGGTGAGCACAAAGACGGCGACATTAAAACAAAACTAAATCACGGCTTAGCGTCAAAGATGTTAATTTTATGGAAGACACGGCTACCTTTTTGGGGTCTATAGCATTTTCCAAATTTATGTAGCAACTGTCAAAATGGGAGGCGCGCCAAGTCATAAAACCCAAAAATCGTTACAAATCGAACACAAAAATATATTAAAAAGTTGCCTCTGCTTACATTTTGGAGCGTTTTTAATATATTTTTTATTTTTTTTGGACGCGTAACGGTCAGGGACTACTGGCCATTGACAATCCCCGATCTTTAGCATTAACTGATCCCGCATCAATGCTGCTCGCCTTTTGTCACAAAAAATAGAAAATAAATGTTGGATTTCATAAACAAACAACAATCAAATCAATGCCAAAAAAATAAGCCCATCATTAGCATGGTTTCCATCAGAGTATTGATATTCACATCTGACTACCAGCATTAAATGATCTGTGTTCTGTGTGTGAACTGATCTGACAGATCTATGTAAGTATTATCTATATAAATGCAATTGCTAAAAGCGGGTCAGTTCTGTTTGCTAATGATGTTAAGCTAATTAATACTAATGATAGAATATGCTAGCTACTGTAATTTTATTGTTTGAACGAGATTTTTAGCTCTGCGAAAGTTTTAGAGATTTTTTATATTGTTTAAAGAATTTCTATTTAAAGAAAAAAACAAATAAAATACCATTAAAGCTACAAATTTAGAAGGTTTTTTATATTGTTTACTGAATTTCTATTTAAACAAAAACCAAAAATAATTCTATTAAAACTACTTATTTAGAACCACTTTTTAAGCAAGTTTTAATTGGCTTAAAAGTCTATAAACTGTGTTGTGAAAAATTTAATATGTATTGAGTCAATTTTTTTCTTAAAATAACATTGGCTTAACTTAATTAAAAGCCTTTAAAACATTTAATAAATTGTATAAGTTGTTGTTTTAATATTTAAAATTTGATATGTATTTAATCAACTATATTATTAGTATAACATTGGTTTAGCCTAATTAAAGCCCTTTAACACACTTCAAAAATTAAATGAAAGCTTGTTTTTAAGATTTATTTTGTGCCATATTTTTTATATATTAATTAAAAGCCTTTAAAACATTTAATAAATTAAATTAAAGGTTGTTTTAATATTTAAAATTTGTTATGTATTAAATCAATTATATTATTAATATAACAGCCTAATTAAAACCCTTTAACACACTTCAAAAATTAAATAAAAGCTTGTTTTTAAGATTTATTTTGTTCCATATTTTTTTTAATGTTTTTATGGCACACGCTTTGTTGAAAACTTGTTCTAAAATAATTTAATTATATTTCAAAATTAGTTTTGCTTTCTATGAATGTTTGCATATATAAATAAATTCAATATATATTTATTTATTTTTTTTGAAGAATTTATTCTAATTTTATGTACGTTTTTCCAGCTTGTTGAAGCTGCTGCTACTTAAAGAATATTATTTTAATTTATTTTATTTTATTTTATATTTAACTCCAACCATCGAACCAGACATTCCGCTTGGTCACCTTAACATTTATCAGCCCAATACACAGCTTAACACGATATCCAATTAAAATATTGCGCTATGATTTTGAATTTGTAAACATTTTAATTTTTCATCAAAACATAAATACATCTAAATAAAAAGTAGAACAATGCTCGCATACAAAAAAGGAAGAATGGATTACAATTTCAGTGTGCACACTTGTAAAAACACAGCTCAGGATTTAGAGCAATTAGAGGACCGGCTGGCAAAGTCAAATAAAACCACGGAGATATATATATATATATTAGAGAGGAGAATCCTCTCGACACAGGAACACAAACATATGTGAATTGTGGATAAAGTTAGATGAAGGTGGCATATTCTGGGGCTGTAATTAATTTACGCCACTTGACTTTTGGGGTAACAATGGCGACGACGAGCCCACAAGCCGATGGCGGAAACGAAAAACGGAAACGGAAATGCCAAAGCATGTGGAAACATTTGCCAATGTGCGCTGAGTGGCAAGGATAATGCCTGGCAGTAATTAAAAGCTGGCAAGCACAACTAGCTAAACTGCGGCTACAATTTGTTTATTGTGCATGGTGTATGAGGTCCTGGCAATGCGCTCTGAAGTGCAGGTCCTTCGAGTGGCATTGGCGAGCAATTTTTCTTTTTTTACGCGTCAGTCGTTGTGCTAATTGAATATTTGCCAGCTGGACGAGCTAGATTTGCATACGCTGCATTTAACCCAAAAAGGATATTTGCCAGGACTCGGAAAGCTAGACCATCTGGTAGTCCTTAGCCTGTAGTGCAATTGTGTATTCTGCTTGTTTTGATGAGCATTTACCACTAAATGCGTCTTAGAGGCTGCCTCTTTGTCTACTGCCGGCAAGGACAATGCAGGACCTCCCAATATGACTTCGATGCGGCGGCGATGTTGACAATGCGCCATTTGTCTCAATTGTTGCGGGGCACAAGTAAAATTACATTTTTAAATACGCAATTGTCCTGTACGGCTCGTTGTCCTGTACGGCGGGTTGTCTTTTGAAGCAGAGTAAACTCTTCAACAATTGTCAATTGTCCCCGGCAGCTAAAAGAAAGAAATTTACATTTTTCGTACAAGTTTCAGTTTTTCAGAAACACTTCTAGAAATATATATAAACTCGGCGAACTCAGACCCACCACAAGGCAGCCGCGGCTCAGAAGACCATAAAAATGGCCCAGTCGAGACGAGTTTGGCAATAAATGCCAGAGAATCGTGTAGAATCGCGTGCCTTGAAGCAATATTTACATATATTTGCATTGGCTTCAAGTCTTTTGGCCCTGGCTCTGGTTCTGGCTCTGGATCCGTTCTCAAACTCACACCTTCCTCATTTTGTTGCCACTTGAGGCATTGCGTGCCATGATTTATAACGTTTGTAAAAATATGACAGACTTGTCATATAAATTCTCATATTGTTAGCAATCCAACAAAAAAACATCTTTTCAGTCTCAGTTTCAGTTTTAGCTTCAGCTTTAGCCAAGAGCATTGTTGGCGCTTTTGTTTGGACCTGGAATTCTCTGTGCAATTCTCTGCAATCTGCACGTGCTGCATCTGCATCTGCATCCACATCTGCATCTGCATCCACATCTGCATCTGCATTTGCATTTGCATTGATTTTAAATACCTCTCAAGTGCCAATAGTAAATGGCACATAAAAATATTTTCAATTTTGTTTTTGGCTCTTTAGGCTAGTTGAAATAGTTTAGGAAGTTGCTAACTTCAAAATTACAGAAGTCACTTTATTACATGTAGGCGTGAAGCCTTTATTATCTTAACCGTGAAACAGGAAATATCGCTTTTGGCCTTAAATAGAATTGATTTTGCCAGCTGTTGTGGAAATTCTTCCGTCTTAAGTGTGTATTTAATTTAGCAACTGGTTAGTTAGATGCTGTCGTTGATTATCTTTTTAAATAATGGAAATAGTTGAAAATACTCGTAACTTTCGGATTTACTTTCTATATACACTAGCTAGCACAGCTTACAGTATGAAATTTTCTGAACAAATAAGAATAAAAGTTGATACTAAATTTTTACGATTAAATTCTTGATAACTTGACAGCCGAATAAATTAATTAATAGCAGAAAAAACTAGGAAAAAAATAAAATAAATATAATAAATACAAGATCATTAAAGTGTAGTATTTAAAATAAATTAAATTTTGTATCTGCATTTATTTTTTATAAGAAAAATATATTTATAAAATAAATATAAAAAAAAGTTAAGCAAAAATATTAAATGTAATTATTATATTATACATCAAATTTGTAATTTTATTTCTTCTTTAAAAAAATATATATTTATAAAACAAATAAAAAAAAGGTAAGCAAAAATATTAAATGCAATTATTATATTAAAGCTAAAATTTGTAATTTCATTTTTCTTTATAAGAAAAATATATTTGTTCAACAAATAAAAGAAAGTTAAGCAAAATTATTAAATGTAATTATTATATTATAAATTATATATTTGTGGTTCTTTTTTTTAAATTTAGTTTGGTTAAACTTGGTTTTTATTATACTTAAAAAATTTATTGGAGAAAGTTTTATTTTTTGTAGAAACGTTTATTTTACTTGTTTCTATATTTTGCATTTGGGTTAATAAGGCCGTTGTGTTTCATTTTTAATAAATGTTTATTATAAATTTATTTATATATATTTATTAATTTTTTATTTTATATTTTATTTTATAATTGCTAATTTTCGCATATTAATTCAGTGCATATAAATAATATTTTTGTATTATTTAAAAATTCTTTCTCGAGCTTATTTTCTCTGAATATATTTCAAGCTAATATATTTATATATATTTTCCTAAGCATTTGCGACTTAGGATAAGGATGTGGCATTGCTTATGACAATCTCATACACAACACCCATTTGAGGCAAGGGGCATCATAAAATGTGGCAGGTAGGAGAGGCAAGAGCAGTCAGTGCTTCATGTAGGAGTGATTGTGAGGCGTATTTGTGACCTAAAGTTATTAGGCAAAGTGACCTTTTGAACAGCTCTCAACGAAGATGGCCAAGGAGCAGCATAAAGTAGTATAGTTTTGTAGTTTTGTAGTTTCAGCTATAAGTAGAAACAGATTTTATATATTTGGTTGCAGGGTATTTCCGCGGCAAGGACGCGTGTCCTGCATAAAAGCTAAATGCATTGCATAGCTCATTGTTTGGCCTAATGCTAATGCCTTGGTACTGTTCGGGCCCATTTGGCCCTATTAGTGGGTTTATTGAGCACAGGAAATTCCGTATTTTAACCCGAGACTTCCAAGAAGTTGAGTAGACATAGAGAGCGATTAGCGTTACCCGCTGATTTCTTGTCAAAATTCACTTGAAATTTCACACTTTAATGTTAATGCCACAGTAAATGCAGCAACGGCTGCTGTTCGATAAATTTGCCCGCCTATCGATAACAACGGGCAATTTGATACTACAAATCCTTTGTAGTCGTAATCTTTGAACTCTCGCCATGCCCTGCCATATTAGACAATTCATAGATACAATGGCAAAAACGCAATACAAAAACATTAGGAAACAATTGAAATTGTTGAAACATAAATCCCCCTACCCCACCCCAACCAAGTACAGAGTATCCTTCGTATCTGTATCCTGCGCAATATGTGTTGTTGCCGCCTTTGTTTTTTTTGTTTTTTTTTTTTTATATTTTATTTTTCAGCAGTCAGCTTCATCACATCGTTACGCATTGTTCACCTTGGCATTATTACGTCTGATATTCTAAAAGAGGGAATTTTGGGATTGATAAAATGAAAATGGTATGGGGAAGTTTTGTCTGAAGTGGCTACAATGGGCATTAATTTATATATATGGAGCATATAACACTAAAAACAACTAAATGCGCATTATGACAGCATTTGACCCGCTTTAATTGAGCTCCCAAAAATAGTACAAAAGCGTGACTGTACCTCTAAACTATTTGCTCTCTCTGTCGCTCTGTCGCTCTACTCTCCCTCTCTCTGTCTAACTGTCAACGCTGATCTAATCTGACAGTTGGACATAGACACAGACAATATAGTAAATGCATCGCTGCACAGATTTTCCAATAAACAAATTTTTGCACACAGGACATTGAGGACCCTCTAGAGTTACATAGACACAGATACAGATACTTTTTCTGTGGCAGAGATTAGCGTTTTACGCTCGTTTGAATTTTTATTATGCTAAGCTTGGATTTAAATATTTCATTGTTTATACTCAAGAGGGGTTGATTGTTTCAGCCCTACCCCCGGCGGTCAATTGAAGAGTTTTTGAATTTTCAACTGTCAACCGAAAAGCACTTGCTCCCTCGCCTAAAAATCTGTTACTATTGATATAAATTTATTTAATATGAATTGTCATGCTACGTGATTTCTATAGAGCAAGGTGATTAGGCATAGAACAATAAACAACAAAAAAAATGTATATAATATAGAAAATACCCTAGAACAATTTAATGATCCTGGCAGACAGTGTGTCGCCGTTGTTTGCCACTCCACAGATACAGTGAGAGAGAACCATTGAGAATACATTTAGTATGGTGCATTTAAAAGAAAATAGATTATAGTACCATGAATGAAATGAAATGAAATTTCAGAATGATCTGCAATTCTATACTAATCTAACAGACAGCAGGGCGACTCTCTATCCCATTGTATTAACACTGATCTTGCCAGACATGCTGGCGACGACGACGACGACTCACCCATGGTTGCCCTACGGCAGGTAGGTTGACTCAAAGGAAGTCCTCCATTGTCCATTGTGTGTCCAGAATATATATAGTTTATGCGTCTGGTCTCTGCCCAGACGAACCACGATCCATATCCCATTGTTGGCCACACTTTTCGTAGAACAGTGTGTGACAAACAGTAGAACAAGGGAACAAGAATAGGCATACGAATGAGAAGAATAAGTATAGAAGCATAAGAATAAGAATAAAACTGAAATGCAATAGAAGAATGCGCAGAGACAACGACTTCTCTGTTGACTGCGCCCCAAGACAAAAAACAAAAAATAAATGCATTTATTTTTGTATTTTTGTTGTTGTTGTTTTTCTTTATATAGCATTTATTTAGTTGGCTTTTATTTCCCAATGTGTTGCTTGCTTATTAATGTGGAAATGCCTCTCCAAATTGGAGTGTCATTTGGGTTGATAACCAACCAACAGTTGGATTGGGAGGGGGAATATATCTTTTATAAAGGAAATGCTTACCAAAAATTGTTAGGGTGCAAGTTTTAACGAATGTCATAAAAGTGTGAAGGAAACTCTTTATAAAAAGAAACTACGACAGATGAAAATTCTATTGTTTCGAATATTGAGATCATTGTGATATAGATAAAGTGTAATATAATATATACCAAATTAATTGTGTAGAAAAATATAACAGCTCTGACACAGTCTTGTCTGTAGTTGAACTAGTTTACAAATAATATTAACGTTAATTATTTTCGTAGCTTTAAATAGTTTATTATCAAGAATGAGTTGAAATAATTTTATTATTTATAATTTATGTTTACAGCAGAGCTGCCCAAGCCCTTTGCGCTTTGCGCTCATTTGTTTTTGTTATTGCTCTTGGTATAGGCGGAGCAAGAGCCGAAAATATGCATTGCTCCCAACACTATAAAGAGAGGCTCTCTCAATCGTGTGCTCCCATCATAAGCTAATGCAAAATACAAAAACAATTTTGCACATTTCGTTTCTTATCTTTCTTCTTTGTCTATGCCGTCGAGTTTAGCAACAACACTTTCATATGCTTTGTTGTTGCGTTATTAATTCCAATGTAATTTTGTTATTGTCTTCTCAATTTGAGTGTACTTGGAAAATTCAGTATGAAAATTGTATTGTTTCGAATATTGATATCATTGTGATATAGATAAAGTGTAATATAATATATACCAAATTAATTGTGTAGAAAAATATAACAGCTCTGACACAGTCTTGTCTGTAGTTGAACTAGTTTACAAATAATGTTAACGTTAGTTTTGTAAGACTTAAATAGTTTATTACTTAGTTAATATACGGGTAAGTCAGTAACAAGAATGAAATATTTTTATTATTTATAGGTTATGTTTACAGCAGAGCTGCTTAAGCCTATTGCACTTTGCGCTCATTTGTTTTTGTAATTGCTCTTGGTATAGGCGGAGCAAGAGCCGTAAATATGCATTGCTGCCAGCAGAATATAGAGAGCCTCTCTCAATCGTGCTCCCAGCATAGGCCAAAGCAAAATGCAAAAACAATTTTGCATATTTCGTTTCTTATCTTCATTCTTTGCCTACGCCGTTGAGTTTAGCAACAACAGAACATATGAAACTGTTGTTGCTAAACTAAGATAAGAAACGAAATGTGCAAAATTGTAGCAACACTTTGATATGCTTTGTTGTTGCGCTATTAATTTCAATGTAATTTTGTTATTGTCTTCTCAATGAGAGTGCACTCGGAAAATTTAGTATTGGTTTTAGGCAATTTCACCAGAACCCTAACTCTGTTTTGCTATGATATTACGTGCATTAAATTGAGACTATATTTAAATGAAATATTAAGAAGAGAAGAGCTTCATTTCAAAAATAATAGTATTAAAGTGCTCTCTGATAAGTGGATTCCAAACAGATTTACATAATCTTATAATATTAATGATTGCACTCAAAGAACAACACTCAAAACTCTCTATTGACCAGGAACAACAATTTTTTAAGTATTTGCTGTTATACATACTACATATTGTATAATATAGTATACCCTATACCCTATATACATATATTCAACCCACGTGAACTCTTGACGCTGACGCCGACGCCGCCGCGCCAGACAGTCTGTCGCCAACGCTGCCTGGACAGAGCCTACAAAAACAACACACAAAATGAGAAGGAGAGAGCGAGAGAAGGAGAGCAACACGAACAAGTAGCTGAACGGACGCGGACACGCACAAAGAGAGCGAGACAAAAGTAAAGACACACAAGAATGCAAGAAAGAAAAGCAAATAAAAGGCAGAAGAGGATCACTTACAACACACACAAAGACACAGCAAGACAGATAAAGAGAGAGAGAGAGAGGAAGAGCAGCAAAAACAATGGACTCCCACACAGTGGTAAGTGATCAGTAAAACAGGGTTCAAAAAAAAAGAAAAAAGAAAAGTTCTAAAAACCTAAACCCGTGCCTCAAGCATTTGACTTTTGTTGTGCGTTTCACTTTATTTTCATTTGTTTTGGGAATTTCCCAAATAAAAGGTAGTTAAGGCCAGACAATGCCAGACAAACAGGTAGGTAAAGCCATATATAGCCGGAGGTACAGTCGATCCGAGAATGAGGTTGACAAAACGACAACGATATAAACGATATATAAGGATGACAACGACAACACCTGTGATGGAGTTTCCCAGGCTTCCAGCTGGTGCAAAAACACAAACACAGGAAGGAGTAAGTTAGTTTAATCCTAATCCGGCTTTTACTTAACAGACAACACGGCATCAGTCCAACGGACTTAGCCAGTTAGCCATGGCCAGATTTAAATGACCGCAGCTCAGCAGCGATTTGTATAATTAAAAGCCGTATGCAAATTGTGGGAATATTTCAATGATCTAGCTCTATTATACTACTATATATATAGAGACATTTGTTCACACGATTTAAAGCTTCTGCATGCTACATATATGATTTATGGATATGTGTTCACAATCAAAAACTATTGCAAAAATAGCCAAAAAAAATAAAATGTCAAACGAAATTAAAGAAAATCAACGTATTCGTTAGGCAATCGATTGTCACAGGAACCGAAAAAACCCTTTTTTTTATCCTTTTGTAAAGTTTTGTTTATGCCGTCAAGAAATCAATGCGCCCCAGAGGGCAACCCTGTGAAAGATCAGCGCAAATTGCGAACCCTCACCTGCGCAGTTGACAGAAAATAAAAAAATAAAAACTAAGAGAATATAAAAAGATCCTTGCCAAAAAGGGTCACACATTTTTTTTTTTGCATTTGAAAAGTGGGTCGGGGGTCGAGCACAATCTCTGGGATTGGAAACGGGGTCGAGTCTTGGGTTTTCGACTTGATTGAGTTTTTGCGCTCACATCGGATGGGCTGATCTGATCTGATCCTTCGATCCTTCGATCGGTTCAAAAGGTGCAAAATAATTGAACACGAAGGTTCAACAAAATTTGCAAGCATGTAATTGTCTGGGATTGACAAAGGTCCTTGCAGAAGAGTTGCAATTGAATTTTAACTCTTTTGTTGTTTATTTATTGGTATCAGAGCCATGCACAGATCAACATTAGAATGGCAAGAAAATATAAAAAAATATATATAAGGGGTTTGATTTCTGCATATAATGGCAAACAATGTTCAACTGATTGCAATAACATGCAAAAGAAAATATTGAAAAACTAGAAAACGCGCCAAAACTTAAGACACGCGGCTAAAATGGAATTGGTAGCAAAAATTGTAAGGATTACAAATGTCGCATTTATTTTTTTATGAATGACAACTAAATTAACAAGCATGCAAATTTATTTATTAAGTATAATAAAGGAAAAGGTTTCAATTTACCAATTGATTCTTAAGTTGGAAAATATTGAGTTTTTCCGGTTTGTCAAGGAAATATAATCCAATATATGTAATTGTAGAATTTACATATCAGATTTACATTAGAAATTAGCATTGGCAAAGGGATTTTTGCAATTTGTTTTCATTTAAAGAAATTTTGATTAACTGTCTTAATCAGTTTTTTCAGATTCTAAGGCGATTTTTTGAATAAATTAAAAATAAATTAAAAGTTGATTTTACCTAAAATATTACATTTTATTTTATTCAAACAATTAAATCTATTTAAAATTACACAAAATTTATAATTTTATTGCCAAACTCTAATATTACAGCAGATTTTATTAATTTAAATAATTTTTCTGTATTTTTACAATTAAAAATTCTTCTGTATTTTTGCAAATTTATAATTTCATTCCAAACTCTGATATTCCAGCATATATATTTTATTTTAATAATTTTTCTATATTTTTGCAATTGTCAAAAAGTTGTTTTTTTTATTTTAATAATTTTTCTATATTCCAGCATATATTTTTTATTTTAATAATTTTTTGTAGATGTCTAAGTCGATTCCTAATTCAGAAAATATTTATAATCCAATATATGTTATTATAGTATTTACATATCAGATTTACCTTAGAAATTAGCACTTTGAAAAATAAAATAAATTTATACTTAGATAAATTTAAAAAGAAAAATTTATTTAATTAAAGTCGAGTTTACATAAAATTATAATTTTTAGCTTTTACTAAGCAACATTTTTACTTTTATTTCCAAACTCTGATATTCCAGCATATTTTCTTTATTTTATTAATTTTTATTTTTTCTATATTTTTGCTGAAGTCAAAATTGATTCCTAAGCCAGAAAATATTTAGAATTAAAGGTTTTTAAGAAAGAAATATAATCCAATATATGTAATTATAGAATTTACATATGAGATTTAGCATCTTGAATAATGATATAAATTTATACTGAGTTAAATTAAAAAAAAAAAATATTTAATTAAAGTCGGGTTTACATAAAATGATCATTTTCAGCTTATACAAATATCTAAGCAAATTTTTACTTTTATTGCCAAACTCTGATATTCCAGCATATATTTTTTAGCTTAAATAATTTTTCTATATTTTCACAATTGCCAAAAAATATAATAAAAATATTTTTAATTCTACTTTCGACTGCTGGCTATCTTTTCAAACAATAAATACAATCTTTGATATTTCAAAAAACACACAATTGGCAAATGAATAAAAACAAAATGAACAACTTTTCTAAGGTATACAGAGTATACATTTCGCAGATCACTTAAGATTGGCAATCTGACTGGCATAGCTAACTAACATTAACTTTTGTCTGAAGAGTATCAAATTTACCCTGAGATTGGCAATTTAAATGCATTGATTTGCCATTCAAAGGCAATCGAGTGTGTGCGACGTGTCGCCAATCTTGATGCCGATCTATATATTTTATATATATGCAAATCGAATATCCAAGTATTCAATTTCATTGCACAACAATAGGAAAAATTGCAACCGTGGCGAAATACGCAAAAGTTCAATACGAAACACTGGGAAACTCAAAACCCAACTCATTGCCAAAAAAATAAACCCCTAGGTGACATTTGAATTGCCTTCAAATGGCAGCGTCTTGGCGAAGGATCCTTCCCCTTTTGCTGGCAGGACAATTGGCCTGATCTCGCATTTGCATGCATTTCAAATTCATTGACGTGTCGACTACTGTTTGTTGATTTTTAATTTATTTTTGATTTTTTGCCAAGATCTGTCTTATATCATTTTTGCTTTCTTTTCTTTTTATTTTTTTTTCCCAGCTGTCTTAATTCATTTTCATTTTGTCATTTGGCAATTTCCTTGCGGTTTTTGCTGAAGTGCATTGCGCACTTATTTCCGAGTTTTTCGAGTTGACTATCAAAGTGTCATCCATCATTTTGATGGGTTGTTGCATTTGTGCAACATTTGTGCTGCTGTTGTTTACATGTCTGGCCCACTCGTCAGATAAAAAAATAAAAATAAAAATAAAAAAGTCACAGGAATCAAGAGCTGAACTCACTTACCCATCTTGTAATTGAATCTTTTATCCCGCATGCAGATCGCTGGGAACAAAAAAAAAAATTGTGGCTGCTTGCAACGCCTGCGCATGCAAATTTTGTTGCATGCCATGAAATTTGAGTGCCACATGTGTATGTGCGTGGGTCGGCAACACTGGCAACACAATGGCGTCAACTTAATGGGCAGCCACAATAATTTTCCACTTTGCCATTGCCACGCACCATGAAATTGCCCCCGTGTTGCAACACCCCTTGAACGTTCCCCCCCTTTTGCCAAGCACACATTCAGTGCAACTTCAACTAATCAGCTGTCAGGCCAAATAACTCAATTAACTTTATCGCCAAGGCAGAGTTGTTGCAGCTCGCGATAGTTCCATGGAATTTTCAAATGCAACCGAGTGGCAACTGTCAAAATTGTGTTCAAAATTCAACGAATTTTAGATCAAAACAATACGAAAATGCATTGCCCCAGACAGGCCAGACAGGCCAAGACAAGAGACAGGCCAAAAAAACTTAAGATCGAGCCATTGATCAGCCTCTTATAAAGTGGCGACTGTCATTCCAATGCGACGATGACTGTGTATGAAATGTGTGTGTTTCGAGTCGAGTGGAGTGGAGTAGAGTGGAGTGGAGATCTCCATCCAGGTCCAAGATTCAACTACACACAGCTGGTGGCTACGGTTCCACTCTGTCTGGCCCTGGCCAGACCAGTCGGCGGCACAACTGGCAAACTCCATTTCAAGAGCTTCAACATATTGAAGAACTGGCTTTTGGAATGTTTTCATATCAATAATTTACTTGTAGCTGTGTGTGCAGTGGAAATGCATTTATTTTTTATTTTTATTTTTATTTGATTTGTCGCTGCTTGCCTTAATAAAAAGGCCCAGGCTATACAGCAATCAATATGCAATAATCAATAGAGCAACAACATTTTCGTTTTCATTTTTATCTTTACAACAACTGACAAAAGCGCATCCAAAGTTGTTACTGTATGCTGCACAAACAACAACAACAACAACAGCAGTAACAACAACAACAACAACTCGGTGCAACAATAACAATGACGTTGCCGCAAAAGTTTCTTATGAAGCCCCCAAAAGAAGAATCGAACCTAATGAGTTGTTGGGAGGGGCCACGGGCAGTGTACATAAGACAAATGCACTAAAAGAAACTTTTTTTAATTTTTTAATAAATTTTTACATTTTTTAAAGAATTTTTAAGAGTTAAAAAATACCACCAAAAATTTTAAAAATAATTTTTAAGGACCACCAAATTCTAAAAATAATTTTTAGGGATTTAAATATACCACCAAAAATTCTAAAAAACATTTTTAAGGACTAAAACATACTACAAAAAATTCTAAAAATAATTTTTAGGGATTAAAACGTACTGGCAAAAATAATTTTTAAGGATTAAAACATACTAGCAAAAATTATATAATAATTTGTAAGAATAAAAACATACTACAAAAATTCTAAAAATATCTAAATACCAAATCAAGCTTATTTAAGGACTAAAACATACTACAAAAAATTCTAAAAATAATTTTTAGGGATTAAAACGTACTGGCAGAAATAATTTTTAAGGATTAAAACATACTAGCAAAAATTATATAATAATTTGTTAGAATAAAAACATACTACAAAAATTCTAAAAATATCTAAATACCAAATCAAGCTTATTTAAATTACTAAAATTTATTTTATTATATCAAGAGGAACCAAAAACCAACGCACCTTTAAAGACCAGCCTTTAATTTACGATTTAAATAGATTTTTGAATATAATATTTATGTTATGAATACTTCACAGCGTTCCTATCAAAAGTAAAGTTAATTTAAAATAAAATATCACATTATATATTAACTAAAACCAATAAAAATATGTGCAGAAAAGTGTATGTATATTAATAATAATATAATAAAACTGAAAAATTATTAATATAGATATATAATAATTTATTTTATAGAAATGCAACTATTGAAATTTCATTAATTTTCATTAATGCTACAATCGTAGGAAATGTAGGAATTTTCTATATTCCAAAATTTTAAATATGTTTGAAATCTTATTATAAAATATTTTAATTGTTATAAAGAAACAAAGAAATTAACCATTAATGCTTTTCTTAATTTCCATGAAATGCAATATAGATTTGTTAATATATTCGATAGTATCGGTAGTTTACGTGTCTGTCTTTTATAATAGTAACTATCGAGTGTATGCATGTATAAAAATAAAATATAATATATAAATATTATATATATAAAAATATAATATATAAAAGTAATTTATAGTCTCTAATGTACTTGAATTTCAAATGCATTGAGAATATTTCCATAAATGTATACAATCGATATTATTATATTCTTTGATTATAGTCTCTGCTATCATCAATTCTAAAAATCAGACTTAATTTTAAACTAAGTTTTTATAATAGTATAATATTATATTAAACTAAGTTGTTTTAGTATAATAATTATTTAAAAAATTTAATTTAAGTTAAATTAACAGTTAACAATAAGATTAAATGTACAATATATCATAAAAAAACGAAAAAAATAAAATCAATTTTACAGCTGCTGTTCTTAATTTCTAAAAATATATTTTTTTCAGTGCAGCCCGACCGGTTCCTTGTCGATTGGGTACGGACTGGCAGCTCTTGCAGGTCTGATTGAATCCACTATTTATGCGCTTAAGGTTAATCAAAGCGCGTTCGTGCGATGCTTTACACCTATGGATACAGAGTTTGACTCAGAAAGGAGCTCAAGAAAAGATAGAGAGAGTGAGAAAGAGAGTGAGAAAGAGAGAGAGACGGAGTCGACAAGGGATACCGGTGGCAGCAACAGAAACAATTGGAATTTCGGTCGTGTCATAAATGCCACAGGATATGGCACTGGTTGCCATCCATAAATAATAAAATTTTATGTGCGTTCTTTGGTTTTTTTTTTTGGCTTGGGGGATTAACAAAAAAAGAAGAAGAAGAAGAAGCTGGCACCATGGGGCGCCAAGCGATTGTGCCGACTCAACGGCCTGTTTGTTCTTATTAAAACGGCTCAAAAAAAAACAAAAAACACAAAAAATTTCTAAAAAATTTTAATGAAAATCCACAAGAGCTGGGAATTTATGCGAATACTTTGATTTCAGTCATAGCACAGACAACTGTAACTGCCTCTATATAGGCTGCCACTTATTTATCACAACAAATCAGCAAACGCACCCACACAAAACCAATTCGACACGCGCCCATGGTGGCCTCTGATCGGATCTGGAATCTTGGAATCCCACTTGGACTCGACTTGGATGCTGTCCACGCGATCAGCGCAATTAAGCGTTCTCGGGTCGAATCGCATCGGTCTGCATCTGAATTGGGCCTAAACGAAGTTAAGGCTGAAGGGAGGTGAGGTGGCTCTGTAACAAGGTGCTAAATCATTGGCGCGACATTAACCCCAAGCTATGGCACACTTTATCAATGCGCAGAAAAAAAATAAAAATAAATATATAAAAATAAACCAAAATATACCAAATATGTTGCGCCCATCAGGATAATGTTGCTCCCAACAATAACAACAAAACAACAACAAAACTGGGCGGTCTCCTGTCTCCATTTGGCTAATGAAAGCGAAATAGCTGAATTACGACTACTCTGGGCCAACTGAGGTGTAATCATATCAAAAAATTGCACAAAAAAACTTAATTGATTGTCGCATTATAAAGAAATTTCTCCAGTTATTATATAACTAAGTCTTATATAACTTAGCAATCAATTCGCAGTTGCTAAAGAAAGCCACAATAAATATTGTTAAATCATGTCTTTTAGATATATAAAAAGCAAATGTGATCAATCGACTTAATGTCCTGCTTTCAAAATACGTAAAACAAGATTATGATATAAAATATTAACGACAATAATAATATAAAATCATATTAAATTCAAAATTCATTATAAAGCCTTTTTCAGTTTATTTTACTTATGCTCTATAACAATTATATATAAAAATTATATAAATAAATTTGTGATAAATCAAAAATGAATAAAATAATGAAAATATAAGTGATATTAATAAAAAAAAATAAAAATAAACTGCCAGAGCTTAGAAAATTTTTACTGCAAATTCAATTAAATTTTAATTATTTCCCAAATATAGAAAATTTTTATAAGCATTATTTTAATATATTTTCTTAATATAGCTTTAAACTTAAAAAGAAACTGGCATTTTAAATAATTCTAAATATTTTAAAATTATTTATTAGTTAATTGAAAGGCTCCAGAAGCGAGTAAAGTTAAATTGTATTAAATTAAATAATAAAAATTATGCAAAAAAATTATTAGTCAGAGCTTAAAAAATTAAATACTGTAAGTTCAATGAAATTTTAATTATTTCGCGAATATGAAAATGTTTAAAATATATTTTCTAACTATAACTTTAAACTTAAAAGATAACTGACATTTTAAATTATTTTAAAAATTTTAAAATTAATATATTAGTTAATTCGAAGGCTCCAGAAGGTAGAGTTAAGTTAAATTGTATTAAATTAAATAAAAATAAGTCAAATATTGGTAAACATAAGACTTAATTAAAATCAAGACAAATATTTGAATAAAAATATGATTATTGAAATTTTCTAAGAATATTGCAAATAAAAATTTCAATTTAATTTAAGGGCTAAATAAAATCTTGGTAAATTTAAAACTAAATTTAAATCAATTTAAATATATTTGTATATAAATTTGGCTTTTTAAAATATTATTTGAATATTGCAAATAAACTCTATTCGAATTTCTAAGTTACTTCTACGTTATAAGTGCTTGAATTGCACGAATTAAATTGAAAGCTCTTACAAATTTAAGTTAGATTAATTGAGCTATTTCTCATGTCTCTATATCTAAAGCAACAGCTTCACTGTGTCTATAGAAAGATATATATTAAGTGGTAGCTCCATTCCAGATTCCGTAGTGCGACAAAAATACGCAAACGATCAAAAAAAATGGCAGAAAAAAGAGCTAGAAAAATGTGTTAAAAATTGTTTCATTTTTTACCTACTGGGCCCTATACGTATGTCCATTTGTAGTTCATATTCATGTATATATATGTGTATATATACATATATCGGGAACTGGTCGCATGTTGCCAACTGTAGTCAATTTGGCGGACTTGCAACTTGGGCGGCTTTGGTAGCCAGTTGGCAACTTTGTCATGGATTAAAATTTATGAGCACAGTTGGAAATACATAACAGAGACTTCGTTTAAGGCTGCAGTTCAGTTCCCTTCAAATCCCCAATCCACAATTCCCCACATTTCTCTCTACAGTCTGTTCCTTCATTGTGGATTTCAGTTTTTTTGCCAATATATATGAAATTGTTCAGTCAATGGTATATACTGCAAATGTATAAGAAATTGGGTCAATAAGCGTTTGTAATAACAACAGCGAAAAACTAAGAAATAACAATCCAAATACTTAATAATAATAAGCAATAATAATGAGAGTGAGCGACAAAATTGTACAAAAAAGCAAACAAAACATTTTCTAACAAATAGCAACAATAGCTGACGAGAAAGCTTAAAAAAATAAGTATAACAACGAATGAAATGGAATTCGCAATCAATCAAATATTGCTTAATAATTAAACAATTCAATAAAGTCAACAAAACGAAAATATAAATTGTTATAATAAATTGTCAGCATAAGATACAAAAGCGCGGTAATAAGAAAAAACATAAAGTATTTAATAAAAACGAATATTGAATGCACTTTGATATACCATATAATATATATATAGTATACTTTACTATATATACTATACTATAGTTATAAGTAAAATAATTTTAAAATATTTCTAGAGCATAAGAAACGAATAAATAATTGAGGAAGATATTTATTTTATTGTTTAAAAATTATTAAACTCAAATTTATCATTAATATAAATTTTCTAAATAAAAATATAACTTACGAAAATTGTCAGTTAATGTGAATAATTATTTTACTTATAAAAAAAGTAGAGAAAATTGAGATAAAAATCTATAATTAAAAGTTTTTGACAACAATTAAAATGATGACAACTATTCTGGCGTATTTTATTAAAAAGTTTGACAATATTTGCTTAAATTAATAAAAAAAAACAGAAGCTGCATTTAATTGATTTGAATTTTAATAAATAGTTTTATAAAAGTCTAAATTTATATAAACAAACCTGTTTGCAAAATAAAAAACACAAATATCCTCATTTCGCTGTCTTAATAAATTAATATTTATTATAAAATAAAACGCTCAAGAAAAAATATGCAAAAATATTAATATGCATACTAAAATATATTATTTTAAATAATTGGATAATAATATATTAAAACTATGATAATTTATAACAAAACTAAGGAAACTAGTTAGTTTGAAAAATTAAAATAAAAATGTTATTATTTTTTTTCTGGGCAAAAAATAAATATAAAAAAAAGTTTTATTTTTAATTTTTTTGGATTACAAAAGCCAAGCAATTTAATTAAATTTTTAAATTAAAAAATATGAATAAATTATTTTTATAAAAATTATATTAAAATCTAACCCTTTTAAACAACTAATTGCAATACTCTATAATAAAATAGAGCATTTTTACATAGCAACAATTATCCGACAATCAACTAACTCGGACTCGGTAATTGCGCAAGCACCTTGGAAAGGAGGGAATACCAAAGCAGGGAAGGGGTGTCAAGGGTGGGGAAATAGCTTATTGATAAGTTGGTCTTAAGTTAGAGGTATAGACCGCTATATAGAACGGGGCAATATTGATAGCAATTGAAATCAAAAGTTGGAGAACCGCTGCTGAAACCGTTGACTAGAAACAGAAATACAAATGCGTTTCAGCTACAGATACAGATACAATTCATATACACAGCTACAGATACGGATACAATCAGTTAGACAGTCACTTGGCCATCATATTACACGTACAATATGACAAATATTTATTTGTTTTGTTGTTTTTTTGTTTAGTTATTGAACAGCTTGAAAAGGTCCATTCCCGCAATCCGATTTGTGGGCTTTTGTGATTCGATTGGTTCGCAGTTGTTGTTTTTGTTGTATTTATTGTTTTTGTTGTTTCAGTTCTTATTGTTGTTGTTGCCTTTCTCTCAACTGTTGTTGTTGTTGCCTTTGTGACATTCGTTTCGCTACTTTTTCGGCCCGTTTCTATTTCTAATTTTTTTGGTTTTTTTGTTTTTTTCGGTGGCTCTATAAGTAGTTGTTGTTTGCTTGCCCCATTGTTTGTGCCACAAAATTTTAATTATAAGCAACTTACACAAAAGCCAATTGTCATTGTAACTGTCCAAAGTAAAGCTCATTTATCAATGCGACAGTTCTGAGTGGAAAAAGCGTGGAAAAACAAAAACCTAGACATACTATATAAGATATGGGAAATTTCTGCTGCGTAGAGAGTGATAGTTCATAGATAGTTAAAAAATAATAGTAATAATAAAAGCTTTCTTTGAGTTGACAAAGATTTAATAGAATTGCAAATAACTTTTGATCGAATATTTCTATAAGTTACAGTAGCTCGACTTTGTTCAAATTTGCGTAAATTATACAGTCGACGATCAAAAATTCGAAGCTTCAGTAATTTGAATTATCAGAAATTAGAATTATGGTTGGTAATACATTTTTTTAGTTTCTTATTAAATAAAAAGCAATTTTTTATTTTTAACTGGATAAATATATTTTATGTATTTAGAATGAATCTTTATGTTTTGTTTTGTTGCAGCTATTTTTTATTTAATGTGTACATATATTTTATTTTATTATTTATTTTATTTTATTATTTATTTTATTTCTTTATGATTGCTCTGAATTGTTACCTTTTGTTTTGTTATTTTTATTAATAGAATTAACTTTATATTAAAAAATATTGAATTTCAAAGCTATAGCTCGAAATATTTGCAAGATCTGAGACCAAGATCTGAGGCTGAGCTGTGAGTCCATTATAAATTATTTTAATTTTAAAATATCATCAGAACATTTCACTATCGAATAAAATTACCATCGCATTCTGTAAAAGAGAAAACAAAGCAGTTTTTATTTAAAATAAATAAAATAATTTTTTTTAAACAAAATACTATTTTCTTTATCGATGATAAACTTTTCGATAACTCATATTTTCTGGCTCTATACAACTTTTTATTTATTTTTTTTCAAACATTTAAATTGACTTTATTGAACTGTCTCAGTGTGAATCTTGCATATTAAATACCCCCCAAAAAACAGCAGTAAACCGACAAAAAACAAGCAGCTAAGAAACCCCTTAATCCCCTCCCTTTCCCGAGTTAGCTGCAAATACAGTTACCACGCGTGTATCTTACAGATACAAATCGACTCGACGCGCATCTTTCAACACGCGCGCTGTGAGCATCAATCACAACTACTTAAACAGCATATGAAAATATTGTATATATATATGCACAAAACTGAGAAATGCGAAGCACAACAAATATTTATTATTATTATTCCTGTTGTTATTGTTGTATTTCACGCCTTTAAGCCGACAGATACAGAGGAATAAAAGAAAAGAAAAGCCCCGAAATATTAAAAATATCTTGTATCTTGTTATGCATTGCATTTTTCTTATGCTGTCTTTTGTTTAACCGTTTGTTGTTTTTTTTTTGTTTGTTTGTTTGTTTATTATTATTTGTTGCTCTTGTTATTAAGTTCTCATTGTTCTATTGGCTTCAGCAATTTCTCATCGCCAACGCTCTGACGCGCAGCTGTAAATGAATAATTTTTTGTATCTTATGGATACACAAGCGCTTTCCGAACTGTTGTTGTTGTTGATTTACAGGAAAAAGCGTGATAATAAAAAACTTTCAGTTTAGCTATGGAAATGCAGCATAAACACATAAATTTCGCTATGCTTCCTACCCGTTACTTTGTCCTGGAAAATGTAACAAAAATTTTTATTATATTTTCCCCCTTCTGCTGGTGACAATCTTTTAGGTAGCTTCTGTCTGTCAGCTCTAAGGTCAATGGGTCATTGTCATTTCTTAGATGCAACCCCCTTTATTTAAGGACAACATTTTCTCAGCTTGTAAGTTGCATTTTATGGGCCTGGACTGTGGCATCATTAAGGCTATGTGCCGAAAATTAGGGTAGAATTTATAGAGGTGTTTTTGGGACTGGCCGGGATTGCGCTAATTTTCATTGAATTTTCCTATTAAAAACGAAGGTAAAACCCATTGGCAAACTTGTAATTTATTGTGCTGAGAAAGAAGCAATACAAAAGAAATTTAGTTTTCCAAAAGATGCGGCCAATTAACGGCAGCAAATGTCAGACATGACACAGGACCATGAAGCAAAGGAAAAACCTCCCATTCCATAAATTTTCACATTTGGCAGGCAATTTGCACCTTTTTTTTTACTTTGAGCTTTTCTCTTTTCTTCCGTCTAGTATCACCTAATTGAATTGAGGACGAGTGCCAAAATCGCTTAGTGCTAATCCGATTTGTGGCTGACCATTCAGTTATACGCATCAGTTGAGTTTGGGACTCGCAAACATCTCCAAAGTGCACACCCGCAAAAAAATAAATAAACCTTGGCTTTTGCTCAGAAAAAAGGACAAATACAAATACTTGTATGTGCACTTGAGATTTTCTCTTATTTTTCTTAACTTGCTTTTGGCTTTTGTCATATTTCCCATTTTTTTTATGGAACTTTTATATTTTTTGTTTGGTTATACCCAGTGTGAAAAGTGAGAAAAGGTATAATACACAAATAATCTAAAATTGTAATGCAAATACTATATAACTAAAAAATATATCTGGAATAGGAAGAGTTAGCTAATTATAATTGATAAATAATATACATTTAATTGATAAATTACAAATTCCTGTGAATCCAGTTTAGGCAGCTGTTCTACTACTGGAACAGCACACTTTGCCTGATTTAAAAAAATAATTTGTTCAACTGAATTATATTTATGATAAAACTAAAAATGCAATATTTTAGTTCGTTTTATTGGCTTTCAGGAAAAAATAATAACTTATGGTCACCGTTTTTATTTTAGGCTCCAGGTTTGACTTAAAAAAAACTTTTATTCAGACCAATTTTCTTTTTAGTAATCTGTTAATATTTACAAATAATTCCAATACATATTAAATATTTAAGTTTAAATTTCCAACTGTTAATTATAATTATAGTCAATTTTATTACCTTTTAAAAATAATAAACACCTTTAATATTATTAAGCTAAATATATATTCGGAGTCGCAAACCTATTTTTAATTTTATTTTTTTAAATTTTATTTTCGATATCAGCGACTTATATAGAAAATGGCTTTCAAAAGTTTGGGATAGAAGAATTTTTTTTTATGGTTGCCTAGTGTTATTAATGTAATTATAATTTATCAATATGCAATAAAACGAACTAAAAATGTAAATAGAAAATCACTCTTAAAAAAAAGTCAGGAGGAGAATAAGAGAATGTGAGCGACAAAAAAAAAAATAATAAAAAAAATAAATATATTCTAATAAATAAAAATAAAATATAGAAATGTATATTAGCCCATTCCCCCTTTAATGAATTGTGTATTTATTATTTTCCTGGTTTTATCTTTAATTTCGTACGCTCAAGTTTAGTTTTATTTATACATATTATTAACTGAAATATAGGGTATTATTTAAAACGACTCTTCCTGCTTGTTTGTCCTTCTTCTGCAGCTGTGTATGTGGGAGTTCAAGTGATGGAGGTTGTTGGGCAGTTCTTATAGTTGGTCAGTCAGGCGCAAATTATAAAGGAATTAATAGAGGCAAGAAGGTCCAACAATGGTCAGATTTTTGCTTTGTGCGGAGTCAGTTCAAAAGGAAAAACCTCAAAGCATATTAGAAAGGAGCAGGCAGTCGGATTAGGTATTGAGCATCTTGACAATCTTGGCATAAAAAATTGGCATTTGAATGCATTTAAATGCGAATATGCAGAATCTATGTGGTTATTGAAGGACAAGCCCATAATCATAATGAAGCTGCGCGGTAAGCTGATTGATTGCCCTGTAGGAGCTAAAAGGAACTGGCAAAAGAATGAATATAAAAAAAAAAACTGTATACAATGTATGATGTAAGAGAGATGAGATGAGATGGAAACCCAGAGACAGACAGCTATCCATCAAGATACATTTAAATGCAAATGCACAACACAATGTGGCTGGGCTCTAACCCACTTAAAACTGTCATTATATGACTATTATTGATCATCAGAAATAGAGTTTAAATTGCTTGGCAATTGGGTTGCAGATCTATTTGCATAATGCTGCCAGTCTGGAGGTCATAAAACAGGTTAGCGGGATTAACTTGGCAATGTTTAGAAAACTTTCTAAGCAAATAACAAAACGCACAAAAAAAAGCAAACAATAAATGAAACTGAAATTGAAATTGAAATGGAGTAACGTTGCCAGGATCCAGGAGGAACCGAAAAAAGAGCTTACTTATGATGGGATTAGCGTTTCGCGAAATGTCATAAGGGGCTGCCAGCTGTCAGCTTAGATGGCTAACTTGATCTTAAGCTGTTTTGGTCATGTGAAAATTATGAAAAGCAACTACAACTACAACTGTCTGTTGGACGTGCTATATGGCATTGCCAGAGCCTTCAGAATTGCACAAGATTTTTGTTATCGGTAGATCGTTGCTCGTATTACGACAACCAGGTAAGGGAGTCCTCCGATTCCCACACGGGACATGGCAGCAGTAGAGGCGACCTGAAGTGGTTCAACTAATCAAAACTGACAAGGCAACAGACCGGCTTGAGATCAAGACAAGACCATCCAGAATGATCAACGTACAAAGTTGATCTCGATACCAAATATATGTGCCTCGGATATGATGCTCAATCTTAGGGGCTGGGCCGGAAGTTCATCAAATTAAAAAGGTGACAAAAAGGGTTGCAACTTACAGCTAAAGGTTGTGTCGGTTAGATCGGTCAGGTTAGGTAGTAGAGACAAAGGACTACAGCAGCATCCCAGAGACAAGGGTCAAACGTCGACCCAGCAGCAGCAGGGACGACAACTGAACACCTAGGGCTAAAGTTTAAATTAAATTAAATTCATAGATTTAAACGAGTTCAAAAGTTGAAAACAACTAATAAAAAAAAAACTACAAACATCAACAGGATAATGAAGCAAGGATGCAATTAGCTGGCATTTGTTTTGAGCCCAGTTGAGTGAAAAGCGAAAAGTGACCAGAACACATAAAAAGATCAAGACGATACGGTCTATGATATTTTAGAATTTAAATTAGATCTAAGGGAGGCTTATGAAGTTATGATAATATCATAGCATTGATGTAAGTGTTCAACTGACACAACAGTGGAAAATAACTTCAATTTGGTTATAAGATGTTTTTTTTTAGTTTTGAGAAACAATTAAAAAAATAAAAATAAAAATTGTTTGTATAAAAAACTATATTAAATTTAATTGCAATAAAATTGAAAATTAATCAAAAAAAGCAAAATTTATAAAACTAGAAATACTTATTATTAAAATAAAATATAAACATTAAAGTAAGATGAAACTAATGAAAATTTAAAAAAATGAAAAATATTGCATGTATAAAAAATTAAATTAAATTTAATAATAATATTATTGAAAAATAGTGAAATTAACTAAAATTAAATAATAAGACATACTTCTAATAAAAATAAATATAAATAAAAAAATAAACGTTAAAGTAAGGAAAATAAAGCATTTATTTAAGATTAAATAAACAAAAATCATATCTTTTGTGCTTTAATATATGTAAAAAAAAATACATTATTTAACTTGAGCACTGGAAAAAACATAAAAATAAATAAATTCAAAAGAAGGTAATGAAAATTTTAATAAATATAAAAATTTTATGCTTAAAAAATTACATATAATTTTATAATAATAAAATTGAAAAAAAATGAAAATAATTCAAATTAAAAAATTATAAATACTTATTATAAAAATAAATATAAATAAAAAAAATAAACATTAAAGTAAGTCATAAGTAATGAAAATAAAGAAATTATTTTAGATTAAATAAACAGAAAAAATCTCTTGTGCTTTAATAGTATATATAAATATATATACAAATAAAATATATGTTTTTAAATGAGCACTACAAAAATATTTTAAGAATAAGTAAATAAAAAATATTATATCAAGAAAAACCAAATTTTTTAAAATGCAAATATTTTGTGTAGTCAAGTAATTCGATAACAATAATTAAAATTAAACGCTTATTTAAAATATCAACTTAACAGTTTGATCCACTCTGTCTGGAAATATTGAAGCACAGAGTATCCAAGAGTTGTGTATTATTCAATTTTAATCAATATTGAAACTTCAGAAAAAGTTGATTTAACCATGAGTTATAGGCAATGACTAGTCAGCAATTAGGGCAGGCTATTGTCATATTTGGCTGGACAGCTGCTCTTAACAGAGAGTCTGGCACTTGAGAGACAGGGCTACAGGGCCAGAACCAAGTTGGTAAATTAGCGATCCTGAGACTTGGCACACGGGCACTGGTCACGGTCCTTTGATGAATTGCTGTGAGCAACCTCTCGAAGAGTTACGCATCGTTTTGTGTCAAGAGTGTCGACTTGATTGGATCTGACAGCGCGCGAACTAACCTGAAGGACTGAAAGACTGAAAGACTGAAGGACTGAAGGACGGAAGGACCAAAGGACTTGCAGCTGCGACAAGCGCGCAAAGATCGCGATGTGAATTGATGTGGATGTGATCTTCAGATGTTGATGATGATGATGATGAACTTCCGAGGCGCGACATAAGTGTAGCAACTTTAGCATTGCACAATTTTGTTTGTTTTGCCGGGGAGCCGAGGGTCAGAGAGAGATGATTGTTGTTATATGCAAATCAAAGGATATATATGTATAAAATTGCTCTGCCCCTTTGAAGCTGTGCCGGACCTGAAGACCCAAAAGGAACCAAAAGATCAAGAGCAACCAATGCTGATGAGCGTCGATTGTTTGCCAGCGAGAAAGTGACCATGAATGTTGAATACTATTCGAATGAATAGTGAATGTGAATGTGAATGTGAATGTGAATGGAGACCCTTCTGATTGAATTCAAATTAAAGTTGATACGTTTACGTTTATGTATCTGGTTCCATTTTGCAGTGACAACTTTGTCTCATGGTTTCCAGTTTTTTACATTTTTTTTTCTTTCTTTCAGAGCCCTTTATTTAACGCTTTGTTGTAACAAGTGAGCGCCTTAACGGTTTCTTTTCACTAACCAAACGAAATTGTAACGGTTGTAAGCCAAAAAATAAAAAATAATAAAAGGGCATACAACATTTTGCAATTATACATTTCGGGCGTGGCAAATTTAATGGCCAAACTTTGTTAAAAAATTTTCATTTTATATAAATGAGCACGCACCAAATTTTTAACCCTTTAGCACCCCACTGGGCTGTGTGGCATACACAATCTATAGATCTTTCCATAGTTTATTTGGTATTAAAGTAGTATCAAAAAGTGGGCGTGTTTGGGCTAAACCAAAAGGCATCAAATTTGCCAATTTTACAATTTACAATTTTATTGGCAACGCCCCGCAAACCGACAAATGTCAGCAATTTTTAATGGCTTCATTAAAATGGCAAACCCGCAGTTACCAATACCCCTCACACCCCTCATAACCCTTCGCTATATACGATTTGCATTTATTTAAAAAAAAAAAAAAAATAACAACATCGATTAATGGCCGTTACAAATGTTTTCCATTTGTCAGCGTGTGTCGCATTTTGCTTTTCAATTTTTCGTTTTCGCAAATTCCCTTTCCAGTTCTCAAAAAAAAAAAATAGAAAAACATTTATCGAAAATTTGCGTATCGATTTTGCCCATTCCATAATTTATGCGAATTTTTGATAGGCATTTAAAAACTATGAAAAGATTCAATTCACAAATGACATGCATATGTGATTTTGCGATTTGCAATTCGCTTCCGATTACGACTTTTGGGTTGATTTCAATTGGGTTTTGGGGCACAGAATTTTAAAGTAACATATGCTAATGCATAAAATCAGTTTTCATTGTAATTAGAATAATAGTTTAATAGAAAACGCATTAATCGCTATAGCTGCTACAATAATTCAATTTAAATAATTATATTTGCTAAGCAGCAAACCACATAAATTTTTATTAGTTTATGTGTATTTAATAAATAATTTAGTGATTGTTCTATTATTGTAAACATCTCAGGAATCGTTAATAATTATAATTTGGCTTTTTTTATTGAAAAAAAAAAAATATTAAATTATTGTAACTTTGAGTAAGCGAGAAATCAAAAATTTAAAAATAATTTATGCATTTGAAAAATGTATTTAAATACTTCAAGAACTTTGATTGCATTTTGAAATTGATTGAAAAATTTCAATATAACAGTTGAATAAAAATTATAAATAAAATAATTATTTATTAATGGATTTTTTTTTTAAAGAATTTTTACAAATTAAAATTGGATTGTTTAAAAAATTTCAATATTACTATTAAATAAGAATTATAAATTAAATAAATATTTTTTTAAATCGATTTTTTTCTAAAGAATTTTTTATAAATTAAAATTGAATTGCTTAAGCTATATTCTTTTCTCTTCGACTAAAAATATATATAAATATTTAAGCCAATTTCTTATGAAAAATTCAAAATAACAAATTGAGTTTTACTTGTATTTATGTTTGGTTCCTTTTAATGTATAATTTTTAAATCTTGTTTAGATTTTTGCAATTGCGTTTTTAAGGCTGTTGTGTTTCATTTTTTAATAAATTTTTATTATTTATTATTATTTATTATTTCTATTAAGCATTGCTTTCATACTCTTCGGTACATTTTGTACTTTTATCCTTAATTTTAAGCAACAAATAAAACGCAAGAAATTGTCATAGTTTAAATGTGTTTTATTTTTTTGCTCAAACATAATTATTAGTATTATTATTATAAAATAAAATATTTAATGATTAGAGTCCATGAGAAGCATCTATGTTAAAAAGCTGAATTTATAATTTTGTATAATTTTCTTTATTTATTGGAAAACATTTAAATAATTCTGCATACAAAATAGACTTTGGTTAGAAATTCTCTTCATTTTCACCACTCCAAAGTCAGTTGTTCTATCTTGTTTAAATCGTATTCTATAGCTTGTTTGTATATTCCAAAATGTAGACTAACTTAGTATTTATATCAAAACATGAGAAAAACTCAGACAAACCAGACAGCCTGTCGCGCTGACCAATTGATTAGTGAGCTACATAGCCATAATGTTATTTATTTTTTGCTTATTTTTATTCATTTTTTTATCGCTGTTTTTTTTATTTATTTCTTTGTTGTTTGACCAGTTGAAGGGCGATGCTAAAATGCCAAATCATGTACAGATGCTGAAGTTGCACAGACTCCCAGAGATGAGAAATGTAGATGGAATTCAACTAATGGAAGTGAAGCATTCAATAAAACCAAAAAGATCGATTTAAATGCAGATGATTACGCGGCAAGAAGGCTAGCTTGGACCATGGGAAACTTAAGAACTGTAGAATTGTGGCATTTGAGAAGAGAACTATATAGTACTAGACACTAGACTGTACGGGGCAGCCCAGCCACTTGACCTTGTCTGGTGGCAAGCGGCGGCGTCGGCTGCACTTTTGTTGGGTTTATATTGTTGTATATTGGTAGCTCGATTCTGGCAAGAAGCGTGCATTATCCTGGCAGCCATTCGACTCAGTGGCCGTTGCCCGCTGCCTGCTGCCCGCTGAGCCTTTGTTCTTGGCCAAAGGCAGAGACAATGACGCGGACAAAAAACACACCTACGTGCCACATTGAATGGCAGGACGCGGGGCCGTTGCCAAGACAATGCGTTGCAGCAAATTGAAAATTCATTCATGTGAAACGCAGAGGCAAGGTGGCAAAAGAACAAAATCGAAGGTGGAGGTGGAAGGATAAAGGATGAGGAATGAGGTATGAAGAATGAAGTTGAGGGAAGGAGAAGAAGTTTGACCAGCTTGGCCTGGCATTAAAACACCTTTAAGCGGATTATAGGAATTTTTGACACTTTTTCGGAGTATCCTTAGCCAAGACACGCAGCACGTTGCGCCATTGAGACAGACAGAAAAGGAGAGAAATATATAGAGAAAGAGATAGAGAGAGTCCCTTGACCATTGAGTGACGATTCGTTAGGGGCCGGCGGGTCGCCAGACTGTCTGGGTTTTCGGGCTACTCAATGAATTGTCGCACCGGCTGATAGAAATTCACCGGTTACGGGTACGGGTATGGGTACGGGTACGGCAGTTCTTTACTCTTTGCTGCCGCCCTTTTGTCTGGACATCGATGAATGAAAAATGCATAGACAAAAGTCAATTACATGCGTTCTTCTGGCGTTTCAGCTCAATAGATGTATCCCTAGTATTATCCTATTTTTAGTTTCCTTTTTTTTCTTCTCTATTTTGTATCTTGTTGCGCTTTTCAGCTAAATTCCTTGAATTCCATTTATTTATTTATTTAATTTTAAACAAGTTATGAGAGTTTCTAGTGTGGAATTTTGAATTTAAAGTCAAGTTTTTGGTGTTTTTTCGGCCTTACAACTAAAATAACTCTCGTATTATGTTTTGAATAATAGTTTTATACCAATATTAATGCCCACAATCGATTAAAAATAAAATTTTAAGAATTAAAATTTTTCAAAAAATTTTAAAAATTTGATAGGGGTAGGTATGAATGCAAAAAATCGAAAAAATTTATTTTCTTAAATTTAAATGCCAAATTAACCTAGAGGTTAAACCATAATTAAAAAGACATTCCACATGAAAATCGGTTCAATTTTGGGCAAGTTATGAGAGTTTCTAGTCTGGAATTTGGAGTTTAAAGTTAAATTCTTGGGGTTTTTTCGGCCTTACAACTAAAATAACTCTCGTATTATGTTTTGAATAATAGTTTTATACCAATATTAATGCCCACAATCGATTAAAAATACAAATTTTAAATTTTAAATTTTTCAAAAATTTTTCAAAATTTGATAGGGGTAGGTATGCAAAAAAATGCAAAAAATCGAAAAAATTTATTTTCTAAAATTTAAATGCCAAATTAACCTAAAGGGTAAACCATAATTAAAAAGACATTCCACATGAAAATCGGTTCAATTTTGGGCAAGTTATGAGAGTTTCTAGTCTGGAATTTGGAGTTTAAAGTTAAATTCTTGGGGTTTTTTCGGCCTTACAACTAAAATAACTCTCGTATTATGTTTTGAATAATAGTTTTATACCAATATTAATGCCCACAATCGATTAAAAATACAAATTTTAAATTTTAAATTTTTCAAAAATTTTTCAAAATTTGATAGGGGTAGGTATGCAAAAAAATGCAAAAAATCGAAAAAATTTATTTTCTAAAATTTAAATGCCAAATTAACCTAAAGGGTAAACCATAATTAAAAAGACATTCCACATGAAAATCGGTTCAATTTTGGGCAAGTTATGAGAGTTTCTAGTCTGGAATTTGGAGTTTAAAGTTAAATTCTTGGGGTTTTTTCGGCCTTACAACTAAAATAACTCTCGTATTATGTTTTGAATAATAGTTTTATACCAATATTAATGCCCACAATCGATTAAAAATACAAATTTTAAATTTTAAATTTTTCAAAAATTTTTCAAAATTTGATAGGGGTAGGTATGCAAAAAAATGCAAAAAATCGAAAAAATTTATTTTCTAAAATTTAAATGCCAAATTAACCTAAAGGGTAAACCATAATTAAAAAGACATTCCACATGAAAATCGGTTCAATTTTGGGCAAGTTATGAGAGTTTCTAGTCTGGAATTTGGAGTTTAAAGTTAAATTCTTGGGGTTTTTTCGGCCTTACAACTAAAATAACTCTCGTATTATGTTTTGAATAATAGTTTTATACCAATATTAATGCCCACAATCGATTAAAAATACAAATTTTAAATTTTAAATTTTTCAAAAATTTTTCAAAATTTGATAGGGGTAGGTATGCAAAAAAATGCAAAAAATCGAAAAAATTTATTTTCTAAAATTTAAATGCCAAATTAACCTAAAGGGTAAACCATAATTAAAAAGACATTCCACATGAAAATCGGTTCAATTTTGGGCAAGTTATGAGAGTTTCTAGTCTGGAATTTGGAGTTTAAAGTTAAATTCTTGGGGTTTTTTCGGCCTTACAACTAAAATAACTCTCGTATTATGTTTTGAATAATAGTTTTATACCAATATTAATGCCCACAATCGATTAAAAATACAAATTTTAAATTTTAAATTTTTCAAAAATTTTTCAAAATTTGATAGGGGTAGGTATGCAAAAAAATGCAAAAAATCGAAAAAATTTATTTTCTAAAATTTAAATGCCAAATTAACCTAAAGGGTAAACCATAATTAAAAAGACATTCCACATGAAAATCGGTTCAATTTTGGGCAAGTTATGAGAGTTTCTAGTCTGGAATTTGGAGTTTAAAGTTAAATTCTTGGGGTTTTTTCGGCCTTACAACTAAAATAACTCTCGTATTATGTTTTGAATAATAGTTTTATACCAATATTAATGCCCACAATCGATTAAAAATACAAATTTTAAATTTTAAATTTTTCAAAAATTTTTCAAAATTTGATAGGGGTAGGTATGCAAAAAAATGCAAAAAATCGAAAAAATTTATTTTCTAAAATTTAAATGCCAAATTAACCTAAAGGGTAAACCATAATTAAAAAGACATTCCACATGAAAATCGGTTCAATTTTGGGCAAGTTATGAGAGTTTCTAGTCTGGAATTTGGAGTTTAAAGTTAAATTCTTGGGGTTTTTTCGGCCTTACAACTAAAATAACTCTCGTATTATGTTTTGAATAATAGTTTTATACCAATATTAATGCCCACAATCGATTAAAAATACAAATTTTAAATTTTAAATTTTTCAAAAATTTTTCAAAATTTGATAGGGGTAGGTATGCAAAAAAATGCAAAAAATCGAAAAAATTTATTTTCTAAAATTTAAATGCCAAATTAACCTAAAGGGTAAACCATAATTAAAAAGACATTCCACATGAAAATCGGTTCAATTTTGGGCAAGTTATGAGAGTTTCTAGTCTGGAATTTGGAGTTTAAAGTCAAGTTTTTGGTGTTTTTTCGGTCTTACAACTATATATTTTTTTTAAATTGTGGTTTTTAAAAATCTTAAAAGTAAAATTAAGTATATTTATATACATACGATTCTTCTATATCTTATTAATTAAATGCAATAATAAGATATTTAGACTGGCAAATAAAATTTCCCTGTGACACTGTCATTATGATTTGAAATTTATGTAACTTCTATCTTTTACTTAAATTCAGAAAAACATAAAATCGATTTTATCTATGATCTGGCATTTTTTGTCATAAAAAAAAATAAATAATATGTATGAATTGAAGATATTTTATATGCAATATTAACAGGGTAATAACTTCAGGAATTTCTTTTTAGAATCGAAATAATCTTAGAGAAGAAATGCTTTGAAATAATTCATTTACTTAATAGCAGAAAGGCAGCTGCTGGCCTTTGCAATAAATTATATCTTAAATTTAAATCTTAAATTTTATTATTAAATTAAATAATTACTTATAATTAAGTTTATTATTTATTTATTTTTAATTAAATTCTATAGCTTTAATGGACATGTTTTGCCTGTTACATGAATTTTCTCAACTGGGATATACCCTTTCTCTTAATTTTAAATAGTTATTGGGTATTTCATGTATTTAAAGACAGCAAAAAATATTCCTTGGACTTTTTGTAACTGTATCCACCACAAAGAAGTCTGCGCTGTTTCCACATAAGGTCACAAAAAGGGTCTTAAGCACACACACGTATACACAACAGCACAACAAGGATAACACACACACATACACACATATGTACTATTATATCTTGCATATCAATCGCTGAATCGAAGCGTTGTCATAACTGTTTTTGGTTTTGGCAGTTTTTCTTATCGATTTGCTGTAAATCTCACCAAACCGTTTTGGGAGTTGCATTGTTTATCCCTATACCAAATATACTCAGTATATGTCAGGGAATCTGCATGTGTGTAGTCCTTGTGTGTAGTCCTTGTTTGCCAATTGAAATTCGCAAGGATTAAACGCACTCAGGCAGCGATGCGCATCTCAATTGTTGGTCGTGTGTATTTTTATGCTCTATGCGACAATTGTCAAACTGTCGATTGATTGTTATCGATAAATACGCTGTTCGATCGCTTGAACAATTTGCAAAAAAAAAAATCTGTTTGCTTTGTGGCCTATGAAATTGAAGCCGATGTTTATCTACGAGTTGAGAGCTCACCAGAAGCAGGAGCAGGAGCTTCAGGTCCCTGCGGTTACCGCAAATGCACAAAAAAAATATAGAACTGTTATACCCTGTGCAAATAGTGTAAAAAGGGTGTTTTTAGCTGTAATCCTTGTTCTGAAATAGGGCAGTGCTTGGGCCATCTTAAGCTCTAATAAAATTGGCTAAAAAATGAATGTGCTTTGGATACCCTAAAAGAGGTAAAGCCCAGCTAGGATTATATTAAATTCTTCTCAAGGCGATCTTACTGGAAGGTATTGCCATCATAAAATGGGTATGTACCCTGATGGAGAGTGTTTGCCCTGTAGAGAAAAATACAAAACTATAGAAAACATTTTATTTTAGTTTCCAAAACCTTTAAACTTATACACAGATTAGAAATATATCGACAAAACCTCTGCTATGGTTTTTATAAGAATTAGGGGAACTCTTGGGAACACAGAAATTCTTCTGTCACAAAATAATATACTCTAAGTCTCGGCTCACATCTATAAATCTTTTTTAGTTGATTTAGACTTAAATTTTAGCTTTATTTATATTTTTTATACCAAAATATTTTTATTTTAATTTTAAATCCATTTTAATTAAAAGATCTGACATTTTCTTATATTAATATTTGTGGTATACTTTAGGGCTACGAATACCCTGTCCCTATGCCAAGATATATGCTGTCATATTAACTAGAAATATCTTTGAAAAAGTAGATATTAATGTGCCTTAAGCGACTTCGATTAAAATAATGTATAAATAAATTATATATCGACCTCAAGCTGACTAAACTAATCTCCTAACAAATAAAAGTCACAAAAAATTCACAAAATAAATATTTATATTTAAATAAATATTATTTATTGCAAATTATGAAAAATCAATTTAAAAACGATTTTTTTTAAGTAATATATATTAATTAGATTTAGATAAAACTGCTGGGATATAAAAATATGCAAAAGCGTTAAAATTTTTTTAATAAACTAAATAAAATTATTTTTTTTTTTTAATATTTATATTTCTTTTATTGCATCAAGAACATCAAACATTCTTGCTTATTTTATTATTAGCTATTTTTAAATATGCAGGGTATTGCATAGTCGCGTTCGACAATTGTTACGCTAGGTATTTGACTGTTGCTGTTACCTTTATTTTTTTCTGTTGCCATTTTCTTCATTTTCCCCCATTTTGATTAACATTAATGAGCAACAAAAAGTGCAAAATTTACATGGCAACGTCGTCATTTCTTTTTTTTTCGGGCCTTTGTTGTGTGGGCCTTTAGAAAATGTTTCATTGAAATGAGTTGGCAACAATATGTGGCACCTGCCCCCAACAACAACAACAACGATTTAGGCATTAGAGTCCATTGAATTGCCGTTGATTTGTGGCATTTGCATACGCTTAAAGCTGCCTTAAGACCACAATCCCCCAAATCCAAAATGAGACTGTACATATTCGTATTTGTATTCGTATTCATATTCATTTTATTCATTATTATTCAGTTGCATTTTAAAGGCATTCAGTCAGTCACTCAGTGGACGGGATTGGGATTGGGATTGGGCCTGGGTTTGGGCCTGGGACTGGGCCTGCAATTGCATTGTCAGCGACTTTTTGTCCAACTACTCATTAACATTTATTTGCAAGTGCAGAGAATGCAATGCCAAAAGCAACTGCCATGATAAATATGACAAACAAACAAAACGAACAAACAGACAAACAAACAAAACGAACAAACAACGAGCGAATAGACAAAAAGACAAACAGACAAACACAACAGACAAACAAATGCATTGCGAAAACAACAAAGAATGTAAATTACAATTTTTTAGACAAAGCAACGACTAAACAAATGCTCTGTAAAAAGTATGAATTAGACATTAATTAGAAGAAAACCTGATGAATATAAAAAATTAAAATAAATAAAATAAAATTGCTACAATTTTCTAATATTTATAGTTGTAAAAAAATATGTTTTATTCAAGAATAAAACTGAATTTAGAACAGGTTTATAAAAAGCCATAATCGGATTTTGATGTTAAATATTGTATCAATTTTTTATATAAATCAGCTTTAAAAGTATATCCAAATTTTAATTATTTCAATAAATGCTAAAAAAGTTGCATAAAATCTAAAAATACATTCAAATTTTAAATAATTGAATAAATGCTATAAAAGTTGCATAAAATTAATATAATAACAATAAAAACAAATGTTAAATTTCATTTTAAATCAATGAAATCAAATATAATAGCCACTTTTCACATTTTAAAAATGCAATCAAATTTGATGACAATTAAAAAAAATTTATTATATATTATTTATTATTTTTTTTTTTATTTTATGGCATTCACAACTGCAATGAATTTAAACGCAATCTTTCGGCACAAATCAAATGATTTTTGACTAAAATTAATTCTAAATAAAATTGAATAAAAATGGCAAACTAAAAGCGATTTAATAAGGAATGTTTTTATATATAAATAGTACTCTCTACTCTACTAGTAAACTGATTTATTGTAATTGTTTTCAAGTTTAGCAAATCTATAACAAGCTAGTAGAAGCATTTAAAATATGCGACTAAACTACAGGGTATACTATGTAATAACAATGGCCGACTAACAGTGAAAGAGTTGCAGATAGGGACATAGAGGCATTGCCAAAGACAATGGCCAGAGCCAAGTATATAGAGAGAATCCAAAGACTGGTCTAAATACCATATTGGGTGGCTTGAAAAGTAACTTAAAAAATAAAATAAAATAAATATTAAGAATAATATTATATTAAATGCAAAGTAGCTACAAAAAATATATATTTGATAAATTATTGTTTAATTTTCCATTGCCTATCTAGAGCAGAAAATAATAATGGCATTAGGGCTAAAATTTAGCTTAAATTATTAATAAGTTATTCGTATTATTTAAGACATTTCGTTTTAATAACTTTGAAAAGCGTTGCATTTTAACAAATTTATATATTATTTAATTCATATAACAAATTTATATATATTGAAAATATCATATTTATGTCCTGTAAAAGGTAATTTTATAAGGCTTAAGGTCTCTTCTTTTTTAAAAAAATATTTAATAAAAGTAGAATATATATCGATAATTTTTAATTCAGATTTTTTTTTTGATTTAATTATAAAAAATTCCAAGCAAATACACAATTTATTTACCACATGCTATTCAAAATAATTATTACAATTTTCTAAGGTTTAAAAATAATGTTTCTAATTTTCTAAAATGTAAAGCAAAGCATTTTCACAGATAATAAATTAAAAAAATAAATATAACTAACTATATAAATGTGTATAATAATCAAATTAAAATATATTGTATAAAAAAACAATGAAAATATTATGAAATTAATTATATTGAATTGGGATGTTTTTTATTGCCTCTGTAATATTTATAAGGCATTTTCTATTTTTTTTTTTGATATTTTAGATTATTTTTTTGGTATAAATTAATACATTTAATGCAAAAAATGCCAAACCGAATAATGACAATTTCTGCAAACACTAAACTAGCTATATATGAAACTGCCCTCGTCTAGTGAATGGCACAGTTGCAATCGTCAGTCAGTCAGTCAGTCTGTCATTCAGTCAGTCATTCATTCAGTCAGTCAGTTAGTTAGTGAAAAGAGAGCTGGAAAAACGTGCCCCATTGTTCAGAACTTGCAATTGTTGACTGACAATTGGCAAAAAAGGTAACGAATACGAGAAGACAGGAGAATTGCTACTCTGCCACCCCCAACCCTTCCCGCCTGTTCCGACAACCCTTTCTCAACAACTTATGGAAGAGTAGCTCAAGTAATTAGAGTCAAATTGAATTAGAATTGGAATTAGAACTCGAATTAGAGCATTGCGAGTGGATTGTATGTGTGTGTGTGTGCATTTGTCATTAGTTTGTTGTTAATTAAAATGAAACCCAAGTGCCAGCAGTCAAGGCATTCGAATAAAATCAAAATCAGCGCTAAAATACCCGCCCCACAATAAAACAATGGCAAACACCTGCACAACACACACACACAAACACTAACACACACACACACAAGCAATAAAAACAATGGCGACAAATGGCGCTGTCGCTGTCGCCGTCGCTGTCGTTGTCGCCGTTGCTGCAGTCGTCGTCATGGGCAACAGGACACCAAGGAAATTAACAGAACAAAACGTTGCATGAACATGCAATGCAGTGAGTTGTGTGTGTCCTGGCCAGAATTTAAGCAGCACATATTAAAGCGTAGATTAGCCCAAAAATATATAAAAAAAAATAAAAATAAATAGAAACATGTCAGCGGCATCACTCAGCAAAGTGTCCATTTAGATTAGTTGATTTTGCTTTCGATAGTTTGAAGCGCTAAGTAAATGCGTTAAATAAACAACAAATATATATGTACATATATACAATACTTATATAAAAAAAATATAAAACTCCCCAGCGACACTCGTTTGACTCCCAGGCCATGTAAAATGCTTCCCCAACCAGAGGCAGCGACGCTTCATCGCTGTCGCAGCGACATTTCCAATTGGAAACGCCCACTAGCCATATGTATGCCGTAGTATGCCGGCTGGAAATAGATGGCGTTCGTTGACAGTATTGTCATCTCGCTTCCACAATAGAGGGCTGCGGCGACACCTGCTGTGTGTGTGCGTGGCGCTCAATTGGCGCTCTTTAACCGCATATTGCGCTCTCGCTCGCTCTCGCCCTCTCTATTTTGCTTTGCTTGCTCTCTCTCACTCTGCACAGCTGAGCGGTGCTCTTTATTGCTTTTTTTAAGCGTCACATTTCTTTGGTGTTTTTTTCTTGGCTCAAGTGTCACCTGCACCTGGACGACGCGACGCGGTCGCAGCGCTGCCACACATACATACACACGCTCTGCTCATTTGCATGCATACAAAAAAAAGAAGAAGAAGAATTTCTTATGTTTCAGTTGGAGCTGAATGTGCGTATTTTCACATGCTACAAATTGTCATAAAAAAAACTTATTAATCAACAACAAAATCAAACAAATAAACCAATAAAAAGCTGCTGCTAACCAGTTGACGTTTGTATTGGTGTGGAGCGAGAGAGCCGCAAATGCTGTGAGCATCCTGTATGTGTGTGTGTTGTTGTTGTTGTTTTCTGTGAGTGTCTCTGTCGCCGTTGCCGTTGCCGTCGCTGTTGCTGTCGCTGCAGCCAACCCCCCAAAAATATGACAAGTCCGTGCAAGTCGCTCGTCTGTGGCTCGTGTGAGAGCGCGCGCCAAGTTTTTAGTTACGCGTCGGAACGTATCCGTTGGAATAGCAAAGCCGCCAAGCCGCCAAGCCAAAAGGCAGCGCTTAGAAGTCGCAGCAGCAGCCGCCAGCAGCAATAGCAGCAGCAGCAGCCGCAGTCGCAGTCGCAGCGACGGCCTTTAGTTTTTAATCTATAGTTTAATAATAATAACAACAACATTTGCAACAACCACACAACAACAACAACATTCGAGTCGACCGGAAAAACGTTTTGTGGCAATAGGCAAAAATTTTTGTTTGTTTAGCGTGTTGCAGTTGCCAGTTGCAACATTTGCGTTGCAACAACTTAACGAGGCGCTTAAAACCCGTCGGTTCGATAAACAAAATAAAACGTGTGTTCAAAAAGTTAAGACAACGCCCCAAAATAGAAATAAAAAAAAAAAAAAAAAAATCCAATTGGAATAGTATTATGATCAAAATACAATAAAATTGCTCATAAAATCGTGAAATCTTAACCATAAGCTACTTATATTAATAACAAACAACAGCGTTCTCATTCTGCATGAATGAATAAACAAATAAATAAATAAAATAAACATAAACTAGTGATAACCAACATGTAATGTGTAAAATAAACAAATAAAAAATAAGAAGAAAATTCCAATACACACATACAGATACAGCTCAGCTCAGCAGCTCACAGTTCTGTTAAAGCTCATAAAAGTCGCTCATAAATTGTTACAAAATTATATAAACAACAAATTTATGGTAAACGGCGCGGAATTTAAATCAACAACAACAAAAACAAACAACAAACAACAACAGCAGCTACAGCTATATACAGCTATATATATTCACATCCATAGTTATTAGGCATTATATAGAAATATACTTAAGTATATTTCATTCCAATCGTATCACAACAAATACAAAGGCAATGCAGTGCCATTCAAGGTAAGTTAGAAATGCTTTCAAATAAAAACTAAAAAATCATTTAAAAATATAATAATTTTACTAAAAGTATAAAGAAATATATAAAGCAAATTAATCGAATAAAAAAGTTATATCTTTGACTGTAGAATTAACTAAAGTTGAGATAATGTTAAATGCGAAAATGTTTTGGAAAGAATTTTTGCCGTGCACAGAAATATTAATTAGAATTTATAATTTATATTTATTTATAATTATTTATTCATCATTTATGTATATTATTGCAGTTTATTAAAATTATAATACTTTTTAGTTCGTTTATAATTAGCAAGACATTTTTAAAATACAAAAACCTTAATAATAATATTTTAGCTTTATTAAACTTTATTATGATACATTTTTGCACCAAATGCAAAGAAATTGTTGTGCTGGGTAAACAAATAAATAAATAAAATATATATTTATATTATAAATATTAAAACTGATTTTATATGTTGAAAACAGTTTTCCAATACCAAAAAATAAATAAAATAAATGCATATTTTTTTACCTAAAATATATTATAATTAAATACCTTTTGCTAGCCTTAAATTATGCCCAACTCCATTTTCTCTTAATTTCTGCTCAATGTAAATAAATAAAGCCATCAAAATTGTTGGAAAAAAAACCCAAATACAAAATGATGTATTATGAAATAATTTCAATAAATAGATATTTTTCTCAGGGCACACAACATTTAAATTTTTTTGGATAATCATATTCTGTTTATGCCGAATCATCATTGTCGGAATCTTTATAATTTCGTTTCGCTCGTGTCGACTTTTGCTTTCAGTTTTTTTTTTATTTTATTTAAATTTATCAACAATCACATCCTTCTATTCATGATTGTTTTTCTTTTACTAAGATGTGGAATTTAAAAATAAAATATAAAATAAACTGAATTAGCAGAAATCAATCGAAACAGATTGGATTAAGCTTTGAATACAAAAAAAAATAGTCAAATATTTATTTAATATTTTTTGCGGGCTTTTGTAAAACTTCCTGTTGATTTGGCATTGTTGTGGAATATATATTTAAAAATATATATATTTAATAAATTAAATATAAAACATTATTAAAATTATCTAAAAAATCAATATTTTTTAAATAAATGAAGAGAAATCTTTTACTTTTCTATTCCCTTACCTTGTCTTGATTCAACTGCAAAAAACTGAACTATATCGAACTATTTATCAACCTTTTATTTACCTAAAGCAATATTTAAATATTGCAGAATTATTTATATTTATCTTATATTTACCTAAAGCAGTTTTGAAATGATCTAAAATGTCGATTTATAAATAGTTAAAAATAAATATTTTATTTTTCTTTTTTCTTACTTTGCCTTGATCCCATTGCAATAAACTGAACTATATCAAGCTGGATTAATTTTATTTAAATTTTTTTTACTTAAATAAAACCCCAACCATAGTCAAATCTCCAAAATGGGGGTCAGTTGTCTCAGAAATGACGCAATTTAGTTGAACAGAATGAATAAATAAACGATTTAGTGACGTGCCTTCTAATGAGATGCCAAGAGCTCAAACTGTGTTTGAACTACTTTAGATACCTTAGATATTTAGATACTTAGGCACAACTGTGAAATTGTGATGTGAACTCCAAATACAATTGTGCAAATAGAGTTTTGTTGTTAACAAACAATGTTAGCCACATATTTTTGCGTGTTGGCCAACAATGGGAATCTAAGTGAAGCCAAATATAGGCACATGTGTTTTTAACAATATATATAAACTGTACGCGTACATTCGCACTAGCTAAGAAACTATCGATAAGTGGCAGTGTTAACTATCGATAACATATTTCAAAACGTCTTTGGTAGTTGAAAATAAAACTTAAATTCGCACAACTCGTTACAACAAACAGAACTCAAAAAACTTGGCATTCTAATTAATATTCATATAGGTATTTCTTATAGGTTTTTTGGATTTATTTTGTTAACTCTTTGAGTTCGAGATTTGCCCTTGGCACGAACTTGACACTAAACCAAAAGATACATTTACGATGCGATTGTTGCGAGTGTGAAAGTTCTTAATTACAAACATTAGGGGGCCCCGGCGGCTTAGGGCTACGGATCACAATCACAGCGTGTGCCCAAGAGACACTTTTCAATGAAGATTCGGAATGGGAATTGGGAACTGAGAATGGGAATGGGAATTGGAATGAATAAGGGATTGGAACAACAACGAGAAGACAACAACGTGGCACAGGGCATAAGTAGAAGCGGAACGATACATTTCAACACAAAGTGGAGACACTTAAAGCTCTACCTGTATTGAATTGAGATTCACAATTCTCAATTCTTGATTCTTGATTCTTGATTCTTGAGCCTAACTGCCACTCCAGAGAGCTGTGTTGTAGCTGCTGCCTCTGGGCCTTCTGGCCAGGCTCAGCATGTGGCTAAGCCGATCATAATTCTTGTTTGACACTCCAACAAACGGATGAACAAATGAACGAGACGCAACACAGGGATCCCAAAACAGTCCAGTCGAACAGTTGTCCAGTCGACCAGTTGTCCAGTCGCCCAGTTGATCAGTTGTGCTCAGTCCTCCAATCCTCCAGTCATTCAGTCTGGAAACGACAACGGGTAGCCAGTTACCAGTTGCCAGTTACCAGTTACCTGGTTACCACACCGCCTTCTCTGCTCCAAATGTCGTAAAAACAAGTAGGAATATTTTAGGCTTACAATGCTTAGCTAAGAGATACCCTAGATGCCTCGAAAGATCAACTACTGATAAAAAAAATATAATCATTATAAATTCCCTAGCATCTATTGATTTCTTCACACTTATTTATTAGACTGCGATATTACCTTTTTTCCATTTTTTGTATATATCTGCATATATAGATTAATTAAATTTATATTGTAATATTTCATTTAATAATGTATGAGGTAATAATACATATTCACCTTGCCAAATAGTTTTATTTAGCAGATAAATCTTTTAGATTCTATATATTGCCCCAATCTATATTAGAGCAGCCCATAAATCTATATCCATTCATCAAATGATCTTTTCGTATTCTACGATATATAAGTAAGGTTTGTAATTGAATTTAAGAAACTAAAAATAAATTCACCACAAATCATATAATGATATAATCTTTATATAAATAAATAATACCTGAATATTATCTAAAGAATTCCCCTTTAATTAAGATATTCACTACTTAGCTTATCAATTTCACGTCGATTCGGTTTGGTGATTTTAAACGTAAATTTTAATATTTATCGATAATTTTCCATATTTATTTCAATATAAATATACTGATAGATTCCTTATATCGATAACTCACTCTATAAAAATATATTGATATTTCTTTTAACATTAAATTGTTATATTGATTCTATAAGATGCCCTGTAATCAACTAAAAAATATTTAAATATATAAATAATATAATTTCCTCAATTTAATCACATTCTTTCAATTCGTAAAATTGCCTATAATTTATATAATAAATGCAGCTCATAATATTCTAAACTTTCCCAACCTTTGTAACAACATACCCTACCACACTGCCTAAACACAGAGTATTAATATTTGCTCATAGTATGTCCGGCGGGGTAATTTACTCCTACTGCGTCGAAGAATCGCCGCCAGAAGATTTGCATAACAAAAAAGAAACACGTAGAAGACGAAGACGAAGGCGAAGTCGAAGCCGTTGCAATGCACATAAATAACTTGGCTGATATCTATTAACGCTTTTACTGGTGTTACTGGATTAACGCCAGATAGAAACTGAAAACCAGAAGAGCAGTTGAATGAGATTTGAAGAGTTGGGGCTAACCTAGGGCTAGATTCTCAACGTCCCACGCCAAGTTTTTATATTGATAAACAATTTGTTGAACAACTTTCAAAGGTAGCTCTGCCCCCACAAGACTTAATATCTGTATCTGGAGCTCCGTTAGGTGGTTAACTGAGGGTTTGGGGTTAGGGTTTTTAGGGGTAGGGTTGGGGTTATCGCATTGGTAGCATTCAAGTCAATATTCACAGCAAATAAAAATATCTGGACTGCAATTTGTGCACAGCTGGTGGTGCAACCGGTGCTGGCGGTGGCCTGTGGTGCTGTTGCAGCTCCAAACGTGCAACAGCGGCAGTTGCTGCCCCTTCACTTCGTATACAGACTTGACAACACTGAAATTTGTTTGCACTCCATAAGGATTACAAATATGCGTGTTCCTTTGCCCCTTCGATCGCCCCCCCCTTTCTCCAGCTCTCCTGTCCAGCAGGTTGTTGTTTCTGTTTGGCAAAAAACTCTTTATTTAAATAAATTTCATGCTTAATACGCATGCCTGGGCAATTTTTACTTTAACACCAAGTGTGTAATGCCCGGAAGCAGCGCAGATGTCGCAGATGTCGTAGGATACAAGAGAATTATGGCCACGAAGGATAACAGCCAGTAAGCAAAAGTAGCCGGAGAAATGGATTAACACTGTCAACCAAAAGCCAACAATAACTGATATTACAGTTAAGATAAACGCACTGTGAATTGGCCCATAAACTCAGTGACAATGTGCCATAGGAAAGTTAAATTCAACGCGGAATATAAATTGGTAGTAAAAAAATATATAGCTAAAATAAAAAACAAAAAATGACAGCTCTTAATTGACTTAGTAATTACATTATAAATTCAATAGTTGAAAAATATATAAGGAAAAGAAAGCTATAGAATTTATTCCGAGGAATCTAAAAATGTAGTTCAAAAGGCAATTGGAAGTTTTAAAAATTAAGATGAAATTTTTCTTAATATTCGTTTGTTTTAAAATATTATATTATGATAAAATAATTAATTCAAGTTTATTCAGTTTCATTTAAAAAAAAATTTCCAAATACTTGCGTAGAATTTTGTGGCTATTTTATTTGTCCTGTTGTGAGAATATTATTTATCAAACATTATTGTGTGCTTGATTTTAGAAAACAAAATTATTCTCTTACAACATTTTTAATACCCTTTCAGTGAAGTATATTATTTTTGTATTAGCAGAAAATTGGAACTTATTTTTCATGTGCTCAGAGTAAAAAGCGAAGAAAATCTGCGACAATTTTTTAAATAACGATAAATTGACTATCAAATATAATAAAAAAAAAATTGATTTCAAGTTTTCTTCCGTGATTTTACTTAAAGAAAAATAAATTAAAAAATTCTGATGTTTGTTTTAAAAATTCACATATATTGACGTATTTTATATTAATCAAAATAATAAAAAAAAAAAAATTGCAGCTATAATTGTGTTAGTTGAAAGAATAAAAAGAATACGCTTACAAAATGTTTAAGCACCTTTTTTTTATTTAATTAAATAATGTTATAAACTGATTTACTGTATAAATAATAATAATAAAACTTGCAATCAAGAGTTTAAATTGAAGAATCAACATTCCCCTGCTCCATCTACACTCAACGTACACATATACAATATTTGCCATGTTCTTGACATATTTTCCAATGCAAATAATATAATTCTACTTATAATAAATTCAAAATTTAATTGCTTGAAAGTTTTGTTGCTAAAATGGACACTACTGTACAACAAATACAAGCTTCAACCTTTATCTATGCAAATATGCAGTGCAAATGACACATTTGTTGAGTATTATGTACGCTAAAGAGCATCGTATATATAGAGGATTCCATATATGTATAGATGTACTATAGAAAGATGTACTCTCATGTCTTCCGCACGCCCAACTCAATTGTACTCCAGAATCGAAGAGTCGTCGTCGTCATCACTGGACCATTAAGCAAATTGAAAGCGTTTAGCCGGACGCTTCTTGGCCATGAACTGGGAACCCTTTGGGCACAACAGAGTGTGTGTATGTGTGTGTGTTTTTGTGGTGTGTATTTAACACATTAATGCGAGTGAGCCACACTTGGAATGGGAATGGGCATCAAGTGGACCAAATAAATCCCCGATTATAATGCACGCACATGTGAATTGAAAAGCCGAGAATTGAAACCTATCAACGCCGTTGATGACCTATCCTGACCGTATTTTAAAAAGAGCCAAGTTGGGTGACCAAATACAAAATAAAGGAAAAAAAAAACAGAAAGAAATGGTTTTCAAGTGCCCCGATGCATAATGAACAGGACGTTTCAGTATGCTCCTGGACGACGACGTCCTCGACGAGGACGTGTGCTGCCCATCCCATTTAAGGGTTGACATTCAATCCATACAAAAGGAGGCTGGATATAGAAAAGGTTTCCATTCAGTTCCGCATCTCGAGTTGAGGTGGCGACCGCCAGCAAGTGGCCCTGGGGCAGGTCCATTGTTTCCAATTCGAAGTTGGGGTAATACGGAATACACTTGGGTGTTCAGAGTTTTTTGAATATGGGTAGAAGGGGCGACAGGCGACACACTTTTAAGAGCTCAAATCAATTAGTTAATTGATTAACAAAAGCTAAAAGCCATGAATGAAATTCTTTGGCTTAAGTTTATAGGATTTGTCGCAGAGTTTTTAAAAAATGTAGAAAACTTTATGCACTTGAGAAGCAAAAAGTTATTAGAAAAGCTAGAATTGTATTAGAGCTGAAAAAGACTCAATAGTAGCAGCCTTCGATTGTTTTGTTAATTAAAAATATTTATTTATTTATTATATTTATATTTTTTTATTTATTTATTTATTTATTTATTATAATTATATTTTTTTAACTTCCAGTGTCGATTTAATATCGCAGAACAAGTTTGCCAATTGTTTTCTAGGCTTGTCCTGATAACAAAATAATTTTAATAAATTTTTTGATCGTATTTTATTTATAAAATTGAGATAAAAATTTTATTGACCTATTTTTATCATTTTTATCTTTTAATTAATTTACCTATTATGATTTCAACAAAAATAAAACATGGCAAATTTTAAAAGTCAATTTCAAGGCGCGTTTCCTTAAAATTTTGGTAAAATGAAATTTGGTGAATTAAAACAAATTAAATTTATAAAAATGTAAATGTATAATAGATAAAATATTATTGTTTTAATTTTTTACATCGCTTTTATTATTGTTTTAATTTTTTACGTAGCTTTTATTTAAAAAATAAATCTTTACACTGTACAGTGGTTAGTTTCGTTGAAAAAAATATGTAACTCTTGAACTAGGCGATATATCGATCTCAAATTTGGAATGAGTAATTTAATAACTTCAAAGAAATTTTTGATATCAAAATAAGAGTGGGCGTGGTACTAAAGGAGGCTTAGATTAATGATCAAACAAAGATTTTTGTTATTTCAAAAAAAGAGAAGACGATAAATAGCTGAAAAAATATGTAAAAAATAAAAATTCATTTTCATATTTTCAGTTGTTATATTTAGGAGTTTATTTTAGTTATTTTAGTATTTTTAGTTGTTATATTTAGGAATTTATATTCATGCAATAACTATCCTCAAAACAACATCCACTTTTTTAATTTGGATTTTTCGGTACACCAATTAAATAACTTTAATCTTTTTATACCGATTAAATAACTTTAACTTTTTTAATTCCAGCTCAACTTGTACTCTTCAAAGCACCACAATTACCGCTAATATTAGAACACCAGTAGCAATTAGACAGATCCGGCTAAGAGCCAGCAATTCGATTGCAGCTCCATCTATAATATGATGGAACGTCTATCCACGCACTTGTCGCTCTCCGGACTATCGCTCGCACATCCATTGCAGAGTCATTTGAGCTCGGTGAGCTCCAGCAGCGGCACACATCTGGGCCAATTGATTCAGCATCATCAGCAGCAACAGCAACAACAGCAACAGCAACAGCAACAACACAACAGTGAGCAGAGTCACGCCCACAGTCACGCCCATCATCACAGCCAGCAATTGTCACTGGGTCAGCTGGGTCAGCAGCATCATCATCATCATCATCAGTGCAGCAGCAACAGCAGCGGCGGCTCACCCAACGGCAACGGCTCCTCGGCCTTGGGCCTGCATCCACATCTGCATCATTCGGCGGCAGCTGCAGCAGCAGCTCATCATCTGAGCTCACAGCACTCGCAGTTGCATCAACATCATCAGGCGGCAGCCACAGCTTCCGCTGCACAGCAGCAACAGCAGCAGTCACAGTCCGCTGCCCCGCATCATAGCCAATCCTCCAGCTCCGGAGCGGGCTCCCTGCACAGCCAGGCACAGTCGCAGTCCCATCAGCCGCATAGCAACGGCATTGGCCAGCACCTGTCCGTTGGAAGTGGTCATAGCTTAGCCAGCTCCAGTTCCAGCTCTACTGCTCCAGTGCATCACACGTCCACGTCCAGCACATCAAGCAGCGTCATGGCAGCCGCCGCCGCCGCTCATCTGCATCACAATTCGCAGGCATCGCCCATTAGTAATCTTCACCAGAATATGGGCAGTCTAATGAACAGCGGCAGCAGTGCCAGGTGAGTTCAAGAAACAGGTGAAAAGTTTTATAGGACTACGAGGAATGGGATTGAGAGAGTACTATATATTTAATAGCAATTTAATGAGTTATTAAATACTCTGTAGATGCCGAAAATAATGCAGAGAATTTTTAATCCATTGAAAATGGATAAAATTGCTTTATAAGATAGTGCAAAAGTATAGAAAAGGCAGCAGGATGTATTTCCGATACTATTAGGTATAAAAAAGCAGCCGGAATATATTTGACAAAAAAAAATTATAATTAAATCTCTTTAAATTCCAAAAGGTATCTTAAATTGGATGCTAGTCAAGCCGATATTTAAAAATTATTTTAAAAATTGTCTTCAATCAATTTAATTTATAATAAACTAAATATATAATCACAAAATCCTTCAAATCTTTATTTATCCCTCTTTAATTTAACATTAATATCATATTAAGAATATAAAAAAAAAAAAAAATTAATTTTACCAATGCCGAATGATGTACCTATGACATCTAAGACATTTTTTAGAATTGAATATTAAGACAATTTGCTAATTAACATCAAATTCTATAAAAGTTTTTAATAGTAAAACCATTTATTTATAAAATACTATACTAATATGTTATGTTCTTATTTCAAGAAAAATTTATTTGATGGATGTATAAAATTTTAAAATAAATAATATTCAAAACAATTTACCAAACCAAAACTTCTGTAAAAAAAATGTATAAGCTACTTAAAATTTGATAAATAAATATGTTGCTAGTATGTCAAGAAGAATTTATTTAATAGATAAAATTTAAAAATAAATAAAGTTCAAAAGCAAACTAAACTTTTTGCACAGAAGTACATAAACAAATTATACATTTTTTTTAATAATGTGTAGTCAAAAATGTAGAATAATTGATTGTCAACTTTTGAAATTTTAAAAATAGCTTTAAAAAGTTAATACCATACACCATACAACTACATACATATATCCCTATATTATCTTAATTAATACTATGTTTTTAATCTCCAACAACAGCGATGTATTCTTTAGCCTAATGATACAGAATACAACAAAACGCCAAAATGAGGAACACATAAAACGTCCAATGAATGCGTTTATGGTCTGGTCGCGTTTACAGCGACGCAAAATTGCTCAGGATAATCCCAAAATGCACAATTCGGAGATATCCAAAAGGCTGGGTAAGTGCTAAAAATTATGATTTCATATATAAACCATTTAATATTTATATTTATGTACATAAACTTATTTAGTTTGTTTAGTCTTTGCGGACTTTACACAGCTAATAAAAAGCAATTCTTTTACTGTCCAAAAGTTAAATTTATAAGTCTTAAGAACACGCAAGCAGCTCAGCTGGATATTCGACTTGTTTTCCACTTTAATCTCCACTTTTTTATAACATAACATAACAATAGGTAAAATCTGTGGCTTTATACAAGTACTGGTAGTATGTGTAATCTGAAAACAATGGGAAAAATCTCACACAAAACTAAATTAAGAGGCGGCACACGACCTGCCAATCTCCTCCTCGCGCCCACTCTTTCCCTCTCTCTTCTCTGCGCTTACTTATGCAACTTAAACTAATCAACGTAATACCAACTGGTATTTCCCTACCCGGTACACCCACTCCAAAAACTCGATTCATGACAATGACAAACCAAAAACTCGTCCGAACGCAACTGTCAAAACTGACAAGCGGCTGTCAAACAATGGCAGGAAGAGCAGATCGAGCCGAGGAAGCTGTTGATTATATATATATGTATAAGGCCGAGAAGGGTTGCCAACCCCATCCAAAATCTCTGCTGTTACTTGCCAAATCATTGCTGCCTGCCACATGCCACATGCCGCATTGTCTCGCCGCTTAACTAGTTGCAAAGTTAAGTAGTTTATTTCTTGTGGGGCGTTGGCTAATCCCACGCACAAACAGCGTCTCTTATCGGCTAGAAAAGCAGCGTTGTCTGTCTAGGTTTTCGGGGATTTTTGGGATTTTTGGTTTTCAATTCGCAGCAAATTCAATTTCAATCACACACGCAGAGGCACGTGGCAAGTGACAGCAAAATCTTTAGCATAACAATGCCGCAAAAGGCGCTGCTACCTTTGGGCCAACTCATGCATATTCGATGAGTCCTCAACAGAAGCTCCTGCTCCTTGCACTAATCAGCATCCAAAAAAAAAAGAAAAAAAAAATTGCTGTCATAACAGCGATAACAATAAGCTCAATATCGATAACAGGCAAAATGTGAATTCTTGCCACAGCGTCTCTTGGGGCAGCAGCAGCAGCCATTTTGTGCAATTTTTTTATTAAAACTCGACGGGGCTTCCCACTTCCAGTTGCTCTGAAGCACTTGTGAAATGACTTTTTCTGTTTTTCTGTTTTTTTTTCTTTATTTTTTACCTACCTTTGTTTAAGCAAAAACAATGCAAATTAAACGCGACTCACTTGCAGTGCAGTTGAGCGCAACAACAACAAAAACAAAAGGCAACTCGCTGCACTTGAATGACGACGGGCAGAGGGCAACATGCGGCATGCGGCAGGTCGCAGGTGGCAGAAGCGGAACAAGCATAAATGCTATAAAAGTTGGCTTAGATATTCGACTAGGAGATATCAATTAAAAGTGATTTTGAATACTCGCAATTTTAATAATATTGCATTTAATTTTAAGATCGAGAATAGAATTGAATTATTAATTATTAAATAAATTATATTCTACTGCAGCTTAGCTTTTTTTGTGATTAACTAGAATTAATGCCAATATTTTTTTGTATATTAATCAAATATTTTATTTTGGCTTGAAATTGATAGGCAACTCATATTTGTTTATTCAAAATAATTAAATCTTTAAGATGCAATTAATAAATTAGCAAAATGCAAGTCAATAAGTATTTTTGAAAGATTTCGAGGCAGAGTTTTACCTACTCAAATAAAAACAAAATAAATTAATACTAACTTTAAATGAAATAAATTAAAAACTTCACATAATAATAAAATAAATTAATCACATGATATTTTTTATTTACTTCAATCAAAGTTAATATTTATTTTAATATAAAACTCAAATAAAAACAAAAGAAATAAAAGCATATATTTCTTTTTCAATTTTCCATATCAATAATACATATTAAGATGTAGGATGTAATTTTTTTAATTTATTTTATTTAAAACTAATAATTAATTTATTTTGTTCCGTTTTTATTTGAGTACGCAGGACTCAACTTAAGTTCGGTATAATAATTTAATATATTTAGCATAAAAGTATTTTAAAACTTTATTTTGGTAAATTATTTATTATTTTTAGTGGTTCTAAAATTCAAAAATTTCTAGGGAATATTTATAACCTATTTTTTTTAAATAATATTTCGCTGGGACTCAACAGTCTGCTTAACAAAATTTCAATAAATTATTGACATTAATTAAAGACTAGCTAAAAGTCAAACTCTTTTTGAATTTTATGCACAAAACAGGGTATATTAATGGCAGGCAATGAGGGTTGTTAACACAGCCAAATGGCGTTCTTTTTCACAGCCATTAAAGATATTTCTTAATCAGGCAACTCAAAAACTGAATTGAAATCGCATTTGAGGCAACATTTTCTCAAACTCTCTCAGACTTGCCAAAGTTCAAGTAGCAAGCAGAAGCAATATATGAATGAAAATCGATGCGCAACAAGAAGAACTTAAACACAATGTGTACACTCAATAACAAACTTCAGTTCTCAAAATATATATATATATATATATATATTCTGTGGGTTGGGATTTTGTGTAGAAAGGCGCGAGCTTTTGCTCGCTTTTCATTTCACCTTTTTTGGTTGTTGTTGTTGTCCTTGTTGTTGTCCTTGTTGTATTTTGGCAAATCCATTATATCAATTGACAGTTCTGTGTAATATTTGCTGTCAGTTGCAGCTTTTGTTAAGTTTGTTTTTTTTTTATTATTTTTTTTATACATTTTTTGAGCAGGGAAAAAAACGAAGAAGACGCCGTTTGGCCATTGTGAGTCGAGTGGGGCAAGGAGGCGAGTTCAGTATGTAGGTAACTTGAGAAAAATGGAATTATTAGATTTTTTTTAAAATTGACAATTACAGTGCAACGAAATAAAATTTAAGGCAAAATTTTTTAATTTAAAATTGTTTCATTATGAGGTTAAATAATAGAGTCAATTTTGGACAAAAATAATATTAACTTGAAAATAAAGTATAGGCAGCACTTAGACTTAAAAAATCATTAAAATTTAAAAAAAAACACATTTAAATAGCTAAATATTAATTAAATAGTTTAAAACTGTCTTTAAGGTTAAGTAGCACTTTGAGGTTAGGTTCTGCAATGCCGTTCAACTCAACAAAAAAAAAAAAAACAAAGTGGCAGCTCTGTCCCAAAAAAAAAGGCGAAAATAAACCATTTGCCACATTTAAACAAATGACAAAGTTTTGCACTTGAAAAAGTTGCCCTGGCATTCAATTAAATGAATGAAATAAAATGAAATAAAATAAAATAAAATAAAATGAAATAAAATAAAATATACAGCCGCTCATTATGAAAAATTGCGCTGAGAAAAGGCGGCAAACAAAAAAAAAAACTGTGGCATCAACAAAGGCGCCACAAAAAATGGCGGCGCGAAAGCTACTTTTTCAACACACACACACACACGCACAGTCACCCACAGGGAGAGAGAGTAACGGTAACTGGCGACTGGCAACTGTCAAGAGCTCTTCAGACGCCGCCGTTGCCGTTGGCGTTGACGTCGACGTCGGCGTTGCCATTTATTTTATTATGCAAAACAAAAGGCAAACAAAAAAACATACAAAAAAAAATAAAAAAAAAAAATAAAATGTTATAGAAAACAATTTTTTTTTTGCGCACGCGGGCTTAATTGAAATTGTAACTGTCATTAATTACTGTCTGGAAATTTGAATTAAACACAAAACAAACAAAAGGCGACAACAACAATTACAACAAACAGCATAAGCGATAACAAACAAAAACAAAAAGCAACAACAAACTGCAAAAAATGGCAGTCACTTCTACTTTTCTACTTCTATTTATTTATTTTTTTTGTAGTATGGAAAATTGTTTTGAAAATATGTAATTGAAAAACCTGTCGAATCGTCAATCGAGCGCCTTGGCGGTTTTTTTCATCCACATTTTTTAATCAAAGTCCTGCCCAACTCCTGCGGGAATATTAAATAATGTTAAACAAAGACGCCCCAAGAGATGGATGGCTGCCTGACTGACGGGTCCCGAACAATGGCAAGGACTTCGACTTGAATTCGATTGCGACTTTGCATTGCGTATATATTGCCAGGACCAGGACACGGCACAAAAGGTCGCAAACTCTCTCAAGCCTTTAACCCAAACCCCCCCGTGCGTTGCACAATAAAGCGCAAACAATTGATTAGTTTGCAATTGGGGGGAAGAACACAATATTTTCCCCTTTTCGCAGAGCAGAATTTAGGGTGGATTGGGGATAACTCGAAGGTCGAACTGCCTGGCAATTGACAGGTGTGTGGTAGACATTCAAGAACTGTCGGACAGTTAGACGAGTGTGTGCTCTTAATTACAGCACACGCTTCAGCAAAAAGCCAAACAATTGTTAAACAATTATATTATATAATGAAAACGAACCATATAAAGAGAAGGCTTTAAATGCACATTATTTAAACTAAAATTAAAATTAAATTGTTTTTTTAAATTTTGTGTCAACTGAAATTGTTTGAGCAATTATTAAACAATTATTTAATTAACAAAAAATGTTGAGAAAATAATTTGCACTATATAAATTAAAATACATTTATTTAAAACCACATTTTTAATGATTTAAAAATTGAAAGCTTTATATTTTCGCTATGGACATAATTTTGCGCTAAAAAAAAAAAAATTAAGAAAAATGTAAAGAAAAATTTGTTAATTTACATTATATAAACTAAATTTGTAAATGGAATTATACAATCTTAAATTTGCTGTCAACTGAAAATGTTTAAGGAATTGGAAACAAATATTAAATAAATAAGCAAAAAATGTGCAGAAAATAATGTATGATATATAAAATACAAAACATATTTTTAAAACAACATTTTTAAAGATTTTATAAAGGAAAGATTCATATTTTTGCTATTGGCATAATTTTGCGCTAATGAAAATTTTACAAAAATTATAAATCAAATTAAAATTTAAAATTTGTTTGAGCAATTAAAAAAAAATATTACATAAATTAGCAAAAAATGCGGAATAGGTATAAGAAAATAATTTGTGCTATATAAAATACAATACATATCTTTATAACACCATTTTTAATGATTTAAAATACATGTATTTAATTTTAAATGGCACGAATTATTTTCTCATACCTATCTTTAAAAAAATTTTTTTAATAATTAATTTAATTTAATAAACATTGTCTGAATATGGATGGCTTTATATTTTCGCTAATGGCATAATTTTGAGGTAATACAATTTTTAAAAATTTTATTTAAATCCCATTTTAAATGAGTTCAATTGTAATAAATAAATTATTCTATAATTTTGCATGCTAACTATTTTATACACATTTTCTTAGCAACCTCCAATCTAAACTCAAGCCAAGTTTATCTACCATAGTCCCATACTCCCCATGGAGTGCAGCTAATCAAACAAATGGCAAGTCTTAACGCTTTGGCCCCAATTCAAGAGCATCAAATTGCCGGGGCAAACAGTTTAATCTCTGGTCGAGTTATGAGTTCAGGTTGAGTGGGCGCCAGCTCTAAGTAAACAGAGGCAACAAAAAAAAGACTTCTAAAGTACACAAATGTCCACAAAACTCCAAATAATCCCATATAAGTAGTCCAATTGTGTGATGTGTGAACGTTCCAAAAATTAGTAGAACCCTTGGCCAGAACTAAACAAATTTGTGACCCTGATCGAAAGGCCCCAATTGTAAACTGTGTGAACTGACAAACTGACAAACTGCAACTGGAATCGTTTGTCATTTGTTAAATATTTGCTTTTTGTTTAGCAACAGTCCAAAAAAAGGAAAACAGTTTTCCAATGTTTTCTGCAGTCTTCTGTCTGGACAGTAGAAACTTGTTAATTATGCTTTCGAGTTGCACTCAAAGTGGCTGCCACAGAACACATCTTGGCAACTTGGAACTGTCATGTGCAACTTGGACTTGTACTTGTATTCCATATCAATTATTAAGCTGGCCACTCATCCAGCAGCTGAAGTTCTGAGAGGAGGCGCCACAACACGACAATGGACAAACATAGACATTGTCAATTGTCATCCTTTTGTGGCAATGTCAACTCAACTCCCCCTCCCTGCTACTTAGTTTATACAACTGCCACAACTTGTAGATACTTCCACCCCCACATCTGTATTTCTATCTGTTCGTTTGCCTTGTTTATTATTATGTGGGATTGTCTGCAAGTATATACCCCACACACTGAACCTTTCAGGTTGTCGTATACTCTATAAGGTGTCGTCCCCAGGAGCTGTGTTGCGCTTTTGATGGCCAGTTGCCACTTGGACGGCCTGTCAATGTATCTATAAATTAGTATTTTAGCAGCAGCTGCCAGTTATGAGTGGCTCCAACTTGGCCTAAAGGGGAGGCGAGTCTTTGGCCACAATTGCGCTTTTGTATTGCGTTTATTGTTATAGTTTTTGTTGGTCTATAACACACATGTGTGTGTGGTCCTGTCTCTGACACTCGTTTTATTCCAAGTCCTGTCAATGTCCTGGCGCTGTCATTAGTGTTGTGTTGCTTTTATTGTAGTTGTATTGTCGTATAACAAAGCAATTTATTTGTGTGTGGACAGCCACTAAAATTACACGTTATAACTAATTAGTGACATTTCCCTCAAGGCTTTAGCTTTTATTTTATTTCTTTTTTGTTCATTTCCCTCAACTAATTTACTTACAATCTGTTTGCAAACTTTCGGGATAATAAGATCGATTGGCTTGAATTGCAAATTAGGTTGGAGATGGACACAAATAAAGTAACAGTTGTTTATTTATTTATTATAGATAAATTTGGGTAGTTTTTTTTATAAATCCTAAAGGAAATGCTATTATAATTTCTACTTTTTTAATACAAATAAAATGGTTTTTTATATGTACATATATTTTTGATTATGAATTGAGAATGGTAATAAATTTAATTATTTTAGATATCTGTGAATTGTTCAAGCTAATAAAATAAATTTCTAAGGCTTACATATCTGCAGAAGTAATTAATATATTTTTTTATTGAATAATATATTATTTTAATAATATATTAATTGATTAATATATTAATTTATTTTTTATATATTTAAAACTTACACTTCTGCAGAAGTAATTAATATATTTTTTAATTGAATAATATATTAATTGATTAATAGATTAATTACTTTTTCATATATTTAAAACTTCTACTTTTGCAGGAGTAATTAATATATTTCTTTATTGAATAATATATTATTTTAATATTATATTAATTGATTAATATATTCATTTATTTTTTATATATTTAAAACTTACTTTTTTGCAGAAGTAAATGATATATTTTAATTGAATATTACATAATATGAATAATATATTAATTACTTTAGCAGATATTTAAGACTTACAAATTTATTTCAATCAATTCACAGACTTCTTTTAAAGATAAAATATGAAACTTGTTATAGAATCCAAATTTATTGCTTATTTAATTTTCTCAATATTATAGATTTTTTTAAACATTATTATTTTTCGGTTTTGGGTAAATGCACAATATGCACAATAAAGTTATAGAACTCATTTTAAAATGTTTGCTAGTTATAGTTATCAAAAAGTGATTTTAAAATACAAAATTACTTGAATTATTTTCTTACAAAAAGAAAGTTTAATATGGAAAAATATCTCGCACCTTATATGCCGTTTGCTCAAACCGTTTGAGAATTATATGTGCAATAAAAAAGCGTCTACAAGTATGCACAAGTAAACAAAATTATTTAATAAAAATATATATATTTTTTTCTTTTTTAACAACGAATAATTGTGAACAAAATATAATAATATCTTCTGTTCTTCATTTTGAAACGTAATTTTCGCTGCAAATAAATACATTTATTCCCTATTCAGAAAAGTTTATAGATGTTCTACGAAACGGAATGACTAGCCTATTTTAATATCTTTAGTAAGATCTATAAAATGACAATTCCTATAGCAACCGACAAATACCACACTTGCAGTGTTATAAACCCTCGACTAACCATACAATACTCTGGAAATATGAACATTAATCGACTCAATTGGGGGGCAAATAACTGAAGGGCTCTTCTTTGTGGCAACAACTCGTCGCTCTTATGAGCATTTGCGGTCTTTATCAGCAGCCTTATGACACATGTCATTATAACATTTTACATTAACTTAAAAACATTTGCAATTTCTGTACACAATGTGAGGAACAGGGCCCCACAAGCTGCTTATAAGAGACATACGGCATACTAGCATAGAGAGACGAGTGAGCTCTGTCTGCCACTTGCCACTTATGAGTGTATGTGGCACGTGCATATGCCATGTACAGCCCTCTAAAAGAACGCAACGTTTTGTGGCGGGACAGAGACAGGAAGCGGGGGGGACACAAAAGCACGCCCCCAAAAGGGCCCAAACCACCTGCTGGGTTTTCAAGCCATTATCGTGCAAGGACTCTGTGTCGTCCTGCCCAGAACTGAACTGAACAGAACTGACAAACAACAACAAATGACAATGCCAAAACTGGTAACAATGGTGGCCAAATAGACAGAGACAGACAGTAGATGGCCAACTGGCATTAGAGGGAGAGGGATGACAACAACATTGTTTGGTATTTGGTATCCTTCTGCTTGTTAGTACACAGACCAGGACAAGACAAGTTTTACCCTGTTTGTCTGTTAGGATGTTAGGAAATTATGTTTATATGCGTCCAATTCTGTAGCAGTTTGCCCTGAGTGCAACTCATTGTGTTGCCACATTTCGACAACGGACTCAAGTGCCCAACTATATAAAGTATCTAATGGATTAACGACATTTCACATTAAATAAGTATCTCAATATCTCATTTCTCATTTCTGAATTGCAGGTGCCGAATGGAAGCTGCTAACCGAGGAAGAGAAACGTCCTTTTATCGATGAGGCCAAGCGTTTGCGGTAAGTTTATACCTATCTCCCACCTTCTCCTCTCCTCTGACTCTACCATGTTGCACTTTTCATATCTCAATAGAGCCATGCACATGAAGGAGCATCCCGATTACAAGTATCGACCCAGACGCAAACCCAAAGCCCTCAGACGTGATGGCTATCCATATCCCATGCCATATCCATCGGTGCCAGTGGAGGCGTTAAGAGCAGGTAAATAAATTTATTTAACACTTTGATTTAATTACTACAAAATATAAAAATATATAAAATATAGACAAAACTTGTATTTGTTTTTAAAGCAAAACAAAGAATCAACATTTCGCTTTTAATAGAAATAAATATTTGTTTTTAAATAAAAATAAAAAAAAATATATTCACAAAATAATTACTTGAAATAAGAAGAAAATATTTAATAAATACGATATCTAAGTGTGTTTAAAATCAATAAAGCTTGAATAAATAAAATTTAATCTATTATAATCGTTTATTTGGCACAAAATTCGAAATTAGAAATTTAAAATAGAAAGAAATATTTGTTTTAAATAAAAATCAAAAATAAAATGTTTTTAAAATATTTAATGCGTAAAACCAGAAATCATAAGAAAAGTTTTATTAATTGTAGTGTCTAAGTATATTTTAAACCAATTAAAATTGAATAAATGAATTTTTATTGATTATAAACGTTAATTTGACACTAAATGAAATTAACATGTGAGAGAAATTAAAAGCGTATTTTTATTTTAAATTGTTTGCTTTTATATACAAATTTATTGCTTGGCTTTTAATTATCTGTTTATGCCAATTTTTATACCAAAAATATTAATTTATTACATAAATATAATTAATTTAAAATACAAATATAATATTCTTTGTATAAGAATTGACATAAACAGATTATTGAAAGCCAACCAACAAATTTGTATATAAAAACAAAATTCAATATAATGTAATTCATTTAAGCATTTATTATATAAAAGAGGTAAAAAGCTTAGTAAGGTTGGCAAAAAATATAAAAATTTGTTTAATTAAAAATGAAAATATACAAATATTGTAAAATACGAGGTAGTTAGGATCAAATTTTAAATCTTTTTTACCAAAATTAAAAAACTTGTTAATAAAACTTGTACGACAAATATTTAGCCAGAAATCAAAATAAAGAAAATACAACAATTAAATTTTCATCTATCAAATGAATAAAAACAAAAAACGTAGAAGAATATAGAAAAAAATAAGTAAAAATCAAATGGTAAAAATTAAAACAAAAAACTTATAAAAAAATAATAATTGGAAGGAAAATTCATTTAGTAAGCGTTTGAAAAATATATATAAAATATATAGTATATATAAAAATATATATATAAAAGTAGTATATTGAACTCGCAGTAGCTGAGCAATAAAACCAATTAAATTGTATGCTAAAACCAGTTAAAACCGCCACAAAAACCGAGAAAAACCCACAAAACAAAAAGCAAAACCACCTAAAAAACACTAAAACTATGCAATATAAGCGAAGAGCTTTATGAACTTGGGGCATAAGACAAATGCAAATGTGGCACGATATGTGTGGCACGGTCCCACCCACGAATATACAAATAGGAATAAGAATAGGAAACAGGAAGCGTACCCTAAGAAGTGAATGAAAATATGACAAACTATCCTCATACTCGAGTGCTTGACTGGTTTGGTTTCTTTGTTTATGACAACAAAACTATCCCCTTCCCCCGCCGCACCACCCACTCAAGGCAATATGACGGGGTGCTAATGTGGGTGGGGTGGCAGAACCAGCAGAACCACCCGTTAGCATATACCCTGACAAACTGTGAAGTCATCATCCTGGCTTAACAACTCATTCAAGTGACAGACAGGACAGACAGATACCCAGGGAGAGAAGGACGAGGCATAAGCATAAGTTACCATTCATGATTTCCCATATCAACCCAAAGGGGGAGTTGCAAGTTTGCAGGGGGGCGGCGGCAATGGGCGCAGTTCCACATAGTTTTTGCCTGTAGTTGGAGGTTTTAAATTAGCATTTGTTACGTTTTTTTTTACTTTATTTTATTTTATTTTGTTGGTCCTCAATTTAACGCAAGTTACTTTGGGTTCAGCTTTCTGATGTGGCAGCAAATTTGTGTGCGTTGGCGGTTTAAGGATCAGTGCCCCCGAGGCACAAGGACAATGCCATGATGATGATTTATGCGCTACGGAAATGATAATAAAAATACTAGGAAATGCGTAATAAATAAAACGAATTAGTGTTTAGGTTTAGATTGCTTAGACTTACACTTCAGTGCACCACCACCCCCGCTAAATACAAAATGGCTATGAGAGAGTGAAAAAGCAAATCAAATAATATAATAAAAAAGAAAAGAGTATAGAATAGAACTAAGGGAACATAAATGTAGAGCAAGGAAGATTCGATTTGAGAATTTAAAACAATTATAAAGTAATATAATAAATAGATTATTTTAGATTCAGAAATTAAAGAATTTGATGGAAATTGGGAATATTGACAGACTCAGTAGAATGGTGAAGCTGATCAGAAAATAAAAATATCATATATTAAACGTATACTATATAGTATAACAAAAATCAGGCTCCAGTGCTGATAGAACCCTTAAAATTTATACTTTTAATTAAAGTACAGAGAAAGAGAATATTTTGATATTAAATAAAACATAATATTTTACTTTAACTATACAAAACACAATTTTAACAGAAGATATTTCCAGAAAAGCTTTAAGAAATTTATTTAATTGCAAATTGGTAATTCAATAAATTTTTCTAGTTTCAAATATAGTAAAAGCTATTCAAACTTATATCATATTATAAGAAAACTAACTAATTGTTTATCCACAAGCTCAAATATTAAGAAAATTTCTTCAAAATATTTCTAAAAATAAATTTAAGAATGGAAAAATAACTAAATAAATAATAAATAAATAATAATTGATATAATAAAATAATAAATAATAATTAAATAAAATGGAAAAATAAATAAATAAATAATAAATAATATAATAAAATAATAAACAGCAATAAAATACCTAAAAATTAATAAACAAATAAGAAAGAAGAATAAACTTACCAACTGTATATCCACAACCTCAAATATTAAGAAAATTGCTTCACAACTCTAAAAATAAATTTAAAAGTGAAAAATAAATAAATTAATAAAAAATAAATAAAAATTAATATAATAAAATAATAAATATTAATTATATAACTAAAAATTAATAAGCAAATAAGTAAACCAACTGTATATTTACAATCTCAAATAACTCTAAAAATAAATTTAAAAGTGAAAAAATAAATAAATAAATAAAAATAAATGTAATAAAATATTAAATAGTAATTTAATAAATAAAAATGAATAGAGAATACCTAAGAATAATAGCGCCAATAAAGGTAAACTTTACCCATTAAAATATTCACAAAAATCTTGTAAACAAAAATTACCTTTTAGGGTCTTAAAAATTAACCAAATAAGTAAAAACTTGGCTTAAGCTGCTAAAATTTAATTTTCAAAGCTACAACAGAATTGTTTTTTTATTGTAATGTTAATTTTTGTAATCCCAAGCTCAAGTTTTAGGCAGTACCTAATCCTCTATTATATAAAATAATAATAATAATAATAAAGATGATGCCATCGAAATATCGCTACTTGAAATGTAATAGTAACTACACAGAAAAAAAAATGCTTTCAACTTTGTTGTCTAAGCAATTTTAATTGCCACAGCATACAATAATTTGAACATTTTGAGATTGTAGCGCCATGAATGAAATTGTTTTTTTTTTTTTTTTTAATTTTATTATTAATTTTCAATAAGCGGCGCTTGTAATTATCGAAACGCCGTTTACAAAAGGCCAAGAGGGCAGCTGGACGACTACCGTTTAGGGCAATTGGTAATAACCGCTTGGCATCTATCAGATGCAGCGATACAAAATAACTCTCTCTATATATATAAATATATAAAATAGCTGATTCAGCGTACAATTATATTGGAGAGAGAGACAGAACCCAAAATATATATATGAAAGAGTTAACCGAACAAAAGGGCGCAAAATATTTCGAGTGGCAATTATTTTAAGCATACAACAGACCCAAAAACCATTGTCATAATTATTATAAATTTATTTCTTTTTTAAATACCCTGTAAATAATACGGGCATACGAAAATGAGCCGTCTCTGAAACTGTAAGAGCTTCGGTTAGCAAATATGATTATTCACAAAATAAAACAAGGTTTTAAATGTTTAAAAAAATTGAAACTAAAATGAAATTGTAAAAATGCTCTTTTTTATTGTTATATAAAAATTCTGAAATTTAAGAAACTTAAGTTAGAAGTCAAGAAGGAAAGGAATACGAGTGTAGAATGTTAGCTTAGCCTAATTAAGTTTTTTACTTTTAAGGTTTTTTTCAAGCCCTACCTCAAGCCTCAATTAAAAAAGCGAGCTAAAAGATAGTATTTTATTCCATAAGCCAACATTATAAACTAAAATAATGCATCTTTACTTTTATTAAAAATAAAATTCTCTTAAGCAAATTAATTTTTTTTTAATTAAATTTCTCCAAATTTTCCGTTCTACCAAGCCAACAATAGCCTAAAATGTGTTTAATATGTATACAGGGTATTTTTAAGTCAATCTATATACTATATATAAAGTTGTTCTTTGTCTTTCTTACCATCTTTCACTTTACTTTGTTTGGCTTCACTTGCAGGCATCTCGCCGGGTTACTTTGCCCCCGGGCCCACAGCGGCCGCCTATCACCTGGGCAGCCATCTCACGCAAACAACGACACCAACAACAACGCAGGTGAGTACCAGTTCCTCCAGTTCTGTTTTCTATAGCCAGGTCTGGGGGTTAAGCATGTCCATCAGAAAAAAAAAAAAAACGCTGAACGGTAGCCGTAGACGCGTCCAATTACATCGATCGGAGTGGCGGTTCGGGTCGCCTTAATAACATAATTACAAAAACCGTGGCAGACGCCCACTTTAAAAGGCGGAAAACATGCGAACGCGGCCGTGACTAAGCGCGACACGCTTCCTGATCACAATTTGATCCTGGCCCAGTCCCAGTCCCAGTTCCAGTCCCAGTTCCAGTCCCTGCTCAAGTGACGTCCCAGTTAAGCATTCTGACATGTCATGCCAAGGATTTGCCACAAGTTGTCATTACACATTTAGTTGTTGCCACAGTATATTTCGATCATTGTGATAACAAGGCCAAAAAACAAACATAACAGGACAGGTGCTAACACCAGAGGGGCAAACGGGGAGGACTAGTCCAGCTGCTGGGTATTACCAAAAAAAATTGGCAATTAAAAAACTAAAACTAAAACTATGCCTCTGAAGGATTGAGCAGCAGCAGCAACACAATGGGCGTTGTCCGGCTACGCCCCAATGCTCAAATCTTTGGGATCTTCAGGGGTTTTGCTCTATGGAATGTGTGTGTGTTTGGTGTGTGTGTGTTTATTAACAACCCATTAAAAGTCATGACTGTTGCTTGGCATTGTTAAACTTGCCAAGTCTTGGCTACCTATTTGAGGCTGTGATTGATGTCTGCGAACTGTTTAACATGCGATGCGGGTGTTGAAAGCCTGGCATTACTCTCTTAACAATAACTTTACTTGGTTAATAATATGCCTGAACACAGAGCCCATAAAATAATAATAATAATAATAATAGACCAACTTTAAAAGGCAGCATGCGTACTTGTTCCTTCACATTTAAAAAATTGTGCCTTGTGGGCGGATTAGAAGTTGCTCAAGTTGTGTTGTGTAGACTGTATTTATTTTTTTTTTATCTCTCTTAACATATAATATACCCATACAACTCTTCCCAACTATCTCTTCTACTTTGCATGTAAATTATGCTGGCATAACTGAGCATACAATGGCCAAGTTTAAAGGCATTCCAATGCCTGAAAGACGATCTTAAGAGCAGGCTTTATAAAGTGTAGACAACTAGAAATTCTTCGCTTTATATTCCTTTGATATAAAAGGATTTAAAAACTATTGCAAATTATGTGTATTTATAGCCAAATTTATGCTTAAGATTTTTAGATTTTTTGAATGACAAATTAATTACATTAAAAAAGTACAAAAATCCAAAAATTCACTTGACTGTCTGAAGCATATTTTTGTGTATTTAAATCAGTCAAGTAATCCTAGGGTAGTTTACAAATTTTAAAAAATTTCTCTGTAATTACTCAAGGACTAAAAAGCCAAACAAATCAGCTGTTTTCGTATAGGCTCAAATCCAATTTTTACAGAGTTTACACAGCTGACAGTAAACAAAGGTAGAATAAATAAATATTCAAAAAGTGTTTGCGACATTTTAACCACCTGCCCTAACCCAGAACCGAGTTGAACCGGCTTAAACCCTAAGCCACTTGACAAATATCCAGCTAAATCAATTAACTGTTGAAATAATGCCCAATTGAGACAAAAACAACAACAGCAACAAGAAGTTAACCCAATTGAAATCCAAACATAAAACTCCGCGTAAATCGCTGTGCATCAAAATATTTACCAATCCACACTAATTCCCAATTGGGCGCAAATCAAATCAAATCAAATTGTAATCCAAAACGCTTTCGGGCCAAAAATGCACACACACATGACTATGAGTGTCTGTCTCCATCTCCGACTCCGACTTGGCCCTGATGTTGTTGATGATGATGATGATGTGTTAACAACATAATTATAGCCCAGAGCAAAGTGCTCTGTGAACGGGGAGCAACCCCTCGAAACAACCACTCAAAACAAAACGGAAATGAAGCAAAAACAACCCTTAGCACACTTTACACCCGTTCATAAGAACTCTGTCGCAGTCCACAGTCCCAGATCTCAGATCTCCCAGTTCCCAGTTCCTATTTCCAGACTCAGTCCTAAACCCATACATAGTATAACCCTGCCAACAAAACGGTGTTGCAATGAAAAACGTATTGCAAATTAAATAAAATTAAACTGAGACGTGTTTTTTTTTTTGGTTGCGTGGGGTTGTTCAACTTACCGAGTATCCACAATTAGTTGGTCAAATAAAGCCACAAAAGTGTTAAGCAATTTGCACTAAACAAGGGTGTTCCAACTCACTCCCAATAATGCCACCAATAATCCAGGATACAGTTTTGTTTTTATGTTGCATTACATGGTATTTAACATAGAGTATATTAAGTGCCATGAATTAAAATTTTGCTAAAGAATTTTGTTATTTTAAGAGTGCATAAAAAATCTTATGAATTTAGTTTGTAGATCTCAGTGCCCTTGTTAAATATTCAGACTAATTTTAATATCAAGCATAATTAAATCTAATTGCCTGCTAAGCTAAAATTTTATTTCCAAAGACTTTTCATTAGAATAAATTGTATAATGAATCATATTATTTTTTATCATAACTGAAGTTTTCATAAAAAAACTGTCTCTAGAATAAAAATAAATAAATATAAATCTTTCAGTTGAATTTCCTTTGATTTGAACACTTTAAGTTGGGTTAGACCTTGTGATTTTGACAAAGTACGATTTTTTTATACTTCAAGCCTTTTGTAAAATAATGATATTTAATTTTTGACTTTAGAAAGGATTTTAAATACTTTCGACCAGCTAATGCAGTGCAGGATACTTATTTTTAGTTTTTAAAAAAATTATTATTAAGGCGTAATTTTGAATTTTGAATTTTTTATGGCAAGATGTCAAGTTCTTTAAAGCGATTCTAAAAAACCGGCAAATAAAATATTTACTTTTTTTTAAGCTGAAATTTAATTTTGACTTTAGAAATGTTTTAAATTACTTTCTACAAACAAATGTAGAACAGAATATTTTTTTTAAATTACTTTCGCCCAGCTAATGTAGAACAAAATCCTTTTTTTTAATTAATTATTAAGGCGTAATTTTGAATTTTGTATTTTATATATCAAGATGACAACAAGATCATTAAAACGTATTCTAAAAAATAAACAAATCGTCTATATTCTCCCTGAAAATATTTCTTTAAATTAGCTAACCTATGAGATACCCTATACTCGCAACAATTTAACACTAATCTACTCACTTTCCTTTCACCTACAGGCCACACTGTCGGGCCAAATGGATAAATTTGCGGCATTGGAGCGCAGCTCGTATCTGAGTAATGCAGCTGCCGCAGCGGCAGGCAGCCAGGCGAGTGCTTATAGCGCTTATTTGGATCCCAGTGTGCTGACCAAGGCCTACTTCGATTCCAAGATGTATCAGGATCGTGCCAACTATGCCTTTGATATTTCCAAAATCTATGGCGCCCAGCAGCATGCGGCGGCGCATCATCAGCAGCAGCAGCAACAGCAACAGCAGCAGCAACAACAGCAGCAGCAACAGCAACAGTTGCTCATGGCCAGCAGTGGTGCAGGTGGTGCTGGTGGTGGTGGTGGCGGTGGTGGTAGTGCGGGTGGCAGCTCCCACAACAACAACAGCAGCAGTGGGCTGGACGAGCGCGATGCCACGCCCCAGCTGGATGCAGGTGGCCCAGTGGAGGCCAAGCCGCATCTGCACTCGCCCAGCGATGTGGGTCTGGACTATGCTCATCAATATGCCCAGCAATATGGTGCTGCAGCTGGAGTTGGCGTTGGAGTGGGCGTGGGTGTTGGGGTGGGCGCTGGAGCAGCAGCTGGTGGTGGCGGCGGCGGCGGTGGCAGTGGAGGCGCCACTGATTTTCGGCGACCATTGACGGTCATCTTCTGACCACCATCGTCCAATGGTAGCGAGGAGTTGAACTTGTCTATGACTTAGAAAATGCGAGATTAAAGTTAAACGTAGCCAACTTTACAGTTAAGCCTCGAGTTATAAACTAATCATAAGCTTTGTTAAAACGAAGAGCAGCTGCATAATGAAGAGAATTGAGCGGAGAAGGAGCAAGAGCAAGAGCAACAGGATCTGAAGGATTATTCAAAACGTAATGCAGAACAACGAGCGGTGCAATTTTTTATGTTTTAAACGCTGAACGAAGTGCATAGCATAAATTTAAATGTATTTAAATTCTACACATAAATAATATTAAAATACAACAAAAAAAAAACACAAATATAAACAAAACAACAACAAAAAAAAGCAGAAATAAAACGCAAATTGTCATAAGCAGTAAATTTGTTGGCATTTATATTGTTTAATTAATTGGGAATGTGATAAAAAAAAAAAAAATATAATTCAGAAAGGAAATTAATTTGAAATTTTTTTTTTTATTTGACAAGTAGATACGAAGCGCTCAGGTGATCTTTAATTTACAATATTTATCTAAATTATTTATTCGAATGTTAGGAATTTTTTAGGATATATAGATTACTTGTTAATATAAAAATTAACCGAAGAACTTAGATTTATCTGAATTGTTGATAATTTGAATTTCAACGAACTGAAAAAAATATCGTAGATTTCAAATACGCTTTTAAATACAATTGTTATACTCTAGAGTATTTCTAGAAACATTTAAATACAATTTTTTAAACTTTTAGTATATAGCATAGAAGAAGGTACAATAAACGAGTTTTATGTGAACGATACATGTTTTTTTGAATGCCTAAAACTCTCAGTTACAATATCATATATTCAATTAGAATTTTTCAATTTTATTTATAACCTAAAATTCCCTTACAAATAAACTTCCTTCCACTTTAAAAAACAAGAAAAAAAGGTTCCCAAACTTTTAAACTGCCTTCAATTTGATTTTTAATTAATTGCAAGCGAGTGGCTGACGAGGTGGGTGTAAGAGGGTGTAAGCTGTTGGGGGGACTGGCAAAAAGTCAAGAGCGCGCAAAACGCTAAACGCTTCCTAATTAAGGGAACTTCTTGTGGCAACTCCTTTTGGCCAATCAGGACAACTCGCGATGCGGTTTTCGTTTGCTCAAGCAGCGGCAACAATTCAAAGGAATTACCGTTAGCCACTAATTAGTGCGAATTCAAGGTGTAAGAATCATAAAAAATTTAATTAATTTTACGCCGTTTTGAACACAGCGGCAATTGGTGACTTAACCGTTGAGGTGTGGGGTAGACTAAGTCAAATTCAGTGTAGCAATAATAAATTAAAATTAATTAAATAAACTATATATTTAAGATAAAAAAAAACCATTTCTTTTGTTTTTCTCGTTTTTCCAATTAATTAACATAATTCTGTGCTTGTATTGAGTTATAAATGCGCGGCCGCCATCTGTTGCTCAAAATTAAGTACAATGAAATAGAATTTTAGGTATCTATTTAATTTTACTTAGTTTGAGCAACAGATGGCAGCCGCGTACCTCCATAACAGAATAATGTTAATTCACATAATGTTTCCGACTCAAATTGCCAGAGGGCGCTAAACGCTCTAGAGTTTCATATAATACGACATAGAGGGCGCTAACTTGAAACGGTTGCGGTTAAGCATTACGCGTTGATGGTCAGCACTGTTTTCGCTAAATCTCTAGCGCCATCTAGCTGTGGTTCTTAACACACATATATATTTAGGAGTTTGGATGAATGTAGATGTACCTATCCTATTCCTTTTTCTTTATCCACACATAATCACAATGCTTTGTGGCTTTGCGAATGTTTAAAAATAGATTAAAAAATATTTATGTGTCCATCAAGTAAGATTTTATTTAATTGTAACTCATGTCGGAACTCGGAACTTAGTCCTCTATTGTACTCGAAGAGTGCAGATCGTCCTTATTAAGACTCACAATGGAAAACACAAAAAATATTGTGGAACTTAACATTTATGTTTTGGACCTCATATTCGAAGAGCTAACAGAACTGGAAGATCAACTGAATTTTGCCTTGATTCATCCAAATTTAAGTGAAGCATTTGTGTTTCGCAATCGTCAGGGTTTCAAAGAAATTTTTATAGATGATTTTCAGGGACCAGAATGTGACAAATTTCGATTCTTATTAAAAAGTTGTGGTACAAATGTTAAAACTATAAAAATATCCAAAAACGATCCAAGAAATATTGAGATGTTGGAACTGGCACTACAATTTTGTCCAAATTTATTAACATTGAAAATACTTATATATTCTGAGTTTTGGAAGAAATTTGAAGTTCATATAATGAAACTGGAAAAAGCGTATAAATATACCAATCCGGTGAAGTTAACAGAAGAACATAAGGATTTCGGTAAGAAATAAACTTTATATTCATTACAACAATTTACAATTTAAAAATTTCCAGTTTTACTTTTGAAACGCTTGACCAAATTCGAAATACATTATATATATGTCGAATACTACGAAAATCAACCACAAAGATTGCGTTGTGGAGGATGTATAAGTGGCAGCCGATGGCTCTTACGGATGAGGGGCCTCGAGTAATTTCAGAAGCGGAGCCACGCTACTCTAAGAACTAAGAATTCTTTAGACTTGGGGCCATATCACCAGGCCCCTCGGGACCCCAGGCTCATGCCCAGTGTGCAATACCTTCAAGACGGGCCTGACAAGAAATACAAATAATATTTACTTATTTTAATAAAATATATTATCGAATGGGCATGCAGATGGACGGCTATATCGATATAAATGTATCTCTCCTTACGTCTAAAAATATTACATTGAATGTTGTATACATTTTACAAGTTAATATTATATAATACATAAAACATTATATATATCCATAATTCCGTTGAAGTCCAATCCCAACTATTCTTTAAATATACTTTTTTTCCCACACATAATCTCAATACTTTGTGGCTTTTGTGAATGTTTAAAAATAAATAAAAAAATATTTATAAGTAACCATTACATAAGATTTTATTTAATTGTAACTCATGTCGGAACTCAGAACTTAGTCCTATATTGCGTTCGACAAGTGTAGATCGTCCTTATGAGTGTTATAATGGAAAATACAAAAAATATTGTGGAACTTAACATTTATGTTTTGTACCAGATATTCAAAGAGCTAACAGAACTTGAAGATCAACTGAATTTTGCCATGATTCATCCAAATTTAAGTGAAGCATTTGTATATAGATATCGTCAAAGTTCCAAAAAAATTTTTATAGATGATTTTCAGGGACCACAATGTCACAAATTTCGATTCTTATTAAAAAATTGTGGTACAAATATTAAAACGATCAAAATATCTAAAGACGATCAACAGAATGTTGAGATGTTGGAATTGGCACTACAATTTTGTCCAAATTTATTAACATTGCATGTTCTTATAATTCCTGACTCCTATAGGAAAATCGATATAAATTTAATGAAACTGGATAATGAGTCTAAATATATAATCGGTATGGGTTCTGTAATGGAAAAACTGAAATTGCAACCACAACTGGCGCAACCCACATATGTGTTGGAGTTAACAGCAAAACAAATGAATTTCCGTAAGAAATATATTTTTCTTTTCTTTACAAAAATGTACAAAATATTTTATTTCCAGTTGAACGATTAAAAAGCTTGACCAAATTCGATATATATAATGTAAGCTCGAAATTTATCAAAACACCGCGTTGTATGAATTCTGTTTTTGGAAGAGGACGAAATAGGGCCCTCAGTATTTACTTGTTTAAATGAAAATAGATTTTAAACCGATATTAAAAGAAAAATATTGATAAACAAACATTTGAATGGACGGCTATATAGATTCAGCTGCACATCCAAATTAAAAATATAAAAAAATTTTGGTTTTATTATTATATATAAAAATAAATGAAAATTGATTGTTGAAAATTGCTTGTCAATAAAAATAGGAAAAAAAAATGTATACAGTGTGAAAAAATGCTCTTTCTTTTTATATATATATGTTTTATTTTTTTTTATTTTTTTAATATTATTATTACTATATGTGCATCCTAAGCAAGTGTCTTTTATGTAGATACTCACAGACATCCTTCCATTTTCCCCTGACATACCCTTTTGCCTATTTCAATATTCCCACACACACTTTTCCCTGCTCAAATGTAGAGACTCCATTTGGTTGCTCTGCGCTCATTTAAAACACAAATCACGATTAGCGAGCCACATTTCCATTTTTGGGGGAATCCTCCATAATTGATTGCAGCTAAAATGTAGCCAAACAATGGACAATGAGGCAGAGCAGAGGCAGCAGCCAAGGGCCATAAAAACGGCTGCAAAAATACCCAAAATTATGGCAATCACACATCCTGCTCCAGTGTTGTCATAAGAAGCACAATTTTTGTTAGTTGGCAACTGGCAACTGGCAACGGAATTGAACTATCCTTGGCTCATTGTCCTGATGGTGGGCATAATAATAGAGCAACCATAATGTCCATTATATGAGAACAAATGGCAGTTGGCATAGTGTGCCAGGACACGATAACACTACCCAGGCAAGGGCGTGGGTAGGTGAGCGGGGAGAGTAGGAACAGCAGCAGCAGCGGCAGCAGCAAACATCATCAGGCCACCAGTTGCTGGCCCATTGTTTTGGCCTTGTGCCTTGGCCAATAAAATGCATTCAGCTCGCATGCAAAACAAAACTGATAAGAATGCCGTCACCATTGAGAACGCGTCTAAGCAGCCACAGCTCCAACCAGGACTCCCACTCCTCCAGAGCATTGTCTATGCCATTGGCCAAAGCGCCACTCGAGCGTCGACATGCGCGCAGCGTTGTCTCACAATGGACCCAGGGGTTGAGAGCATGTGGGTGGCGCAAGGGCATGAAATAAAAGTTGATATCGCTGCCATTTATATTGCCACTGACTGCAGTGGGGTGAGGGTTGAGCTTGGCTGGCAACCCGCCCCCACAACCCTAAGCCTTACCACACTCAAAAAAAAGTCTACACAGCGATTGGCGCCTTGGAGAGCGACGCCTGCGCAGTGTTGAAAAACTGAATTCAAATTTTGTTTCTTTGGCGCGAAATTGTTTTCAAATAATGTTTTGGAGAATTCTTTGAATTGGAAGAGCTTCTTTAAAATACAAATTAAAACAAAAATTAAAAAAGAGAGTGCAAAGAAATTTTAGTGAATTTATAATAAATAGACAATAAAAATGTTGATATTAAATATGTTCAAGAAATTTAACTTAAACCACTTTGTGAAAGATTATTTAATTAATTTAAAATTTAATAACTTTACTAACATTAATAAAAACATCAATTTATGTATGTTATCAACTTTACATGTCTATGAAAAATTAAATATAGAATTAAGAGTTTCATACAGTAATAGTAAATATATTTTGTTTATTAGCTCAAGGCCTCAGTAGGCAAAGCTATATATACATACTAGATTTTAAGTTACGCCTAAATCATTGTATACTTTAATATTATTAATAATAATATTTTATTCAGCCAATTTTTGCATTACATTTATATACTTTTATTCTTTACCAACATAATTTGAATATTAGTATTAATTCTCTCCGTAATTATAATTACAGAATTTTTTATATTATTGCTGTATTTTCATTAAATGTATTTTTATTTTATTTTTTTTTTATTAATATTAATCTCTTAATTATTGTCGTCTATTTATCTTAAAGTTCTACCTAAGTAATATCCACGATTATATCAAAAGCATTTATTGACTCAATAAAATTGGATTAAACCTTTGCCAACCCCTATTTTAGATCGAAGTTTATTTGACATTTTATGATCGCAATTATAAGGAAATTAATGGCACTACTGAATGACTAATTTCCTGTATTATTAGCCACAAACAATGAAAACATTTGAGCTAGAAACTCACACCCCTAAACAATCGAAGTCAAAGAGTACCTAAATAACTAAGTGCAATTACAATTACATATAGGGAATTATATACAAGATGATATACACGTGTTTGCCAACCGATCGGAGCGACGATCGATTGGGAGAGCAAATAAATTGTCAGGCAAAATATTGATAAGCAACTGAACATTTTAAATTGAGATAATCATCGTACATACAATAAGCAAAACATACAAATATGCTTATTTTTTGTGCAAGATATTATCTGTTTTTTTTTTTTTTTTTTTGTTATGGCTGGAATGAAGAAAAGGGACACAGGACAAACAATTGGTCGAACAAAAACCAACAAGAGCATAAGACAATTTCGACAACATGAACAACACAAATATAAATACAAATATCTGTAAATAAGAATGCTTAGTCGACTAGTCGATACCCTGTACTCAGTTATTGAATTTCTATGGCAGTCTTTGTGTTATAGTCGCCTGAAAGATAAATATCATGAGAGATTTTATTTAGAGAGGTTAAAACTTTAAAAATGTGTAGTAGAAGACACAGGTAATATAAAAAAAAAAATATCAAAACTAAGTATAGTAATCAGGAAGCTACATACCCAATTTAGTCCGTCCATCTCTAATAATACGTAGTTCGAATAAGGGGGAAGAATATGCCTTGATCAATTTGACTTTTGAGCACTCTCCCTCTCTCTTTTCTGAAGACTCTTTTACAGGGTATATTTACAAATTGGTAGAAGCTACAAGCAGCAGCAATTTTTATCACTTAGCCGCCACGTTGACGACGTCTACCTTCTTGTCTTCGCGTCCTACGAGTTGTAAAAAAAACTCTACAAACACCCGTCGCGCAATCTCTCTCTTTCATTCGCTCGCTCTCTCTTTCGCACTCACTCGCTCCTGTGTGGCACAGAGCGAGCAGCCAACATGCAACCACTACAATAATATTTTAACACCCCATGCACACACACACACACACACACCTCAGAGAGTTGAATTCAGTTTTTGTTTGCCGTTTTTGTTCCGCCAACTGTCGCAAGTTTTCGAATGCCCATCCATAGATTGTGGCACAGTCCATAGAATGTAGAATGTGTGTGTTTCAAATCAAAACTGTCGCGCACTCGACACGGACGCACCGGCTCCGGCATACGGCACTCGGCTCCGGGTTAGTTGAACAAAAAAAGGAAACGTTATTTCAAGTGCCGCTTAAAAACATTTATCAAGTGTTTTGAATAGTGTTAAGATCGAACTTAAAACAGATAAAAGATAAAACAAAAAAAAAGAAAATAGAAAATGGATCATATCTCATTAAAAAAATATCATATTAAATAAATAAATACATTTAAATATTTTAAAGTGTTTATTAACATTGCTGTGCAAGTGTCTATTAAAACTAAATTCATTTACGATCATCGTTCTTGGGATTACACATACAATCCATAATATTACGTAAGGTAAGCATTCCTTCAATATCATAAGAGATTAATTTATTTTATTGAAACCTTTTTTATGATTCATAAATTGCTTGTGTATTTGCACAGTGTTTGATTGATTGATTTAAATAAAGAGAATTAATTACATAGGGTTGCATATTATGCAATTTGCCATTTATTTTTCCCTTTTAGTTGTTGACTATTTCATTTTTTTAATCAGAGAAAGTAGAAAATTCTATACGACAGTTCAAAAATATTTTATATATTTAGTAAACAAAATTCCCTGTCAATTTTTTTTTTAATAAAATGAAATTTGTTTTAATATTCCTTTTTAAAGATAGTTTTCCTTGGTTTATCTATTATCCAAAATATCTAGTGGGAATATATAATATTTTCTTAATAAAATAGTTTAAAATATGATCTCCATTGTGTATTTGCTTTTTTATTTTAATTCATATGCAATTTACTATTTATGAATTCCGTATGATCAGATTTTTAAATTAACACTCTTATGAATATATTTAAATAATATATCTTGAACTTGTTTAACCTGAATAATACGATACCAAAAGCGGTTCATTTTTAGAGACTTTCTGCCTATTTTAAGGATGATAAATCAAGTATTTTAGTGGTCTTTATATTTAAATAATATAGATTATCGACCTACTTAATTTTATTAAAATTTGAACCCATTGTAATAAATGAAACATTACTCAAAGCAACATTCAATAAAACCTTTTAATTCTTAAAAAAAACTAATAATAAAAATTAAATATTTATACGGTAAGGAATTTACTATAAATTTCTAGGAATTTACATATCTACAGTGTAATAAAACTTAGATATGAAAACAATGATAATATACCGCATAATACTTCCACAGTTCTTATTTCAGGAATTTCCGTTATCCCCCACTTATTTTTCACATTTGCGAAAGTAAACCCCTCTCTAAACAATAGATTCCCCCCGCTCTTAACCCCTTTTTAAGCCCAACAACAACAACCACAACAATGCATATCTATTGAACTCTATTACCGTTTGAATTTCAGCACATAGAATCAACGGTCAGTGCACCAGACTCGAATACGCCGGACAGTAGACAATCGGGCTCACTCACCTGACGAACCCCCCGCACCAAATCAATTCAGTGTCCAGCCATGACTAGCATCTCGGCGCTGCTGCATCGTAGTCACAGTCACAGTCACAGTCACGGTCACAGTCACAGCAATGGATACACAAGCAGTGGAAGTGGAAGTAGCAGTCACAGTCATCATAGCAGCAGTCTCTCCCCACAGCTGGTGCCGACAACAATTGGAGCTGCCACAGCGACGCCGCCACCGCCTCCGCCTCCGGCGGTGCCCAAGTTGCAACAACAACAACAACAGCAACAAAATAGCTCCAATTCCAATGCGAATCCGCATCATGACCACATTAAACGACCAATGAACGCATTCATGGTCTGGTCAAGGGGCCAGAGACGCAAAATGGCCCAGGACAATCCCAAAATGCACAATTCAGAGATATCAAAGCGTTTGGGTGCCGAATGGAAGTTGCTCACCGAATCACAGAAGCGTCCATTCATTGATGAGGCCAAGCGTTTGCGGTGAGTGTGTGTGTGCGAGTGTGTGTATTGTGTGTGTATGGGTTTGTCAACTGGTTACAATTTAAGCGATTAGCTAAGACAATGGCCAGCTATTGTAAGGCTCTAAATCGGGGCATTGAGAGGCTTTGGGAGGGGCATACATATCTTGGGTAAACAATTCAATTGAATTTTTATAGTTTTGCTGGGGTTTGGTTTTTGCATTCAGGTTTTGGTGTTTATTTGGAAATTAAAATTCATATTCTTGATGACTGTGCACTGTTTGCACTGTCATAATCCTTTTATTGATTGTATTGGACTGAATGACATTTATAAATTAGTCTAGTTCGCTTCTAGTAGGCTTAAACTAATGGCCATTCGATTTTGGTTATATATAAAATAAATAAACAAACACTTTGAAAACAAGAAACCTTATACAAATATTTGCCAATGTGCGAGGCCTCGATAAGGCGGACAGAGCCAGGCACGCTCGCATATCATTTCAATTTCAATTTCAGTTTTAGTTTTAGTTTTTTTTTGGGCATAGATAACAGAGTCTGACCAATTATGGGAACAGTGCAACAAAGAGCAAGAAGTTCAGGCAAAGAAAGCAAAAGTGATATAACAACAATCCATAATATACAACACCTTTTATCAACATTTATCGCTTTGTTAAACAAATGTCAACAATTGCTCATTGTTGCAGCTGGGAATAATCAATACACCAGAGAACTCCAGAACTCCAGAACTTTAGTTAAGTCTTACGGAAAAGGTTGAGGTTGTATAAAAAAGGGTTTTGGCTTTAGTTTATATACCCTATATATATAATTAAATGCGACAAACAATTTCTTTGGCTCTCAAATAGTCAAATTATAAAAAATAAAATAAAATGAAATTTTGCAGATTAATTAATTTTTTAAAGAAAGCATTTAAATATTTACAAAAATCTTTTTAAATATAATTAATTAATAAATATAAAGCTGCAGAATTTTAAAATAAATTTTAAAGATTGTGAATTTATAGTTAATATAATATGTAATATAATAATATAATTTAGATGCTTAGATATTCCGAATTATAAAGTTTAAAATATTTGGGATCTAATTAAAAATTTGTTTGGGATTTTTATAAATTTTGGATATAATGAGGGATTTGTTTTGGGATTTTAAAGATTGTACAATGTAGAAATATAATCCGAAATATAATATTCTCTTGAATGAAAACTGAAGAACTGAGAGAATAAAATTCTATAGTTTCTGTGTATATTCAAAGATTCACATTAGCTTAATTAAAGTAGAGCAAATATTTATTATTTTTTAATCAAGTTTTGTAATTATCCCAAAAGCATATACAGGGTACCTTTCAGCCGAATACTGTTACACTTTTCATTTTTATGGCCCCGGGAATAGGGCAACAGATTGTCTTTATGATATCATCGCCATCGTTCAATCGTTTTTAATATCGATGCCCGTGGGCCGATCTTTGATCAATGTTTCAACATTTACTCAATTTACAGGGCGCTGCACATGAAAGAACACCCCGACTACAAATATCGGCCACGTCGCAAGCCCAAGACGCTCAACAAGTCACCAGTGCCGGGCGGAGGTGGTGGTGGCGGTGTTGGAGGAGGCGGTGGAGGAAGTGGAAGCAATGGAGCTGGAGTTACAGCCGCTGGTCAGCTGGGCAAGGAGTCAAATCAAGGACAGCATTCACCACTTGCGCCTGGTCTGGCCCATCATCATCATCATCATCATCCGCATCATCCACATCCGCATGCCGCACATGCCCATGCGCATCATCAACATCATGTCCAGCTGAGCGCTGTTGCAGCTGCCGCAGCAGCTGCCGCCGCCGTCTCCCATTCCCATTCGCACTCACCCACCTCGCTGGCCGCCAAATATGGCTTTGGATCACCGCTAGAGCTATCGTTGCCGCGTGTGCCCGGCGGCTTTCCTGGCCTAGCACATTATCCGCTGGATCCGACATTAGCACTGGATCTGCAGGCGCGTCTGCAGGCCATGTACGCCGGCGGCATGTATCATCCATGGCGCTACTTTCCGCTTATTAGTCCGGAGACGCCACCATCTCCGCCCAGCAGCAGCGGCACAGGCATCTCATCTTACGGCTGCGTTAAATCGGCCAAATCCTCGCCTGTGGCCGTAATGCCAGCGGTGGCCACAACGCCGCCCAATATCATTTGACCGACTCCGTTGCGCTACGGCGCTGCTGCCGCCGAGCATGCGATCTAAAGTTGAAGTTTGTGTCCCGGCACCCCCTGCAAGCCCCACCACCCAACCTGGTAGCAGCAACAGAAAAAGCTGTCCAATTACTAGTGTAGAACCATAGTGTTAGCTGAATCTTTGTGAGTTTTGTGTCTTGAGTTGCATATTTTTAATTTTCTCTTCTACCCCGGACTGTGTTCGAACTATTGATTTTGATGTGCGAAAATTATAATTTTAGAATTGCCAAAAATAATTTAAAAAATAGAAAAACTTTTAATTGTTTTTTTAAATGGGCAATAAATACAACTTTTCCTACAAGCCCCAAAGATTTTCTTGATTATTTCAACAATTTGTTTGCCAATCTCTTTGAAATATAAATTTCTGAATAATCTAATCGCTTAATATTCTCATACTATAAAACTGACTTAAAAACACTTAATCCAACTAAATTTTATTTAAATCATGCTGCTACAAATTAATATTTAATTATATTAAATTAATTTTGTATAATTTTCTGCTTATTTCAATTCATACAATCAAAATCAATTGTTTAAATACAGCGCCTTAATTGCTTCTAAGTTTTTAGTGCTTTATATATTGTTGAGGCAAACCAAAAATGAAAATGGCCCGATCTTGTGTAATATATGCGTATATATATATATACATATATAAAAATTTATATTTTAATGTGATACAAAAAAGAAAAATTGACAAAAAACAAAAAAAAGAAAAACTGTAAACGAATAAACGTTTTTTAAATAGTAAACGCCCCACTGATTGATGAACTACACTTGTAAGACCCCATAGACCATACACCACCCATCCATGGAGAAAAAAAAAAAATCCGTACCACCCCGGCGCAATCTGTCAACAGTCAACCGACAGGGGGCGCCACAGGCGCGTGAATAATAACGACAATGTTTGCTGATGCGTTGATTATTAGTTTAAATTGCCAACAGCTCGGGGGTTTGTCTATCGAATGTGCCTGGTGAGAGGGGGGAGGGTTGCAACGACTGTCGACTGTTGCTTAATGGGATTCACTACGCCCACTTGTTTATGCAACCGACTGTGAATTGCGATGAGGCGTGGCAGGCAGCAGGATCTGAAGTGCGATGCTCACAAAAAACAATTGACACCTTTTCGACTGACAACCAAAACAAAGAAGCCACCACCAGTACAACAGTAGCAGTAGCGGGTGGAGAGGGTAGAGGGGTTGGTACATAGTGTGGCATCTCATAACCAGCTCAAAAGCCGCACATAAAACTCAACCAAATGCCACGCTGCATCGCAGTCAAAGTGCTGATAAGAAAGCGAAACGCGCGACGTCTGCCCTAAATAATCTACCCACAGTGCACCCCCCCTCTTTCTTCACTCCTTCAACTGACAACTCCAACCCGGCAGCCAAAAGTCCTGCGCTGATTGTCTACACACAAACACACACACACACACACACAGAGAGACAGTAAAAGCGAATAAGAGCTCACGTCTGGCTGCCTTTTGTTGCCCCAAGGTCGTTTTTATAGTGTCCTGGTCCCATTCCCATTCCCAAAGCCTCAGACTCGGCAATAAAGACAGCCCCTCGTTTGTTTGTATTTGACCTCAACCTCAAAGGCCAGTGTCACAGAGTCACAGTCACAGTACAAATCACTTGTGCGAAACACTACGAAATGCTACAACAATATTTACCCAATGAAGTTGTCAGGCGACAGTGGGAACAAAAACTAAGCTCCCACAAATTCCCAGCCCCATGCCGAGACGTGCGACCAGTTAAGGATGCGTCTTGAATAAAATTGTCAGACGGTAGAATTCCTTAAATGAAACATAACTATAGAGCCTGGTAATTAAGTGATATATAGCTAAATATGCGACAGAAAACAATTTGCTAATGTTTCTTTAGAATTATTCTGAATTTATGATACATTACATTTTTTTAAACAAAATATATTTAATATATTTAATGAGCAAAATATAAAGTTGAAAATAAATGTTATATTTTGATTTTTATAAAATATAATAGTTGGCAAATAAGTTTTATTATAATAAAAATCAAAAATTTTAATTTTAAATTTTCAATAAAAGTTGGCAAATATTTTTTATTATAATAAAAATCAAAAAATAAATTTTATTTTTATATTTCAATAAAAGCAAACAATAACGTTTATTGTCAACTTTTCAAAAAAAGGTTGGCAAGTAATTTTAATTGTTGATTTTTTTTATAAAAGTGGAAAAATAAAAGTAATTTAAAGTTTTTAACATAAAAATTAAAATTTAATTATTGTCGCAGTTTGAATTTTCGCGTAAAATAAAGGGTAATTGTCAATTTCAATTAAAAAATATCATTAATAATTCTTTACTTATAATTTGTATACTTAATAATTGTAAGAGTTGCGATCCCTAATATGCTAATGCTCCAATATTACCTATAATAATCGAAAAGGTTTTTCATACAACTCACAATTCTCAACTAAATATTCTTTGTAAGAGTATTAAACTATTCAGCCAAGTAAGTATTTATTTTTCAGTATTATCTCAAAATTTCTTTTCATCTTAAAAATTAGCCATTTCTAACCAAGTGAAGATCCTGCCTATCTATAGAGACACAAGGGCTTGCAAATCAATTATCCAAAATTTAACGGATCAACTGCTTAGAGACTGAATCCTTGCCAAAAAGTCAATAGCTATCAAAACTAACAGACACGCGCAGGACACGTGTGCCCACACCAATACACACTCACACCTAAGTACTACCAGCTATACACACTTATAGAGTTCTTCCAATTTCATTCTACTTAGTTCTCCCAAAAACTCACTTGTTTCAAGACAAACAAAAAGCTGAGAGACAAACGAAAAACGTGTGAAATGAAAGTTGTTTGATTTGCTTTATGCGGTCGCAGAGAAAAGCAGAAGGATGTGGAGTGTGGGGGTGACAAAAGTAGCAAGGATATTTTGCCGTTTCGCAGCCCACACTACTGTACAAATTTTTGTTTTATTTATTTGGAACGTCGTTCCCCCCTTAACCTTCTTTTATTCCTGTTTCTATTTTCATTTTTTTTTTTCTTTTTTTTTTGTTGCTATTTTATTCCTGGCACACTCACATCCGTTTCGATAAAAAGAAATATTTTCTTTTTGCCATGCGTTGGCTGTGGCACTTTTCTTTTGCCCTGGTGCTTCATTATTACTATATAGTAGTATATTTATATTTATTTCTTTTTCTGTTTCTGTTTCTTTTTTCTGTTTTTTCGGCTTCTTGTTATTATTTTTGCTGAAGTTGGCTCTTTAAGGTAGCCTAGACCATTTACCCATTACGCAGAGGATATTGCGTGGCCATGAATCAATTGGGCAATGTCCATTGCCCGGAAATATGGTGAACCAAAAAAGATGGCACTCCATTTGCATTTCTTATATTTCAAATGGAAATTGCGGAGCTGTAGGGACTTGTGAACTAAGCTTTTTTTCCAGCTGCCAGTGTGCCACATAATCGCGTGTAATAAATTTTAATTTTTTAAGCATTTGTAAGCAGTTTTATCGGGCCAACAAAGGACTACATTTTTTAAGTGCCAAGCCAGCCAAAAAAAATAAAAAGGATATAAGATTAAGACACCAGGGCGAAGATGAGACATAAAAAACGCCAAGCAAATTAGCGACCCAGTCGATGGGACGAGGAGCGTGCAGCGGGATGAGGTCGAGGATAAGGCTGTCGACAAGGCAGCGTCCCGTTCCCGCTCCTGTTTCTGCTTCTGCTGCGGTTTATCACGCCCACTGCGTCAACGGATATCCGACGCATGGAAGACAAACAAAAAAGGCATTAAATCGCATTTAAGTCAAGGCGAAACGCAGAAGGCAAAACCAAACCAAACCAAACCAAACCAAACCAACCACCCTCTGCCGGGCTTATACTTCATTTACTTGGCAAAAGTAACACAAGGATAAAGACTCTGCCAAGGATACTGATGCCTTGACAGTTCCACTTCAGTGCTAAGGATATGTGCAGCTTATCATACGGTTGCTGGGGGGCTGCCAAGGACTTTGCAGTATCAGGCAGAAGCTAAGAATGTTTTTGAAATTGTATTAATGAAATTATAACAGACGATTTTTAAGAACAATAATATATTTTATTTTTTTAATATTTTTTCAACATTTTTCCATTAATTGGCTTAACTTTATAAAACAAATTTATTTGCATTTAAACAGTGTGTTGGAAAAGCCCTTAAACTGCCATATCAAAAAAATAATCATCAAAAAATAAATATAAATATATGTAGCAAACAAAAACAAAATAATTTTACAAATAGAACACATCTGCATATTATCAAAATCCTGCTTTTTATATAAATTTAAACTGACCGAAATAAATGAAAAAATGTAGTTTAATTTCGCTGCACAATTTCGCAATAATAAAAGGCTAAAAATATCATATCAAGAGATGGCATACAGCATTAATGAAATTGTCCTTGCATGGCATTACTAGTATAAATAAAGCAAATGCCATTGGTCCCGGTCCCGGTCCCGGTCTCTCTGGTGCCAACAAATGAGGCAGCCAGCAATTAAACTGAGTACTGAGGAGGAGCACTCGGCATTCACAGCATCGGCATTCACAAATGCATTTGCGAACAATGCCAGACAGTTTTTTAAGCCCATTTTTATTTTTGTTGTTCCTTATAGGCCCACGCACAAAATGTGGCAACGCTGCCGCCCACAGCCTGGTAACTGGACAGTAGAGATGAGCGTGATTGTGATTTGGCGTTGCAGTGGAAACTGTGACTGTGACAATGGAAATATAAGTGATAAATGTGAGAGAAGGTAAATATATTAAAAATAAAGAATTTTTAAATTATATTAACAACTTAAACAAGAAATTATTTAGTGATAAAAACAAGAAAGAAACTTCTAGCTTCGACATACTATAAACCCTTGCATTGATACTCTTAATAATTATAAAATTCATCCAAGTTAAATGCAGCTTAGAATTGGTTAATTCGGTTAAGATATTTCTAAAAACAAATATTAACATAGTGAACCGATCCGGTTGATTCCGCCGTTGTCACAACTTCTTTACTTTGCATGTTGCAAGTTCCAGTGACGTAAATGCCGCACAGCTCAACTGGGCAACATCACAAAGGAGCAATTAATGCAAAATTGTTGCTGCATAATTGCTGAATATGCAGCTGGACATAAAGAAGCAATTAATGTCGCACAAATGCGCTTGGCATGCATAAAAATGCTGACTCCTTTACATCTTCTGTGACGCAAGAAAAAAATTCAACCGAGTGCAAAAAAGTGCAACAGCAAAAGCAAATCAAAGTTGCTGACCATTCGACAGGCCGGCAATGGCAAACAATTGCAATTACATTAGAAAAGACAGCTAAAGCTAAAGCTGCTGCTGCTGCTGCTGCTGTAGCAACAATGGCAACAGTTTAGCCATAGCCATGTGGCAGCCACGTAGCGCGTTGACTTCCGTTGCATGCCAGGCACGTTGCAAATTGTCGCAATGCTAGCGCATCCCAAAAAATCGGCAGGCAGCACACACAAAGGCCACGGCCAAACGAATTGCCAATTTAAATGTGAATAGAAAAATTGCAAGCGCCCTCTATTTTTTTTTCTCACTGTATTTTCCCCCTCACTCCCCCTCTACAGCTGCAGCTGTCAAAGCCTTTTCACAATTCGCCAATCACTCGGTCGCCCCCATCAATAACAATGGCCACGAACCAAGCTTTAGTTCCCATTCCTGCCCCGCCCGACGATGTTACGAGTTGCACTTACAATATGTTACATTATGTTCATGGTACAATCATACATATGATGCAAGTACTTTAATATTTGGGAGCTAACTTATCGCTTTTTGATAAAAAAAATTAAAATTATAAATTTATTGCAGTTTTAATTGTCACAGAAGTAATATTGATATTAATTAATTAATTATTATGAAAGCAGCAATATTTAATTGCATATTTAAAGACGTCAAAACTTAAAACTCTTGCGAATAAATTTATGAAGTGACAGTTAATATTAGTGTTAAATTTTAAGTAGCTTTTTAAATCATATTTCAAAAATAAAATTGAAAAATTAATTTAAATTTTATTTGTTTATATTGATGTTATTTAATTTATATAATAATTTTTATGATAATACAAACAGCTCAAATATTGCATTACTATATATAGTCTTAAGAAAATATACTACGTTGATTTTATTTTGCAAAATTCCTAAAAACAAAAGAGTTTTCATCCAACAATTTATATAACTCGTCGTAAGGGTGATACCGTTTATTATATTTATTATTAATAATTCTTTGCATTTCAGCAATTATTTCTTTCATTTAATTTTTATCTAATATGCAGACCTGATGTAGAATTTTAATTTAGCCCCTTTAACTTATTTTTAATGGGTGTAAAAATTAATAAACTTACTAAAATGTAAACTTAAATTGAATAGTTTGTATAAAATCTTCTTTGAGTGTATTATATACATCAATTTAAATACAAGATACCTTTGTAAACTGCAATTCTTATATTTATATATATTTGCACTTATACCACAATGTCTGGTGTCTAATTAATCGATACTAAATGTCACATCAGAGCGACCTTAAATCAGCAAACACATCATTTGCATGGCAGCAAACTCTGTGTGCAATTTGGATGCACAAACAAAGGCAACAAACAAAAGCAATTTAGATGATGCAGGGCAATGAACTAATTGAGAAGCATCTTGATATGACCCATTATCTGAGGTAATCCGAAGCAAATGCAGTCTGTGTGCAATCTGTTGACCTCTGATTGCAGCCAAAAGATGTTTCTATATATGTAATTGCATAATATAGTACATTCGGTGGGAATGTGACTGATAAAAGAATTGATTGGTTGCCAGTTCAGAATCGGGTGTGCAATTATTATTCACGCCTAGGCCTAAGCGATAAGAATGGGTATAAATGGGGAACTGAGTGCAGTCAAAATTGCATTCGCCTTCTGGTTTGTAAGGAAGGAGCTTCTAACACGATGAACAAACTTCTTATACTGGTGGCCTGTGTGCTTGCCACAGTGTCGGCTAGACGCATCCTGCAGCGTGACTCGCAGCGTGAGATTGGCAATGGTAAGTTGTCCAGACTAAATAAACTTCAATACACATCCATATTGTTTTATGTAGCTGATCAGCGCATTCAGCGCATGTCCTGGCAGGACTTGCAACGGCAAAAGTTTCTTTTGGACATTGTGCAACGTGTGCAGCAACCTTTGATGCAAGATGATCTGCTACAGCTTGACCAGGGCCTAATTATGGACCCGGAACGTTATCGTGGCGGCATTGATAACGAGATGCAGCGCGTCATTGATCTGGATCGTCAGCGTCGCCTTTTGGATGAGCACCAAACCTGCAGCATTCAAAATGTGGAGCATGTGCAACAGCTGCGTGGCATCTATCGTCTCCTGGTGCGCGCCATTGACTTTGAGACACTGCAGCGCAATGTCGTCTACTTGCGGCGCAACATAAATCCCGTATTATTGATCAATGCCCTAACCCTGGCCATTCGTGATCGCGACGATACCCAGACCTTGATTATGCCTGCCATGGAGGAGCTATTGCCGGAACTGTATCTTGACCAGCAGGTGATTGAACGTGTTCAGCGCATGCAATTGGAGCTGGAACAAACCAATCGTCCCTCACTCCTGGATGTGGTGGGACTAGGCCAGCGTATAGGAGAGTTTAATCCTTTGATGAGAATAGTAATGCCCTGGCGTGAACTCCGTATGCAACTGGCACTGAACAGGCAGCAGCAGATGGTGCAGTCCGAGAGGCGTTTGATTGTGAACGTGCCAACTGAGGATCAGGATATTTCACTGTTCACTCAAGACATTGGCATGCGCAACTTTGTGCGCAATCTAATCCAAGAGCTGGCACTCCAAGAGGATAACACAAATACCCAACAGACGCAGCAGCTGGACAATGATATTGAGGGCGTAAGGAATATCGATGTGGAAGAAGACAATGATGACAACCAGGATGTTCAATCCAGAATAAATTTCTCTGGCAGTCGTGTGCCGCTGCAGCGTGATGTTGTCTGGGGAAACCGCCGTTTCACTGATGATGTCAATCAATTGCCCACTACGGACATTCGCAATGACCGTCTGTTGCATGTTGGACGTCGCCGTCAGAACATTCAACCGGAGGTGGAACAACAGCAACGCTTTATGGGCGCAGTTCGTGGTGAAGAACGCCGTGTGGCTCAGGAACAGACTGGTAGCCGCGGAATCTTTGGTCAGCAAGTCCGTCAAAGAATCAATCGAAATGAGGATGATGATATTCAGAGTTTAACCGACAATCTTCCAACCATTCGACGCGATGATGAGCGCCTGGTGCACATCAACAGACGCCGCCTGGGTCAAACAATCGATAACATGAGTCCACGTCGTGTTAGTCCAATTGGCGAGGGTCGTCGCGTGGGTGACGAGGACAACATGACAGATGAGGACATTCTGAAACTCATACGCAGTGATAATCGTCTAAATCTACTAAGCGATGAGGAGATCCTTCAGATGCTGCTTCGTAATCGCCAGCGTAAGGAGCAAACCCAACAGGAGCGTTTTATGGGCGTGGTGCGCGGAGACCGACTAAGTGAGGGACGTCGCGTGAATCAGGAACAGCAGAATAAAGGTCAAATCAGAAACACTATTCGAGATATTAACCAGGACGTTGATGTACAGCAATCAATCGATAATCTGCAAACTGTTCGACGCGATGACGAACGCCTAGTCCACATCAATAGACGTCGTCTTGATCAGTCCATGGACAACAAGCTCCCAATTCGAGGGGATTGGCAAGTGCGCGAGCAGGAAAAGGAGCAGAGACATCGCTACCGTCGCAGCTTGGTTGACCAGGTTGAGGAGAACACATCACGCCACAGTGAAATTTTATTGCAAACTCTCCGTCAGCTGTTGGCTCGTGTGAACCAGGAGCGCATCTCAGTGCGTCTGGGCAACGATGAGATGCAGCTAATTGACAATTCCCGTCTCAATCTGCCCAATCAAGACCAGGCTCAACGCTATGCTCTGCGTCTGAACGAGATGCGCATAGATTCTCGTCGCAATCGTGGTATTCTGGAACAGATAAATGTCATCGAGGATCGTTTGCAGCAGGTGATTGGTCAACTGATCCGTAAGCTGAGCATTCGCAACATGGACATCAATCGTAGCAGCTTGAATCAGCTACGTATAACGCGTTTGATTGGGGATATTTTAATGGGACGCCTCGGTGATGTGGGTATTCTGCGCATTATGCGTGACCTGCTCCAGGAAAGCGACTTGCAAGCCGACCGTGTGGGTGTTGAGATCAGTCTCAGAAATCCCGTCTTGCAATACACCCTGCGTAGAATTCTGAACATTGTGGATGAGCAACAGAGTCAGCAGTTGGGCGTCTACAGGCAGGAGCAACTGGATATGCGGGATGTGACTATTAACGATGTGCGCGTCAGCACACTGCGCACTCGCGTCGAGGAAAGCGACATGGATGTGAGCAATCTGTTGGAGCAGCCTCAGCAAATCCAAATGCAAACAGTGGTGCGTCAGCGTCGCCTGAATAACAAACCCTTCACCATCGACATGGACATCAGTTCGCAGCGTGCTCAGGACGTCATTATTCGCATGTTTTTGGGTCCTCGTCAGGATGCTGCTGGTCGGGATGTGAGCTTGGATCAACGTCGCTCTGATTTTGTGCTCCTAGATGCTATCAACACCCAACTACAGCCTGGCCGCAATCGCATCCAGCAACGCTCCACGGACATTGCCTGGACCACACGTGATGCCACACCCTACAGCGAGATCTATCGCCGAGTGATGAGTGCAGTGCGCAGTGAGCAGGGTGAGGAGTTGTTGACTGACCTGGTTGGTGAGAATGGACGCTTCCCCCAGAGCCTACTGCTGCCACGCGGTCGTCCCGAGGGTCTGCCAATGCAGCTTCTGGTTGTTGTCTCGCACATTGAGCGTCAGGAACGCCAAGGACAACAAATCCCCTTGAATCGCCTTGCTGGTGTTATGGGCGTAAGTGTGGCTTCCTTGGAGGACAGTCGTCCATTGGGCTATCCACTCGACCGACGCATCGACAATGAGCAGCAACTGTTGCAGCTGTCCAATGTGCAAATTCAGGATGTTGTCATTGTTCACGAAAACTGAAAAAGTTTGCTGACCATAGACCAATCATTCAACCGACCATCGATCTAATCTGATTTTCATTTATCGAAATGTTATAAAAATATTTTTTTTGTTCTTATATTAAATAACTAAGTAAAGCTGCGCAAGTAATGCATAAATGCATTAAAAAAAAGAAAAGATTTTTCAATTGATAGAAACTTGGAAAGTTATAGAAAAACTATTTCTTTATAATTGTAAAACTATTTGAAAGTTATGCTGAGTACTCAACTTCCCTTTTATTTGTTTTCCAGCTGAATCCTAAATTTTATTGTAAATTTCGCAGTAGTTCTATTATTTTGCTTACATTATAAATCTATTATTTTCAAAATTTAGCTCTGAATATGTGAATATCAATTGCATATACACCTCAGTGCCTTTTCTAATTTCAAAAAACAATTTTAATGCAAATTGCATGATAGTCTAGCGAAGGACGATAGGGATTATTCTGTCCCCCTAACAAAAGCCTCCCACAAAAACACTTTCATATTATGTTCTGGGCAGACAATGCAACAGCAAAATAGCTGCCAGGCAGCTTATCCTGACACTATAATAGACTTTTCTTATTCTTGCCACACAACTCAATTTGCAACAACGACCAAGCGTCCCCGCTCCGCATCACCCTCTCTCTCGCACTCTAGGAAAATGCATACGTATATCTGGCCTGTCGCAGACGCCCAGCGAAGCGTCAATTGCCAAATTAATTGGCCGTAAAAAATTGAAAATGAAAATATAATCACACTTTCCGTTGTAAAGCTCTTACTGGCTCAGCACATAACGGTTTCCAGCTCTTTTAACCCTCCGCTCTAGAAGCGTTTTCTCATCAAGGCAGACAGCAGCAGCCAAGTGTTGGCCAACCATAGAACAGCAGACATTTCGCTGCAGGCAGCAAAATGTTGCATTTTTCCAGGTTCTTGCCACTTTCCACAGTGCTGGGATATTGATACCCTGTGTTTTATATTTATAGGAGAAGTAGAATAGCAGCAGGATAGATTAAAACAAATATTTTTAAAATAGTTGTACAGTAATATCTCACAATGAATTATGATAAATAATCCACATAAACTATGTTAAAATTTCTACAACATTTACATTTACATTTAAAATAGCTCAGTTCATATTTAGCAAAGTTTTTGCGGCTTAAAAATAAAATTAAATATTTAGGCTGTTGGTATTTTTTCTTCTAGATTACAGCGTATTATCTAGTCGTATTATCTTCGTCGTATTTGTTTTTTGTGCTACCAAAGAATGTGGCATAACGCATAATGGAAAAATGTTGACACTCGACCTGTCTCTTGACTCTTGCCGCCTGAATGCATTTTCATTATCATCGACTGTTTGCCAGCGTAAAGTCTCATTTATTTATATATATATATTTTTTTTTTCGTCTTTAATTCAACAGTCTGATGAGCTGATTAGAGGGCAAAAAACTTGGGGCATTACACGGCCTATTAGCTGCCGCTTAATGCAAAAATAATTATGTCTCGTTAATCAGTGCTGGCAAAAACTTTGAGAGACTTTCGCCAAAGTCTATTTAACCCTTTTGCCCCAATACTACAAACTGGCAAAAAGGCAGCTTGAAAAGTTTCTTCGAGTGGCAATTGAAGGTAGCAAAATGCATAACCAAAAACTTTTGTGATTAGCAGATAGCGAGGATCCAACAGGAGCAGCAGCTGATGCGGAAAATGTTCGCATAATTTATGTTGTGCGGCTTGCACTCCACAGCCAACAAACCAACTCAGCAAACGGAAATGCCGTCGCGCGCAGTTTGTGGCGTCTCCATATTGCTGCATACCACTTGACCGTAGTACAAATTAATCATTTTTGTGGTATAAAGTGATATTTTAAGCAAGTAATTAACAATTAATATACTTTTGTTTTATTAATGTTTTAGAAAATGTTAATATTGCCAGCAGTTCTTTGGAAAAAATTCCATTTTATGGTATTCAACGGAATATTGGAGTAAAAACAATTCTAAAAAATTTAGACTGGAACTTGAGCTATGTGGATTGTATTTTATGTCTAAATATTATTATTAAATACTAATAATTTTTCAAGTGGAAACCTGACAACAATGTTGCTAAGAAAACTCATTTTTATAGAGTTAAAAAATGATGGCAGCAATTAGATAATTTATACTGTATACTGACTCTATTGCTTTTATAATTGTACCCACAAAACTGATTAAAATAAATTTCCTAAATTTATTTATTTATATCATAAAAAATGTAAATTATTTCCATAGTGCTTACCCCACACACAAATCCATAGCATACATTTCAGGGCGCTCAGCGAAAAGTTTTTGCCTCGCAAATTAGCGGCCACATTTGTTTCGCTTCGCTGTTGCCTCCTGCTGCATGCCGCTTAAGAGCCTGATGCCACAAAAGTTTTTCAGTTATGAATATAAAGTTTATTTATTAAGCAAACAAGTTGGCGTTCTTATCTGTGTCGAGTGTGTTTTTTTTAACATTTAGTTGGCAAACAATTTCGCATTTAACTTAGCTGAGCTATTTTGGGAGGTATTAAGAGGACTCTAATTTCGATGAATTGCTTTGAAAGTTAATTGAGTTGAAGCACTGATGTTCTTTGTGGCAATACAATAAAAAAAATATACAATATATATATTTTTATTTATTAACATCCTCATTTGTAATGAGCTCGAAAATTTCCTTCCCCGAAACCTAGCAAATTAAGTGCATCCAAATTGTGTGTGTTCTCCCAAACTATGTATCGTAATATAAACGGACAATAATGCATTGCTTTGAGAAAGAAATCAATGAGCAAAGTTTACTTTCTACCTTTTGTGTAGACGTGTGGAAAATATTGACAATCGAAATGCTAAAAGCAACTAAGGAAGGCGTGAGTTGCCTTCAAATTCAACACAACAACCAAAAAATGAAATAAAAAAAAGAAGAAACCCTTGCTTTGCCCACATAACCCCAGTCAAAATTTACAATAAGAATTTTTGCATGCCTGGGCAATGCTATGTGCCAGTTGTAATAGAAAGAGATTGAGTTTTGGGACTGGGAACTGGGAACTGGAAACTGGGAACTGAGACCTGGGGTTGGGTTTCTATTTGTGTTTGTGTTTGAGGCTATCAAGTTGAGCAGAAAACTTCTTGCTATTCATACTCGTGCATGTGTGAGAGACTATATGAATGTACAATATAGAAAAATGCTAACAAACGGAAATGTGATATACGCGACGTAGCCAAAATACAAAAGCTAATGGTGAGGGCAGGACTACGAATCGAACCAATTGCTTACAAGCCATTCAAAATATTGGGCGTGTAGTAGGTGATAATGCTACAAGGAATTGTCACTGTCGTCTATTCAATTTGTTGGGAATTAGAAAAAAATATATGTATATATAAAAAAGCAAGTAACAATGCTAACAACAATTGCCCGACTGGAAGATATTCTGTAGCAAGCAGGGAAAAATAGCTATTATATATTTTTTAACAATTTCTTTAAATTTAGAACAGATATTTATAACAACAAAATTATGGCTAAAAGATGAAAATTCAAATTTTGAATTACTTATAATTATGACAGGTATATAAAGGCTAAACCCATCAGTCCAATTAAATTGTAATAAAAATATTATTTTTAGTATGAAAATAAATCCCAAAAATAGATATTAAATTTTTTGATAAATTATAAAATTAATTTAACTTTAATATACCCTTTTTATATATATATATATAATTAATTCAAATTTAATATATCCTTTTTACATATACTCTAGCTTAGAGTATACAATTTGTAAAATCGCAGAAAATACATTTAAATTCAGAGGGGCGCATTGTCAAAAGGCTTTTCTGCTATTGTAACGATGGAACCACAATCAATCCCCTTCCCTGGTATCCCAGTCATATAGCTGACACGCTTTGGCGCATCAATAGATAAGAAAGAAAGAGGAACCTCTTGAGGCTTTACTTGAAGTGGGATTAAAGGCAAAGCAGCTAGAGGAGCTAAAGGGAATTACGGCAGAGTGTGCACCGGAAGGGATGCCATGTCTGACACAGGTAAACATGGTGGCAGGCGTAGATGGAATAGTATGGGTTGAATATATCACAGTAAACTAATAGTTAACAAATATTTTCAATTACTGTTGCTGTCACAGCAAAATCAAAATCAATCAATTTTGCAAACCACAGACACGAAAGCCAAACGCAAATGCATTTAATTTTCCAATATACCATGTTGTAGAGTGGAAGGCTTTGGCTGATATAAATTTTGTAACGCAAATTGATTTTGTGGCCACAGAGATTACAGTAAATGCATTTTACATTTTACGAGTATTTTATATAATCATTTTTTTTCATTACATGCCAAATGTGCAGCATTTTGTTAACTAATGGGGCGGCAAATGTTTCAAATTCATTTTGCGGCGCTTGCTGAATGCGTTGTAATTAGAATAAGTATGATTTCAGCTGGGATTGTGCCACCAAAAGCCCAAAAAAAAAAAAAACTGTGGGATCGAATCGCATTCGTCGCAGCTTATTTACCATTCACGCCACAAACAAAGTAAACAAAGCGCCCAGTTTCAGTTGCAGATGCCAAAGACAACCCTCCCGGCAAACCCTCAAGTGGCATGTGGCAAGTGGCGAGTGCGAAAAGCAATAAAACGTTAAGCATACAACACACTCAAACACACACACACACACACCAATCCACAATGCCGCAGCAAATTGTTGCAAATCAAAATAAATTCCTGCCAGAGCAAAGAAAAAAACGAATCATAACAAGAAAATAACTAAATTTATAATACTATACCAAATTTTGTATACACTGCATAAAAGTAGTCAAAGTGTAAACCAAAACTTTATTTATTTAATTTTAATATACTATAATTATTATCAAATTTATCTGAGTTGAAACAGATGATAGTTGTTATGATTAAGATTAAGATATAGGCAAAAAAATGTCTTTTAAAAGTGAAGTATTTTTTGTACTGATATTTTTTCTACAACAAAAAAGATTTATATAAAAAAAAAAATAAATATAAAAATAAATACGTTTTTTTTAAATTAGTTTTCTAAAAATAGAAAAATTTACAACGCTATTTCCTTATTAAACATCGTTATGTTCATTCGTGTGGTTGAATTTAAAAATTCAATAAAATTTCCGTTTGAAATGCTTTGCCTTTCATTGAATTTTAAATTTATACATTAGAAGATTTGACAATAAATTATCTGATAGTTTTAAGGATAAATTTAACTTTAAGCTATTTTAATTTCAGAAAAATTATTTTTAATATCTAAAATTGAACTTTTAAAAAATAAACTAAGCACTGAGCAATTTTTCAAGAGTAAGCGGAAATAAGAAGCAAGTTCTTATAAATTAAATTAATATTTAAAAATTTCGGCAATTTTTCACAAGTAAGCGGAACTAAGATGCAAGTTTTAATAAATTATATTAATATTTTTAAAATTTCGACAATAATGTAAATCGTCTGCCTATTCTAAAATTGAAATTGTTATATTAAATGACAATCGGAAATAACTTTTATCTCAATTCCAACATGCCTACTATAATTTGTAGAGCATTCTGAGGCAACAAAAAACGAAGGCGTTTTCTATCCATGGACACAAAAAAAGAAAAACCCGCACCCCATAACACTTTCTCTCACTTTCTCCCCTTTGCCCACAAAAAGTATGTGAATATTGTCAGGCATTATTGTTGTCGCATTGAAAGCCTTCTATGAGTACTCGTCCATGACATTCCATAACAATTTATGCAATCAGTTGGACAATGCGTCACATGGCAAAGGAAACTGTTGGATTTGCAGTCAACCCCCCCGAATGCCCGAACATTTACCCTGCCGTTGTTGGGTCGCTACTTAATCCTTTTGAATATTTTTGACACGTGCGCTGCAATTATTTTATTACCCCCGCGAGTGCAACAACAATGCTGGGGCAATGGGCAACGTGCAACAACAGCCACGCCCACTCAATAGATGAATACGCGTACAAGGACGAATCTTGTTGGTTTTATATGTGTTTTTTGTTCAGTTCTGAGAGTAACTGTCAACAATGGGCCGGCAATTGATGCAATTCATTGAAATTGTTGGCGACTGTTTAGACTAAAATTGCATTAGTCTCTAAAGCATTTGTTATTGTTGGTATTCGTATTTGTTGCTGTCTGGTCCAGCACAAACAATTGGCAATAATTTTCCGCGGTTGCATTGAAATTCAAGCGGCGCAAATTGTGAGCACAATTTTTAAATACGAAACAGTTTCCACTTTTGAGTCAATTCGCACCTCCCACCCCCAAATTATGGTCGCTTTGCATTATCACAACACACACACACACACACACACACTCGCAATGTTGGTACATATATTTTAATAATGATGCCATTTGTTTGGGCATAGAATTGTGTTGGCAATAAAATTTGGCTTTGCCACATAATTCAAATGGTTAATCGCGTTTAATGGGCGGGCATTTATCAATATTTGAATTTGAGAAAGAAAGCAAAAAAAAACATAGCATGCATAAATGCCAACCCCACCATAAAGTAGCAGCCCCCAATCTCTACACTCTACATTTCCTTGCCGCCCAATGACAATGTGTTGACAATGCGAAAACAAAAATGGCGTCTAATATGGCGACAAAATATGCGGTGGCGGAAATAAAAGCGCAACGGTCAGCGTTGCATTGAAATGGCAGTCATAGCCAGCCCCAAAGCAATCCCCAGCGCTCTTCCCCTTTATACCCGCCCTTAAGCAAAAGCAGCGCCCCTTAGTTATGAAGTTTGGCAGCAGTTTCCCATCACGCTTTTAATGCGCACCATTGTGTCAAGATAAAGCAACGGAAATTAGCACGATAGCAGGAAGTTGGCAGCGTCGTTGGCGTTGTTCTTGACGACGATGGCAACGACGACGACTAGGACGACGACAAGGACGATAAAAAATAAGAAGAACCAAAAGCCAATGGCAGAGACAACAGGCAGTGCCAGGCTACAGGCGTGAGCCAGTTGAGCGACAGTCAAACCGAAAGAACCAAAAGGACGACTGCCGGGGCCAGCCACAAATAATAATGAAAACGGAAATGAAATACAATACCCAGGAATGCCCGCAGAGATGCCTGAATAGCAATGATGATGATGTTGGGTCCAATGCCAATGGCCACTTCAAAGCTTTTGCCATCTTTCCTTATTGCCCACTTGAATGGCTGCACTATGGTGCCTAAGTAGGTGCCGTCTATTATTTACAATTTTCAGTTCATTTTTGCATGTCCAGGGACTACACAATGGACTAATCAGTAAAAACATTTCTTTTATTCATTTCACAATCAGAATTTCAAATCTAATTTCAAATAATGTATTTAAATATATGTATATTCAGCAATTGGCAGAAACGAGATACTGAAATCTGATTTTGCATTTTATAGTTATAGCATTTATGGCTATATATATTATTTATAGTTATGTTCAAGACTGCAAGAAATTTCAATTATTTACTACTTTGAAACGAATGTAATTATTTTGGAATTATTATTATTTTATTATATATTTTTAAATAATGTCTAAAATAGAGCATTTACGGGCCACGTCTAATCTATTAATATGTTAGATTAAGCTTAATTCCTTTGAGTTTCGACTGATTTATTAATGTTTACAAAAATCTTTTAAAAGAATTCTTATTTATCTCGTTGTTTAGTTTCAATTCAAAAGGGTTTTATCTTAATCATTTAAAATATGTTCAACAATGTTGAAGCTCAGCATTTTTACTGCTACAATCCCAATTCTATTTTATTTTATTAATTCTTTTTTTTTGGCCATCAAACCCAACCTACTTTCTTGGCAACAATCAAAAATTAATAAGCCATGAAATGTGCAACAACTTTTCATATTTTTATTCAACACAGAGCAGGTGGGGGAGCACGGACAGAAGCGGCAGAAGGGGGCAAATATTTTCATTAGGTCGCCGTCAGCGCGATCTGGAACTGGAACTGAAGTTGATATTCTTTTCATAAAACCGCACACAAATTAGACGCATACAAAAAAGCCAAAAAATGAACGTTGATTGTCGTCTATTCTTGCCAAGTTTTTTGGCCGGTGACTGTGGCTGGATGACGGAGGGAGGGGTGATGTACGGGGACGGGGCACGCAAAGTCAATTAGGCAAAGCGACGATGGCAAACAAAACTGAAAACAATTCGCATTTAAATTTGCGCATTCTTAGAAAATTTTGCGCGAAAATGGGGACCTGCTGATGGACGGGGGAAGGGAGACAGGGTAGAAAACTTGTTGTCATAAAATACGTGCATATTATTGCGCTTATCTGGCAACAAACACGCCCGGGCCAAGTGCCCATTCCAGGACCTACCAGACCACGGCTGAGTCCTCGATGGAGGCCTTCAAGTTGATTTCGCTCTTCTTTTTGTGTCAGGAACTGAGCTTCAATGTTTCAATGCTCTTGTAGTTGTTTGTTATACTCTATGCGTAACGATAAGAAGGGTATTTAGGGCTTATGGTATGTTCTACTTTCTGTTCAGTGTATAAATAAATTTGGTAAAGATGTTCGTCAATTCGCAAGCCAACTAAAATCGATAAAAAGCCATGCACAATTTTAATGTTTTTTATTATTAATGTTCTCTACGAAATATTAGAAAAATAATTATTTAAAAAATATTTATGCCAAGCTTCTTTTCACTACCACAAAAGGATAAATTTGTCAATACTTTTTGCCAGTTTTTTTTCTACATCTGCTAATCGAGAACAGAGTATATAGCAGTCTGTTGCTTTCAACTGCAACTGGCTTACTTATTGTTGCTGTTGTTGTATTGTGCATTTGTTTTTATGCGTATATGGAACCACATCTCACCCGACTCACACCATTCCACTCACTTGTCGCTCTGCCTGCCCCTGTCGTCTGTCCTAAGCAACACATCCTTCCTTAAACGTTTCTTGTCTGCCAAATGTTTCTATGGGCTATATGATTGTATGTCCTGGCACTGTGTGTGTGTGTATGAGTGTGTTTGAGTGTGTGCGGTTTTATGTGTGCATTGTATTGCTGGCATAATAGACACATTTAATTTTACTATTATGCCTTTTTGTTGTCATCGCATTCGCATAAGCATAATAAACCGTTTCGTTTTCAAGTTTTCTTTGGGGACACATCTCCATTTGCCTATTTGACAGTCATTTTATTTGATTTCCAGTTTGAAAAAAAGAGTCAGAGAAAAGGAGCAGGGAAATATTCTAAAGAACTTAGATATGAACAAAATGGGAGACTGAAACACTAGCTTTGAAAGTAGTCACAATTTGTGTGATTCAAAATTGAAAGAGAGAAAATTTATGAAATTTATTTAAGTTGATGTTCAATTCAACAATTAAAATTTAGTCCTTTTGTGTGTATTGTAACGAGATTATAAATACATAAGAATGGTTCACATTCACATGAATGGGAAGTGTGTCTGCCAGAGCGTTTACTAAATTATCTAGTTTGTATTTTGCATACATTTTGTGTGTTTAGTAGAATAGTGTTTGCCGTCTCATTTACAAATATTTTAAAATTAGCTGAAGATAGACAATTGCCTTTAATTTAATTAGTAGTGCACAAAGTCTAATTCAGATTACATTTAAAAAAGAAATTTAACTCCAATTGATTTAAAACGAATTTCAAATTGGGTTTGCTGTGCAATCGTCAAAGATAGATGGCGCTGATGCGCCTTACGAAGACGAGCAATAGATGGAATTGCAGCTGCACTGCACTTATCAATTATTCTGAATTAAATTTAATATGATTTAATATGATTACTAAATACTGTAACTACATTTTTTATAAGCACTATATAGTATATATATATATAGTATATATTTTCTTTAGCATATTCTAGTATATTATTTAGTAATGGATTAAATAATAAATAAATAAATAATTGCAACTAAAAGTATGCAACGCTTTATTTTATTATTTTTTTTTGGCTGCCCCCAACTTAGCGAAAGTATGCAGCAAAATTTTTCCGACTGTAGTGCAGCGACCTTCTGCTGATTCCTGTTTGCCTGGTATTTTAGCGACTTTCCGGGAACCGAAAAAATTAAACTTAATTTTTTTTTTTTTTTTTTTTTTTTATATATATTTATTGTGCAGAACTGTCAGCACTTATGATTGAATTTACAGACCACGCATAATCTATTAATAAACTAGATTAATTCTTTTGAGTTTTGACTGATTTATTTATTTTAAAATTAAAATTAAATTACAAATTTAGCTTACTTAATACAATATTTACGAAAATTACAAAGCAGTAAAAAGCTGTTATTACACTTTAATATTAAAAAGCTGTTACATATCAATATTAAAGCTATTTTCTTTGTCTTGTTTTAAACTATTTTCACAATCTATTAGTTAATTTTAACTAAGTAAAGAAGCGTTCTTATTTATTATTTAGTTCGGAAGTATTTTAAAGCTTTCATGATGTATAATGACATCCAACATGTCACTGGCGAGCACAGGAGCCGCCAAAGTCACAATGCTGGAAACCCATTCACATTCTGGGCTCATCTGAGTGCTATTCCATGGCAGAACCTGCACAAGCAGTTGAAGTTTCAGGCCCTCCGCCGTGCCACGAGGTAGCAACAAATGCTGAGGGAAGGAACTGGCTGGAGGAGCATCCAACGGTTGCTTGGCCTCATAAAGATCGCTTAGTGTGTACACATGTGCAGCTGTTGAAAACTGACGTTCCAGTAAATTCTCGCCCTTTGTCAAGTTACTCACAAAGCTATCAAGAAGCAGTCGAGGTTGATTCTTGCCATGAGGCAGCAGATAACTGCAAACCAGCACCTCCATCGGAGTCTGAGCAAATAGCTTATAGATGATATTAAATGGTTTATGGTTCAATCGGAACTGTCTGGCCACAAGACGCCGTCGCAGAAACTGCAAATTATTGCGTTGCGTCTGAAGCAACTGCTGGTCCATTAAATTGATCAGATCGATGTCCACATGCTGCTCATAGGTTTCCAAATGTCCAACGCGAATTCGCTTCAGCTGCAGTTGCTCCTCCTCATAAGATGGCACCTGCATCGGAACTTCATATTTCGCAATAAGCTCCGTCAGCTGATAAAGCAGAGAGCGGTAAATGGGATCTCTTAAATTAGACGTGGCCATGCCTAGAAGATTCGGTTCCATAATATTGCCATTAATGGCCAGACTAAGGTGTCTACAGATCTGATTTAATTGTGAAGTAATCACTTGACCCACTGTGCACATGGGATGTACTATATCCAAATCCTCTTCCAGTTTTTTATCAATCTGACTTTGCAGTTTTTCGATAGACTCGCTTATCAATTGCTGTACGTCTTGAATATTGAGTCCTGTAGTTTTGTAGGGCACACCTCCCGTTGTAAGCAAAGTAGACTCCACCAACTGCATCGATCTTGTGCCCCTGGCCAGCATTTCCAGCTCTAAGAGTGCTACAAATTGTTTTATGTTATGCACAAGCAGCTGAGAGATTGTACATTCTCTCTTTTGTCTATATGTGGTTGAACCATGATCTTCATTAGCTTTAGCTGCAATCATCAGTCGACTGATAAGAGTGTTCCAATAGCCGTGTAATTCCACATCCAAGCTGAGCTGCGCCCGGGCTTCGGGGTGCTTCACTTCAATAACAATCGGATCGGCGGGCATTAGCTGCACCTGCAATGGCTGCCTAAACTTCTTTGGGTACACAATGCTGACCAGTGTATCCTTCCAGCTGCGTTTTGAACTGATCGTTGGTACTGGCGCTAACTGCTGCCAATTGATTTGTTGTGCGGCTAATATCACTTCTCTGCCAAAGTACAGCTGGGGCAGCACCTCATGCATTGCAGGCAGCATTAGATCCTTTGTATCCGCTCGCTCTCCAATGGCCAGTTGCAGTGCAGTCACAAAGAGCACGGGATTGAAGTGACTGCGTGCATAGCAGGCATTGCGTTGAAAGGTTTTCCAATCTTTGGCCAGCAACAGAAATCTATAGACATCTAGCAACTGCTGTGACAGCTCCTCCTGCAACTGGCTATAGATGCTATATGGACGCAATATACGACCCTGATGCACACGCTCCATAAAATCCATCAACAATGGCCAGCTACCCTATAAATAAAAGACTTTAATAATTGTGACTCCAAAGGTTACTTCAATGAAACTCTACTCACTGTTTCGTAATCCATTGGTTCCTCGTTAAGCTGCCGTCCCATATCTGTGAGTTCCTGCTGCAGCAACGGCTTGTGCACCTGCAGCAATAAATCCAGTAGAAAACGCTGTCGTAGCTCCCATTGTGTAGGCCTCGCTATATCCAGATCTTCTCCAGATTCGTTTAGCCACCAGCGTGGGCGTATGCTCCATCCATTGGCAGACACTCCGGCATAATTTAATATATTTAAAAAACTACCATATATGGCAAATATTAAACGCAGCAGCATTGCGATTCAAATAACACTGCAGATTACTTGTTGCTCTGTGGTCAAAGATTGTTATTGTTTATATGGAATATCAAAACAGATTCAATGCCTTATCAGAAGGCTATACATTATACAACATGCGATTCTCTTTGTCTTAAGCTGAAATACAATTTTGATTCAGTTCAAATTAAGCTACTAATGCAACAGCGTGTGTGATGGGTTTTTAATAGTCTATAAAAAATAATTTTTATTTTTTTAAACTTTACTTCAACTGAATCTGAAAACTGAGAACGTTTATATGGAACAACAAATTAATATTAAAGACCTTTAGATATTATAATTAGGAATAATCGAAGAAGCTATATAAGCTAATAAATTAAACTTTACGAAATTTAATTTTATAAAAAATGGGCAAGTATTCCGTATTTAATTAAGTTTTCACTGGAAATCAATAAATTAAATCCATTTAGTTTGTGTTTTTGGAAGCATTAAACTTTGCTGCTTGCAACGAAAACAGATTTAAATATTTAATACACAGGTTATCATTAAATTTAATAGCTTTGCGAATGCAAAATTAAAGAAACTGTCTCAAATAAATTCGCTTTATTCTGTCAACAAAATAATAAAAATATAGTAAAACCGAAAACATGCGCATCACAATTTTTAAAAAAATATCTTCCCATTAATCCAATCAACAGTTTTATGTTATATGTTTTGTTTTTTTTTAGCTTAATTTAGTCTTTAGAGCTATGCCAATGTGGCCCTTTTGGCCACAAACTCCCTGGAGCTCTTCTCCTTGTTGGTGAAGCGTGCGTAGCTTTAGGAAAAAAATTAATATTATAAATAATTAATGTTATAAATTTTAATATGATAAATTAAACTCACGTTTTCTTATATTTGGACACATCGGCAGGGCTCAGCGATGGGCGGGTCGTTTGATAGGATTCAATGAGATGTTTTTGCTTCACTAAAATTTTCTTTGGCAATTTCTGTCGGATAATGGAAAAATATTAATTAAATTTGTTTACAATTTATTCGGACGTATTTTATTGATGAGTATTTTGATTGATGCACGATGGTAGTTCCTGTTAAAGCCATGCCTAGCTAACTAATTAAACTTATATGTATATTGATATCTAAGCGGTAAAGTCTCTCGGAATGTTTCAGTTTCAGAGCCATCCTCCTCATCGCCCGAGGATGGCGGCGTCTCTAGCATTGGAACAATTAGATCCAAATACGCATCGTTGGGATTACTGCTAGCCTTTTGCAGTATGCTATCAAATGTATCCACCAGCTCCGTAAATGTGGGCCTTGTGCCTGCATCATTGTGCCAGCATTGTCGCATCACCACATAAATATTTTGCGTACACATTGGCGGCTTTTCCATGCGATTATTGGCGATCAAATAGCTATAGAGTTCCTCTGCCGACATAATATTTGGATATGGCTGTTCACCATATGTCATTATTTCCCACAGCAGCACTCCATAGCTCCAGACATCGCTCTGTGAATCGTAGAACTTGTCTTTAAGCGACTCGGGCGCCATCCATTTGATGGGCAGTCGTCCATTGGTATTCTTGCGATAATAATCTGTATCCTGTATATCTCGGGCCAATCCAAAGTCCGCTATTTTCATCACATAGCCATCGCTGACGAGCACATTTCGAGCTGCCAAATCCCGGTGAATACACTGAAAAATATTGATAATATTAAATTGATTCGTTACTTGATAATTATAGTGCTTACCCGTCGCGAGGCGAGATATTCCATGCCGCGGGCTATTTGGAAGGCAAACATGATGAGTTCCCGTTCACCCAGCTGCTGTTGTGGCAACATAGATCTATCATCCAGGTAGCCATCGCTGTCGCTGCGTCGTTGCAGGGCAATTGGACGATTTTGCTTGAGAAAATCCTTGAGATTGCCATGGGGCGCATATTCGACAATCACCCAGAGTGGACCATTCTGACTGCAGCAGCCCAACAGATTGATAATGTTGATGTGTTTGCCAATCATTTTCATCACCTCCATTTCGCGCACCAAACTGGCCATGTCTGCATCCGTGTGCTCCTCCTTGACCATCTTGACGGCAACAATGGTGCCCATGCCGCTACCAGAAGGCGGTGGACTGCGTGGCAAGCCATCTGCCTCGGCCATGACGACACGTCCGAAGGCGCCCTCGCCCAGAATAGAGCCCAGAGACAGCTGTTGTCTGGGTATCTCCCAATTGGAGTCCAAGGGGAACTCATACTCATTAAATGCCTGTGCGGGATCCGCAGAACCGCCTGTTGTCGTATTGGAGAAGGTTGTGCGTTGCTTTTCGATTTTTATCACTGGAATTTGCAGATCTGCCGCACAAGAGCCACCCTCCAGGCTGGCTGGCTTATAGATGATTACCTTCTTTGTCCACTGATGCACCGTCTCGATGCGATGCTTGAGCAGCTTCTCCCGTCGCAATCGTCGCAGCATGTACACAATGAAGATGGTGCCAAGCAGGAACATTAGCAATATCATCACTACGGTCACTGTGAAACCCAAAGGATGGGAACGCAGCAGTTCCGCCACATGTAAATAGGGTAAATGATCCACAACATGCAGATAGACACTGGCATTGCTGGTGCCCAGGGAATTGGATGCCATGCATGTATACCAGCCCGCCATTTCGTGGGTTACATTGTTTAGTATCAGCAAATCGGGACGATCCAATGAGGTATTCAATGGAATGCGCATTACATCCACGGACATGTCCAGTGTGTCTGTGGGCGGCGGTGAGAGTGTGCGATTATTTCGCATTACACGTATCCAGGTAATGGTGGGCTCATTATCCGACAGGACATCGCATTTGAGCACCACCCGAGTGTTGATCAAGGCCGTCTTATTATCCGGTTTGGTAATGATCGGAGCTGCTCTAATGCGATCGTTGACCACAACGCTAAACTCAAATTGTATGCAGCCAAGACTGTTGCACACTTTGCACATATAAAGCGCTGAATCCTTCGAAATGGCATCCTCCATGATCAGGGACCAGCGTCTATATCGATAGCCGCCAATTTCACGTTCCAACGCACGATAGCCAGCATCATCCTTATTGAATGTCCAGGATATATTTGCCCGCGGATGTGCTATGGCAGGACAGGATAAAGTCAAAGTCTTGCCTGATACTAAATGCTGCAAACGTTGCAAATCCTTTTTAAATTTGGGCAGCTGCTCCACTTGGACATCTTCGGTGGCATCATCAGCGGCATCATCAGCGGCATCATCATCGCTAGTTGCGGGTGCAACAGTTGTTGTTGTTGTTGTGGTTGTTGTAGTTGTTGTTGTTGTGGTATCTATGCTTGTTGTTGCCTTGCTAATTACCTCTAAATAGGCAGCGGCTACAGTGCGTCCCAAACGATTCTCAGCCACACAGATGTACCAGCCCGCATCGATGGGCTCAACGCTGCCCAGGGCGAGCACCTGAGGCTCATCTTTGCTGGTTAACAGCGTAGATACCTCAGCATCATCCTCGATTGTGGCTTGCAACCGCAGACGTTGCAGCAGGGCTTCTATATCAACCGCACGATTCTGATGCAACCAAATGATTTGCGGCTCCAATTGTGAATCCTCCAACTTGCACTCGATTCTCGCATGCTCCTCCATCACAACGCTTACATTATAGGGATAACCAGATTTTAGAACTGGCGCCATATGCTGACGCGTTATGACCTCCAAGCGACTATTGTTGCTGCCGGTGCAACCCAGCGCGTTGCACAAACGACAGCGATAGTCGCCGGCATCTGAGGGCTGCAGCTGCCACACGCTCAGCGTCCACTTCTTAAGCCTGATGCGACCGCTGCCCAGCACTTGGGTATTATTATGATACCAGCTTATGTTGCTCCAGGTGATGCCAGCCGCCGGAATGCAGTTCAGCTGAAACATGAGTCCAGCCGTGCGCTTTACAAATGGCTCCAGTTGCTGCCCCAAACGTGGCAGCTGACTGATGTTCAAGGGTTGCATTAAGATCTCAAGTTCACCATTCTGCAGTTTACCAAAGCTGACCAGATCGCTGTTGCCAGTGTTGCTGCCGCTGCCAATCAGCAGCGTGAGATTGGCCCACTTGTTGCCATCATAGTGGCAGGCATAGTTGCCCGATTGTTGCCACTGGGCGCGCTCCAGCGGCCAGCTGCTGCCGCTATGTTGCAGCTTATCCTTGTAGTACCAAACAGCTTGGGCTTGCGGGCACTCCAATAATATATCCACATCGGCGGGCACATGACGATAGCCAGGTTGAGGCTCTTGTACTACATCGATTTGGCAACGATGCGATTCAAAGTGGCAGCTAAAAGTGTTGCCGCTGTTGCCACTGCTGCTGCTGTTGCTGCTACAGTTGCCGCTGCTGCTGCTGCTGATGATGATGAAAATGATGATCAGCAAATTTTGCATGGCCATGTGAAGAACTTGAGGAGTTGCCGTTGTTGTTGCCGTTGCCTGTTTGTGATTGTTGTTTACTTTGCTGTTTGCTATTGCCAAATTGCTGCTTCTTTTGCTCTAAGCCACTTGAGTTTGCTTCAACTTCATTTTTTACATATTATATATTTTTTATTTTTTGCTATTATTATTATTATAATTTATTGCTACCAGTTAAGCAAAGCGAAACAAAAATAAATCTAAAGAAAAAGGCAAAAAAAAAAAGGGGATAAGCATTATGTGCACTGCCTCTGTAATGAGCTACACTTTGTTCAATATTGTTGTTGCTTTTACACACATATAGATATTTATATATACTTTAGATATATAGCCAAGTCAAGTGCCTATAAGTTGTCTATATATGCCTACATCGGCCACATGCCAAATGCGTTAAATGTCGTCATTTTCATTGATAATACAAAACGTCGTACAGTTAGAAATATTTTTTTTTTTTGTTGCAACCAGAGAGTTAAATTGATAAAATCAACACAAATCCTATCTGCCGGCACAGTGGTCGAAGATTTTAAACTGGATTTGCAGTGACATATAAAAAAAAAAACTAAAAATTATAGCTGCCAGTCGAAGTTTTAATACCCTGAACAAGCGGAATGAAGTTTTTATTGATTAACTTTAAAAAATTGGGATAGTTTTATAACAACGTTTTACGAATTTTTCCTATGAGCCAAATATTAATATGTTGCTAATTAAATATATTCAAGTTGTAAAGAGCATAGTCGAGTATATCTGTAGCATCATCTGTACCAAGTTTTATATAAAATAGCTCTCTAACCGAGACTCTAGAATAAAAATAGACAGTTGGACATAACTAGATAGACTTGTCTGTACATCGGACATGTTTTTTTCAATGTATTACATTTTATAATTAAATTATAATATCCACTGTAAAAGTATAAAAAAAACACCCAAACAATTGAAATATTATAATTCATTTGTGAGTGTGTACTTATGTATATTTTTTTCGTTTATTAATAAATATACAAAATCTTCTAATGAATTATAAGACTGATTGCCTAAAATATACACCGTAATTAAGGTATAGCAAAGAGTTAACATCAGCACAAAATTTAACTGAATACTGACTTCCAACTAAATATTGCAGTGTCTTATATACAAGCATTATAAAATTTGCATGTTAAATTTTCTTATCAATCCATAAACTCAATGCGGAATTTATTTTTGATAAGGTTTTGCTAATAGGAAATTAATATCATTATGGTATGCATATGAGTATTAACAGATTCTATTTAACTTATAAATCACTTTGTTATAGTCAGTAAATTTAATGCTCTTTGCATGAGTTGCAATTAAACTCATAGGAATTTTATCATAGCTTTAACCTTTTGGAAATTAGAAGCAGATGCAGCTACAAAAATGAACAGTATTAATTGGTGCTCTCTGATAAAGAATTTAAAAGGAAATGTTATAAAGGCTTTAATATTCCCAGAACTTGATTATTATTTTTTAACTTAAAGGGAAATTAAATAATTTGATTTCTTTATTTTTGAAAAATTGAATTGTTGATTAGATTATCCTATTATTTTTTTAATGTGAAGAAGCAATTTATTTGTTCAAATTTTCGCTGCGAGCTCAGACCACTGTGCACTAATGAAATTAATATTTTTTATTTTTTAAGGTAAGCTGTCAACTGTTGTTTGTGTTGTTGTAAATATTGTTGCGTTTTTTTGTTTTTTTTTTTGTTGTGCCATTTTGGTAGTTGAATTTGTTGTTGTTGTTGCTGCTGCTTTTGCCGGTGCTGATTTTGTTTGATATATGCACACGCGTTGAGATTTTTAATTTATTCAATTTCTTGGTTTTTTTTAATTTTTTATAAATATTTTTCATTTGTTGCCAGCAGGCAAAGCGTATATGTGTGAAGTATGTATTATAATTATTATTTTCATTATTGTCAATCATTCATTAAATATTATGTATTTGATACACACACACACATGACTTAAAACATTAAAATCACACTTAAGTTTTATTAATTAATTTCAAATATTTGAATGAACTTTTTGGACCGAACATTTAAATAGTTTTTAGCGAATTTATCACCTGTTCGCAAATATTTATACTTATTAAACATTTTTGGATATGTAAGCACTCTATTAGGAATTTTTCTATATATATTTCTAATTTATTGTGCACATTTGTCACAAATTTATAAGATTTGCATTTAAAATTCATTTACTGGATTGATTTATTAGGTTGTATGTTAGATATTCAGAGCACGCTTCTATTTAAGAGACAATCATTATTTACATAAATAACTACATATGTAAATATGTTATTGATATTCTTTATATTAATTCAACATAGCACAGATTATTTTTATTGTTTCATGTTTTTATTTATTAAGGATTTGTTTATATTTATTTTATTTAAAAATTAAATTTCAGCTTTTATTTTTATTAAATCTCACTTCACTTTTGTTTCAAATATTCAATTAACAGCATTTTTTGCAGACATTTTTATGAACATTTTGAAATTGTTTAATCTTTAAATTGATTTTTTATGTATTTATATTTTTCACTTGACTTGACTTTATTTATTTTCTCAAGCGATCAGCTTGTCAGTCCAAATGTGAACATAATTCTTTCTTTCCACGCAAATTATTTTTTTTTGTCCAAAAAAGCACGTTCTTTGTCTTTAGATCTTAAGCTAAAAACAAAATAAAAAATCCACAAGAAAAATAAAAAACGCCAAAAAGCATTGCTTTTATTTGATTGTCAATCTTGCAGGCCACAAAAGTCCCTGCTCGGGCGCCCTTTGTGGGCTCTGTGAGCATTTCCGCTTGGTTGCCAATACTCTTGCGGGGGGCTTATGGCCAAGAGGTGTTGGCGGGTGCGCCAGTTGACAACTTCCGTTGCACACACACTCTAACTAACCGTACAGATCCCACACTGAAGTCGAAAAACAACCAACCGATTTGCTTGAAAGTGCGCACACAACTGAAAGTAACGATCGATTCGAGTAACAAAAAAATCAAATAAAAACTTTTTGGATATGTTGACGACGTTGATCGGGGCGAACCACGAGGCTGACAGCGTTGCCGATGACATCGTGAAAACGTGTATATGGATATATATATATAGATATCTGCCGACTACTAATCGTGCACATGTATTTGTTCAATAATATTTATACAAGTTGCAAGCAATATTTTCTTCGAAAACGATCCTGCGATTCCTTGGATTCTACCTGCCGCATGTTGCAATTGCAGGCTGACGATGATGTTGTTGTTGTTGTTGTTATTATTATGTGTGTGTAGTATTCCTTTTTATTTTATTTTGTCTTCCTTTATTCTAAGCATGTTTTGTGGCTGAGGATTTTTTGCCTCAGTTTGTACTAGAGTTTTGGCTTGGTTCGGCTTGCATTCTTTATTATCGCGGCCCTTGGGCTGTGAGTTTAATTTATGCACAAGAAAATGTGTTCATTGTCTTTAAAGTTGTTGCTATTGTTGCTATTGTTGTAGTTGTTGTTGCTGAATACGTGCGCATGCGCGATAATCGCATATCAATAAGGAAATATCCGTTACGTGACTTATATATATAAAAACCCCTCGTCTGCAGGTTTTTCATTATATTATATTTTTGGCCCCAGCACCCGCATATAAAAAAAAAGGTCTAATCCTGATCCAGATGCCGGTCACGTAATCATAGGCACAAGAGTGAAATAAACCCCAAAAATAGTAATAGTAAATCTCGTTGCACTTGTACGCCCTTCTTTCGCTGGGATCGGAAGACCTAACTGCAACTGCATATTTAATTTTATTTGATTTTGTGGGCCATGGCTTTAACCAAGAACTTGTTACTGCATTTCCGGCCAAAATGAAATTTTGTTTCTCACTCACCTCGTGTCCGAATTGTGCGAGCGCCTCCTTAACCGCTTCCATGTTCGCCGAGGTCAGAATACTTTGTATATCGGCGCCAGTATAATTTTGCGTTCTGCCCGCAAACCAATCAAAGTCCACACATTCATCCAGATTCAGCGTTGAGCTCAGCGCCTCAAAGATGCTTACACGCGCCACTGCATCCGGCAGCGGACACTCTACCAAACGATCAATGCGTCCGGAACGCAGCAGTGCAGGATCAAGCAGCTCTGGCCGCGATGTGGCTGCTATGACTGTAACGCCCTGCAGTCCCTCCACACCATCCAGTTCGGTGAGCAGCTGATTAACCACACGATCTGTCACACCCGTGGAATCGTGGCCACGCTTTGGCGCCAGACTGTCAAACTCATCGAAGAAGAGGACACAGGGCTTGGCACTGCGCGCCCGGTTAAACAGATTGCGCACATTCTCCTCACTCTGGCCAATGTATTTGGCCAACAGTTCGGGACCCTTAACCGAAATGATGCGTAAACTCCAGCAACTCGCCAACTGCGATACCAAGAACGTTTTACCCGTGCCAGGTGGTCCATAGAGCAATACACCAGCCTGATTGCGCAGCGGTGAGGAGTTGAAAATTGTTGGATACTGTTTTGTGGAAGTTGATAAATAAAATATAATATTATTTATTTAATAATTCGAATATATGGTTATTAATATTAAAGTCTAAAGTTTAGACTCTAAGGTACGCTTTTAGCAACTATTTCATTGGCAATTAACTAAATTAAATAAATCATTTCTATTTATAGATTTTTATTGTTCAAAAAATTATCGCAAGCTTGTGAGATTTTTAACAAGCTTAAAATAAATATTTTAGAATAATTAAAATGCTATAAAAATGATATATTGATGGTTGAAATGCAAAGAGATATTCTAGGATTATATTAACCTATTTCTCTCATTCTATAATGTATAAAAGTAAATACATTTTTTAATTAAAAAAAGAAGTAATTCTCGGTTCCTGGAATTTACAATAAATATTAAAAACAGAAAGCAGAGTACGCCATTTTTAATTGATATAAAAACTCCTTTTGTTTATAATTTAATTTATCAGATACATAAAAACCAAAACCACAAAAACTTACCATTGAAGGCCACATTAGAACCTCTTCGAGCACAGTGACTACAGGCTCCAGTCCAGGCAGCTCCTCTACGCGCATTTCATTGGCATTTGGTTCATTGCCAGTCTTTTGGTTACTTTGAATGCCTTGCAAGCAATAGGAATTCGTATGCTCCAGGGATTCAATAAGCTGCTCATTGGTAAGCAGCGGCTGTGTTTTGCCTATTAAAAAGATAAATATTTAGTTTTATTTAAATATTAATTGATTTTAGTACTTACTAATGCGATAGGCATAGAAAATGGCGCGTTCTACAAACTGCACGAGATCGCACTTGCGATAGCCCTCAGTAAGATTAGAGAACTTTATCATATCAAGATCCCTGGACGATATATGACTACATAGCTCACGTAGAATTATCTCACGATCGGCACGCTCCAGGCTGGGCAATTTGGCAACAGTTTGGAACAGATGTCGACCACGTGGCGCGCTTAAACGTTTATTCAACGTTTGCAGTTCACTGACTGTGGCAATGACCGCAATGGCATTGTTGCTGGTATATTGCATAATTAACTGATGAACGGTGTCTGCCATGCGGTTAAAGTATTCGCCATCCTGGCTGGTCTGCTCGCCGGCAGCATGAGCCAGCACATCCAGATTCTCGAGCACCACAATTGCGGGTGCATGCAGGAGGCAGCTGGTGAAAATGTTGCGCAAATCTTTTTGAATTGATTCCGTTTTGCGTCCCTTGCTGCGGGAACAGTAGAAGATATCAAAATAACAATGATCCGGACGACTTGACAGCTGTTCCAGTATACGCTCCACCAGTACCGTTTTGCCAGTGCCAGCGGCGCCAGTCAAGAGAACATTGCCTTGGCGCAACACCGAATTCTGTGCATTGAGACACAGATTCATGCGCAGCTCGCTGACCACCTGATCCACAATCTTATCATACTCGGGCAGTCGAATTAAATCTTTAACACTCAGCGGCGATGTTACAGTCGGCTGTTCCTTGATGATTTCACTAACAGGACGCACTAAATCGGCAGCATAGATTTTTGATTCCTTTAGAAACTGTGCATCTACAACACAATAGCGAAAGTGTTCGGGCAATATACCCACAGTGACCAGCAGATCGTCCTCTAGGCGCACCACTTCCTCCTGATTGAACAACATGGGCCCCTTTTGCGTTTTCTCAATCACAAATCGCTTAAATGCATTCTCAATGATCTTGTAATGCGTTTTCTTGTGCGCAAACAGCTCAATCTTCTCCGTAAAGTTCACAACAGTTGTCTTGGGACGCAGCACAACACGTTCCAGTTCCTTGATGTTCAACAGCTTCATCAGATTTGCATTCAGCTCAATAGATGGATGAATGGTGGCTGGCAAATCATCATCATCATCACTGACCAAACGCACACGCACATAGTACTCCTTATCGCCAGCTGTGCGCATGCTGTAGAACTGTTCCAAATCCATGAATTCAGGCAAATGCGTTTGGGTTATATATACATCCGATTCTTGGGCCTGTTCGTGCCAAAGTCCCCGTATGACACGAAATTCAAAGGCACGCGAACTCTCCCGACGCAAATCCTTCTTCAAGCGCTCCATATGATCCTGTCGCTTGTTGCGTTGCAAATTATTCTTCACACTGCTCATCGTTGCAGAGTGGGCAAGTGTGGGTGGCGTTTCTACCTCATCCCGCACCTGAGCACTGGTCTTGCTGCGTGAAAGTTTATTGCTCTCCTCATCGTTGCCTTTGCTGTTGGCATCGCCATTGCCATTAGTCAGACCCTTGTACAGATTAGGCGCCACAACCAGCTGCGTGTTATGATCAATGCGTCCATAGGTCATGTGCGGTTTCAGGCGATCTTATAGAGTGTGTGAAAAGAAAGGGAACTGTTAGCTGTGGTGCACCAAGATTATAGTAAAATATTTACCCACTGTCAGCGCCACTTGCATCGATTTGTTAATCCAAACAAGCAAAATTTGCGATGAGTTCACAATGCGCGTTTGATCTAGAACGCTGCCAGAGATTTTCTCAGTGCTCAGCTCCTGCAAGATAATTTACCATTAAAAATTATATAGTAGTCGGGTTAAAGGATTTAAAAAATAATCTTTGAAATTTCTATTTTTATTAATTTGAGAAAAGTAAAAAGTTTCCTATCAGAAATGTATTTTGAGAAACTGAAAAAAATTATGGACCGTATTAGTTTCAAATAATATATATATATATTTTAAAGTTAACGAACTTTACACCCAATTGCTATTAATTTATTTATCAATTTTAGTTTAAAATTTTAGCAATAACAGGGATTTTCGGGCCTTGCAAAAATATAATTTCAATATTAATTTATACTGGAATCGTAATAAAGTAGAACTTATAAAAGAATTCAATTTAACAAATATACGTTAAATGGGAAATTTAAAACACGTTTGCTTTAACTTCTATCGACGATTAACGGTAACTGTTGTTATTTAAAATTGCCCATCCCTGATAGAGGAACCCCGCTGGGGTCAATGGCAATGCCGGCGAAACAATCCCACGAAACATAAATAAACACTTAAAGCACGCCCGCGCCAAAAGCTAATCCGATATAAAAAATTATTTTTATCTGGCCGCAGCCGCACAAGCAAACATACAAACACACACACACACACACAGATAAACACTCACAATGATCTCCCAATCTTTGGCCGAGACGGGCGTGACGTGAACGCTGCGCAAATTTAGAACGTCAGCGATGAGGGCGCACTTGACCAAGTCATTTTCATGTAGACCTATGGCAAAATTAGGTGCAGAGAGCAGCAAAGTGTAAAATTGCATTCAGAAACGTTATAATGACTTTTTTGGCAGCACATTAGCACTTCCGGTTGTTAAGTAACTTACCGAGCTCCTTGGCCGCCCTGGCATTGATGCCAATTTCGGTGTCTTTGACGCCACCGCCGCCCGCTTGTGGCGCCCATGAGGCATAGTGCACACGGCCATTGTACTGTAGGCTAAGGCAGCCAGTGTCCTAAATATGAATAAACAATCATATATGCATATAAACTTATCTAATCTGCGCGCCTTTACTCTAGGTTTGGACTTTTGAACACTTACATAGGTTGATACGACACCGAAGTACTGATCTGGTAGCAGCAAGAAGTTGTTTCTAATTGGCCGATAAACCACCTTGAATGTGCGTTTAAACATTTTCACAGCTGGCGTGCTCTATAGGATACTATTTAACACAATATTTGCGCGTGTGTTTGTGTTTAAATCATTTTTAAAATAAGATTCCAATGGGAGCTAAACATTCGCGACCAGCTGTGCCGCTCTTACTACTGGACTGGCGCACTTTAGAGATGGCCGACCAATTATCGATAACTATCACTTGTTAACATACTGTGCGCTATCTGGCAGCACCATAACCAACTGTTGCCTTCACTGTTAGGTCGCCTGTAACAGCCCTGTTATGCTGATGTTGCCGCCAGTCAGTTATAATTTTAAAAGTTGCGCGCGAAATGACTAACAGCATAACAAAAGTTCCATATTTAAATTTAAATGTTAATAAAAACATATAGTTTTTTCTTTTGGCTAGTTTATTTGGTTAATAATAATTTATTTAAAATAAAGTGTTCATATATTTATATGTAAGTGTTGATGTATAATATACTATATATAAAATGCGGCAGCTGTTTATCGTTTTCATTTTCGTATACCATGCTGGTTTCTTATCAAATTAAATAACACAATATTAAAAACTAACAATGCAGCGTGCTTAGTTATAATAACGCTTCGCTCTCATTTGCGTTTTATTTTTTTTCCATTTTTATTTCTCTTTTTGGCAAATTAAAAAACATGTTACGAAAAGATATGCATAAGGACCATGTCATTCATGCCAATGGCACTACATATATTTAATTTATATATATGTTAATTATATACTCGTAGTATGTGCTTATAGTTCAACTAAATTCGTTATGTTTTGAGTTTGAATAAAAAGAAAGACACTAGACGTCTGTTCGAAAAAGATCGTTACAAAGCTTTCAATAGATATATATGTATATATATTTTAAATACTATATATGCGTGTATTTGTTATAAAATATAAAAAAAACTGCTCCATATCAGTCTATATCAAGATTTCGTGGCTCGTGAGAATAAATTGGCTCATTAATTGCATATATATGTATGAATGTAGTACATACTTATGTATATTCTTGTATAAAAAATCTACATAAAATGTTATAAAATAGTTTTCAGCTGTTTTTATGTGTATATTTTTATAAAACTTTCTAAAAATGTATTTCGTGTATAAAAATTGTTCATGTTTCTTGCAATATATTTGGCGCTTAAATTTGTGTTTATTATTTATTATTATTAACTGTTTAAGCTGTGTGCGAATCGTGTGAAATATGTATTTATAACATATTTAATGTAAAATATAACAAAATTAAAAACAAAATTGAATAATTAAAATAATAAATTTACAATTTAATGCATTATACTCATTATACAATTCATTACTTAACCAAAAGGTATAAAAATGTTAAAAAAAATACAACTAAATATAATATATAGGGCGAGTTAAACATCTCGGATGCAAATATAAATTCCAATTTGGTTAGAAACTTATACAAAAAATATTCATTAAATATATATTTATATATATATTTATATATTCATATATTTACAGACGTTTAATTTAACAATAAAAATTTGATAAATACACCGTAAAAATTTTAACTTACTCGCTATGCAACCAAATATAAAACGCACTTTTGGAAATTTTGGCGATTGCTATATTATCCCAAATATTTGAGATTCACAGAGAAGGTACTAAATTTAAAGTACCAAAGTTTTGTATAATGAATTTTGGAATAGCAGAGAAAAATATAACCAAAATTAAATATTCGAGTAAAAGCGCAAGGGTATTAGGGGAGTTGGGAATGTGTGAATTGTGTGAGTGTGTGTGTGTGTGTGTCCAAACAATTAAATCGCCTAATCACATATTGCAGTTTATCTTTCTTAAACGTTTACATTTTCAATTTCGATTTGCTTCACTTTTAAATTTTGATTTTTGCCTAAGCCCTCGTTCTTCCTGGTACAGCTAACCAAGTCTAGCAATCCATTTCCTCCAGAGTGCGCGACAAGCGATTATTATCAATGCGTCGACGTTGGGAGCGTCTAACCGCGTCTGCCCTTCGATATGGCTCGCTCTTCAGACCCAGCAGTATGTCCTCTAGAGCTCCATTGTAGACCTCGTCCTGCTGTAACAGCTTCTTTTCCCGCACCGAATGCGTCTTGCTCTTCAGCTCATTGATGACAGCATCCTGTAAGGAGATTGCGCAAGTTGTAGGCAACTGTTTGACAACGAGCAGTGAAAAACAAAAAGAGAAGAGTTTGCGGATTAGACAGAAGACCAGCACCAATAGGAAACCAAAAGCGACTTAACTTAGATTAGTTACCAATTTTCTTATATATATATAATTAGTTCTTGATGATGAATTGTCTTAATTTAATTTAGAAAATGTTTTGTGGTTATAAAGGAATGTTTTTCGAAAGTAGAGGATGTGTTTTTTATAAGTAAATTAGTCTAATGAACAATGAATATAATAAAATTTTGTATTTTATTTGAAACTAATGAAATATGACTTCGAAATACAATCTCTATACCACACAAAAAATAAGTTGGCTACCCATCGCCAATTCATAAAATAACACGGAATTTATTGTCTATGTAATATAAAATTGTCGGTATGGAATTTCAAATAATTTTTTATGAAATTCATCTTGAACATTTAGCATAATAAACAAAATAAAATATAAATTATTTTTAAAATAAAAAAAAATATCATTTAAAGCCATTTTTAAATATTTGTCTTTAAAAATTACAACACACAATTAATTAAATGAATACCAATATAGAGTGTCAATATATAATGCGTATTTGTACACATAATAACATATATATAGAATTTTTTGTAGGTATTCTTTTTTTTGTGATTTATATAGTTAGTTGACAGTGGATTTGGATTAGCAGACATTAGCGACATGGCAGGCATAATACGTTGGGGATTAGCATGAGACAAGTCCAATTCGATTGTTAGAGACAAATGACATACAAGCCAAGCGACTTACACTAGGATATATAAAACACAAACAACATCCGTCACATGCCGCCCCAAAGAACTCGACTAGATGCTAGTGGATTGTGGTGTTGGTGGTGGTGGTGGTTGTGGTGGTATTGATGATATTGGTGGTATGTTGCTTGGGGTTTGGTTTAGGTATTTTGCCTAAATTTGACCCGCGCCCCCAGCCCCAGCCAGCCCGCCCAATTGAGTATTACTAGAGTTTGTTAGCCAAATAACCAGGTACGTGCTAAGGTTGAGGTTGCCTTGTGGTTATTATCATAATGTAGTAGATATGCAGTTAGGGAGACATTTCCACAGTGCTATGCTGCTTGGCAAAGTCAAGCAGGCAATGTATTTGCTGCATAAATCAAATTAAAAGCATAACAGGTTACATTTCCAGAACAGAACACAATCAGAATTGGAATCAATCAAATGAATGACACAAACTTGAGGGAGTTGGCCGCCTGGTTGATTGAGAAGCTTCCATTTAGCATTCCACTCACCTGTTGCTTCTTCTGATTGAACTTGTTGCGCAGCAACACCTGATCACTCTCCTTTTTCGATGCAGCCAATGCGGCTGCCTGTTCCAGTCGACGACGCTGTTCGTTCTCCTGATCGAGTTGCTAAAATAAAACCAAATTAAAGTTTTAAATAAGCCCAGAAATAATAAGTTATCAGAGTTTACCTTAAAGGCACGCGTAAAGCGCACAATCAAGGCAAAGAAGGCAGCGGCATCTGCATTGCGCGACGAGTCGCCAAAGTATTCGACGCATTCCTTGAATGCATCCTGTGCCATACGCAGATCACTCTTGATTTTCTTCAGCTTGTCCTCGCTATTGTTTAGGAAATCTCGCAATATGTGCGTCTGTGTGCCCTTTACACGCAACTCGGCCTCCTTGCGCACCAGCTCCATGCCCTTATCCAGCTCCTGCACATCGGCGACAACATTCTCAAGCGCAACAGATGCAGCCTTATCAGTGCCATACAGTTCACACTCAAAGCTCAGCAGCTCTGGAAATTTGGCCCTTATGGTAGCCACAATATAGTGCAGCAACGATGAGCGTTTGTCGGTTGACTTTGTGTCAATTAGCGTATCCAGCGATTGCAGCTTAAAGCCATAGGCTGGACCACGTTTGTTGCTATTGAGATAGTTGCCAAAGGCCAAAACAATTTCCAGAACCGCTTTGAACTTGCGCGATTGCTTTAGTGAGTTCGAGGCGCTGGCAATCGATTGTACTTGCTGTTTTGTTGGCAGAAGAGATAAAAAAGGTTTTATTAGATTTTATAGATTTTATTTTATCTACCGTCAAGACTCACCGGACTAATAAGATGCACACTATCGACAAAGTTGCCCATGTAATTCATAATGGCCAACTTTGAGGAGATGCGCTCCACACGCGATAATTGCAACATAAATTTATCCTCCTCGGTGAGCAACTGTTGATCCTTGCGCTCAATGATGTACTCCTTGTATGACTTGACCTCCGCATCGGTTGGCACCATCTTTTGCAGCAGCTCTACATTCTCCAGTGATAGCTTCTTCAAATCCAAGCTATGTATGGCAGCAACAACATCGTCAATGGGCATACCCAGTTTACGACGAGAGATTGCTAGAAAGAAATGCAATAATTTACTAAAAGTTAGTTTAATTTGTGTATTAATTTAGCTTACCAATGTTTCTTAACCTCGTGTGTTCCAACAGCGACACATTATCGGGCTTCTTGAAACGTTTACTGGGATAGGATGACAGTGAGCCATCGACCTCGCTGCCATTGCTGCCATTGTGCAGAGCACCACCGATGCCAATTTTAAATCGTTCCTCAAATTCATTAAAATCGATTTGTTTAAATATCTTCTCGTCATCCAGCTCATTAAAAATAGTGCCGCGCACCTGTTGATTGTTTGGGAAATTAAAATTAGTATTGAGTTAGCAACAGGAAGGATAATTATTTTTTAGAATAAAATAAATCATGTAGTTTATGCCTTTCTTTAATTAAAGTTATTAATATTCGAATTTTGGTATAAATATTTTTTTTTTGGCAAGCTTGATATTTAGGCTATATAAGTGAGCCAAAAAAAAAAATAAAATAATAATCAAAATATTTTTAAAATAATTTCAGAAGGAACACATTTTTCCGAAATATTTTTAACATTTTTTTAGGTTCATCTTGATTTCTTTTTTTGAGAAAAAATATCAATCTTACCAAGTTTATATAGTATTAATTAGAAAAAGCTTTGACAATAATTATGAAATTTAAATTGATTTTTACAATTTATAAATCGATTTAAAGTGCCATTAATTAATTTACTTAATAAACTCCTTAGGCAAGCCATTTGCTCATTGTCAACCTCACCTGATTGGGCTTTAGAGCAATCCAGTTAAGCGTGGGCAGCTTGTACTTGGTGGGCACCTTGCGCTTGATGGTCATAGCACCATCTGGAGCTGGCATATAGCCAGCTACAGGAGGCGGCGGTGGCGAGAAGGAGCTCATCATGCTGGGCGCATGTGATGGCGATTGTGCTGCGGAGATAATGCTGCCATTGGGACTGCCCAGTGGACTTAGACCTGGCATCATGGGCGGCGGTGGCGGAGCAGGCGGCGCGGGTGGTGGCGGAGGTGGCGGTGAGGCTGATGTTGCAGGCAACGGCGGTGGCGGAGGTGGTGGCGGTGAAATTGTGCCAGTTGTTGAACCCGTCAGCAAACTGCCATTGACCAAAGAGCCATCGCCACTGGACGCAGAACGTGGCAGGGAACGTGTGAGTGTTTGCAGCTCCAAATTCTTATTATGCAACAGTGTGTCACGCTTCTTGAGCTCCTGTTCGTTCTGATGCAGCATACGTTGCAATGTGTTCAGCTGATCCTCCTGCTGTTGCCGCATCAAACCCAATTGCTCTCGCTCCGTCTTGAGCGTCAGATTCTCCGTCTCTAGCTCAGCATATTTGTACAGAAATTCTGAATTGCGATCAATTTCACGCTCCAGTGTATCCTCTAGCTCCTGAACACGCTCCAATGCCGATGTTTTCGTTTCCGAATCCTCCATTAAGGCGGCCACATCGAATACATTGTCCAGATAGGCAGAAATTTGCACCTTCAGCTCCTCAGACTCGGTCAGGCGTATGCGTTCCAGATACTTGTCCAGCCCCAGAGCCGTAAACTCGTACTGCAAATGCACTCGATAGTTCATATCCTCGACGGAGTGCACCACAATGTTCATAAATTGCATACAGGCGACCATAAAGTCAATGTTGAAGGCCTCAAAGTTCATGAAGTACTCCATGAGCGTCTGGAAGCGTCGCTTTTCCTGGCACACATCCTTGAAATTATCAAACGAGCCCAATATGATCTCGTGGCCACCCTTGACCAAACAAATAGCCGCCAGCAGCTCCAGGACCAGCGCCTTAGTGCGCAGCGACTTGTGTATCAAACTCAGAGCAATGCAATTAATCGCCTCCCGATGCTGGATGACCATATTGAAGCCATACTTATTATTCATAATCGCACGCAGGCACATAATGGACACATGTATATCATCTGTGGCAGCGCCCATATTCAGTTTGGCAATGTGACGGGAACGACGCCTCAGACTGGGACTGTCCAGCACCTCGGAAATTGTTGGACGCACAAAGCTATAGGAATGCAAATGATTGCTATGTGGTCCAACAACCTGCTGGCGTGAACCGTCCAACAGCAGAGAGCCATTTGTCAGATTTGTATTGCCGCTAACACCGCCTGGACTCAACGAGCTACCGCTCAGCACCACCTCGTTGGCATCCAGACCATTGGTCAAGTTTAAACGCTCCTCGGATGCACAGAGAGCGCCCTGCAAACGTTGTTCATGCCGCATCATCTGCAGGCGAAAGCTCAAATAATCAACAAGGGCATCCAGGCCCTGGTTGGTATCATCGAGAAACTCTTTGACCCATTCGATGTGATTGGTGCGCAACGAAATCTCAAGATCCCGCAATACCTGTGTGGACGTCGATTCCCCGACCATCTTACGTTTCTGGCAAAAAAAGTAGAAGAGGTAAAGCTGTAAGTGTACAAAGAGAGAGAGAGAGAGAAGAGAGAGAGAGAGTTTGATGGTGGGTTACAGGATCAAGCAGGATGAGCACACAGGACAAAACGATTGATGATTGTTCGATTGGATGATGCAGGAAAGAGAGTCGGGTTTTTTTACATGAGAGGAAGAGAAAAATATGAGAATTTTGATGACAAATATCAGAGGATTAAATGAAAAATGATTTGCAAGGATTTTAATACAAAAGTGAAGGAAGAGGAGTTTAATGAGCCCAGAACAAAACAAATGATTATTAAAAAATAAGGATAAAATCCCAAGGATTGTGCACGATGAGAGGAAATAGAAAATTTTTGATTGTGTGTGTGTGTTTGGTGTTTGTGTTGTCAGTGTTGTGAGTAGAGAAATTGAAATTTACACATTAATATTGGAACAAACAATAGATTTTTTTGTATTATTTAGCATTTTTTTTAATATTTTTTAACTTTCATCGAATAGTTGGTTAATCAGTCTCTTTCTTTGCAACAACAAGAATCAGACAAACGCACCACACAATTAACTACAAAACAACTACAATAGAAACAAATAGGTTTAACTAACTAAAACATAGTAGGAGAAGAGTTGGCCAAGTATAATACTTAGTTGGCTCTTAAAGACAAGTTAGAGAGACACAGACAGTCACTACGAAAACTATACGCACCACCAACTTTCAACATTTAAGTCAGGCAGCCAGCCAAGTGGCTCCAATTGGCCAAAACTTACCCGATGACTACGCGATGCCTTTGGATCCAAATATGTTCGCAATTTGCTCAAGTAATGTGAGGGTGGATCCTTTGCCTGCACCATTTCCTATGAAAATAAAAAAAAAATATATATATATATATTATTGCTTAAATTGATTGATAATTATATTTAATAGACTATAAAATGTTGATCAACATAAACCAGACATTCGATTACTTTTTGGTCTAAACTTAATTTCAAAAATCAAATTTATACTTAAATATTTTCCTAGATTTCCTAGAACTTTCTTAAAACCTCGTCCCTAGGATAAAGTGTGGTCCTTATTATTTGTTAAATTTATAGCTTTAATATGGCCAATATTAAAGGCTTTCCAGAGCTTTATATATAAAACAAAATAAATAACAATAAATTTATAAAAAAAACTGAAGAAAATAAATTTAAAAAATAAAAATATATTTAAAAAAAAAATAAATTTAAAAAAAACAAACAAAAATAAATTAAACAAAAATAAAATAAACAAAAATAAATTAACCAAAAAAAATTAAACAAAAATAAATTAAACAAAAATAAATTAAACAAAAATAAATTGTAAAAAAATAACTAAAAATAAATTTGAAAAAAATAAATAAAAATAAATTTGTAAAAATTAAATAAAAATAAATTTGCAAAAAATAAATAAAAATAAATTTGAAAAAAATAAATAAAAATTAAATATAAATTTAAAACAAATAAAAAAAAAATTGTCAAATTAAAAACCTTTTATAAAATTATTTTCAAATTATTTCTAGGTAGTTTGAGTTGAAAATTTGACATATTTGATTTATTTCATTAACTTAGCTGAAAGCCAAAAAAAAATAGGCCAGCTACCAGCTTAAAATGTAATTGAATATAAATATTGAACAATAGTTAAATACCATATTAATAAAGAAGAAGAAAGGCCATGACTGAAAAGACATTACGCATGAAAATCGATTTAAATTTTGACAAAGTTATTGAGGGTCTTAAATCTGCAAAGAGCATTAACTAAGGAAATACACAAGTTCATTGAAAATACATTACTTAAAAAAAAAGAAAAATAAGCTACAGACTGTAGGGAATTAAGTTAACTGCGTCCCAAAAATTTCGTAGTATGTTAATTAAATTTATAAAATTATTTAGTCGACTACGTTTAATGAAATAAAATTTTAAGAGTTTGAAAAGTCTTATTCCCAAGCTGTTTAAAATTAAACTGTTAATTGACAGAGCCTATAAATCTATGCCCGTTTTTATTATTTAATTTTTAAATATTTATACTTTCATATTTAATTTTAGGGCAAGCTTAGAGAGAGACAACAATTGATTTATTTGCCTCTTTCGTCTTCATTTGATTTCTCAATATCTTGACTATTTTCTATCCAATTATTGGCTTTCAATTAAAAACGCTAGGTGCACAACAATTTTTATTAAATCAACTAACCACAAAAATATTTCTTTATTTTTTGGATGGTAGCCAAAAGAAAATACCACTACACTAAACACAACAATGCATTAACACTAACTTAGCGGCTTTTACTTTTGTTTTGGCTTTTGTTTTGCCTCTGCAGCCAAGTCAACTGCATATTTGTATACCATGTTTACGGTATAGTCCGACCCAGTCTAGCTCCAACCTGGCTGCCCGCCTGCATCATGATCATATAAGCATCGATGGCTTGCCTAACTTTAAACATTTTAAAGCATGAAGCGTGGTATACTTGTTTTTGGCTTTTTACTATGCCAACAACAAAACAACAACAAAAAAGCAACGCATGACTACAACTAAAACTATGTGTGGGTTTTGCTGCTTTGCCTGTGCAACAACTCAGGAAAATAAAAAATAAAAAACAACAAAATAAAAACCAGTTTCATTCTTTTCCTAGTCGAACAACCATAACACAAGAGTGTAAGCGAGACGTTCGGGCATAAATAGAAAAAGAAAAAATATATATATATACAACCCATACATATATATTTAACCAGGTATGGGGCGTCCAAGCGACTCCAGCGATTAAAAACTGCAATTTATCGCAGTCATAATAATTTGCATTTTGTCACTGTGAACCACAGCAGCAAAAATAGCGACGAGCGGTGTTGAGGTGGTGCGGCATGGATTGGATTGGATTGCCAGTTTGGAATTGGTATTGGGATTGGCTGTGCTTCAGCTGCAAACTCACAAAGAAGTCCTCGCGACTCTCTGTCCATTGTTTGTGGGCTGAGTTTTCATTCAAGAAGTTGCCTGAATTTATGGAAAACAGGTCTGTTGGCATGCAGGCGGTTAAGGAACCCGCCAAGACACAAAGACACAAGACTGTGGGCAAGATGTTGAATGTATATACATATATCTCTCTTTTTTTTACATCTATACGAGGTGTGCTTAAAAAGTAATGGCAGTTTTTGGAGTATTGTTAGAGGTAGAAACTAGAGAGGCATAAATAATCTAATTCAAAGTTGAAAGATACTCTTACAGAAAATTAAATTTTTCTGATTGAAAGAGCCACAGGTGCCATAAAATATATATTATATATATAAATTCATTGCTATATTCAACAAAATATGATTCGGTTTATTATTTTCTAGCCTTGAAGAGACAATGCACATCTAAATTATATGACAAAGATCAAATTCTACAATCGATTAGTAAACTAATTAAAATAGCTATTTGAGACTATTTTAAAGGACACTAATTGTGCCCAAATAATTATAGAAAATTCCTTTATTTATTTATTTTAAAATTATAAGAAAAAGATTAAATTCTAAAATCAATTAGAAAAATACTTAAAATATCTATTGGGAACTATTTAAAAGGACACAAATTGTGCCCAAATATTAATAGAAAATTCCACTTCATTTTTAAGCCCATCTCGTGTAATTTTTATTTATTTATTTATTTTTAAATTATACGACAAAGATTAAATTCTACAATCGATTAGAATATTAATTTATTATTTATTATTTTATTTATTATTTATTATTTATTTAATGGGAACTATTTAAAAGGACACAAATTGCGCCCAAATAATAATAGAAAATTTCTCTTAATTTTTAAGCACATCTTGTGTAATTTTTATTTATTTATTTATTTTAAAATTATATGGCAAAAAATAAATTCTCCAATCGATTAGAAAAATAGTTAAAATAGCTATTGTAGCCTATTTTAAAGAACACAATTTGTACCCAAAATAATTATAGAAAATTTCGCCTAATTTTTAAGCACATCTCGTGTAATTTTCTTTTATTTATTTAATCTAGTGCTGTGTGCAACTCCAACGCCAATGGCGAATATTTTCTAGGCGCAGCTCTTGAAAATTCAGTGACCCAGTTTAATGCTCTGCTCTGGGCCGGAATCGAAAGAACCCCAACAGAAAAAACCAAAGAGGCATGCTCTGTCGCACACGTTAATAGTTTCATCATAACTCCCCCCTACGCGCACGCAATGTGGATTTGTAGACATGAGCTATACACATGTATACATAGTATATAGAAACCCCCACCAATCCCCAAATACCGCCCAGGCGTTATGTCTGGCTCACATTAATATATATTTAATGCCCAGAGTCGGCCATTGTTCAACACCATTTAGATTCTACAAGCGCCGAAATTGTTTTGAAATTGGATTCATTTTGCACATTTACAAGCATCAAACGATAAGCGACATCAGGAAAAATAAAAATAAATAAAAAATAACAACCAAAAAGTGCTACAAGCACGCACTGAATAATGAATGATACAATATATATATATATAAAATATATATATCAACACATGTCTAACATGAAGTTCATACGACTTTAGCTGAGTTCAGCGTTCTACGAATTTAAGATAAATTGCTCACAGATACGAATACTAAGCACTTTAGAGGGCAAAGTAGTTCAGGTGTCAGCTAAAAAGCGCATTTTAAATGATCTTTATAGAGAGTATATTAAACATATTAAAAGAAAGCTTTTTAAACAAAATAAAATGACACAAAATAATGCATTTTAATTTTATCTAAACGGGAATTGTATATAAGCTAAGTAATTTAAAAATTAAAACAAATAAATGCTTGTTCAAGTCGTACTTTTGAATTATCTACAAATAGTTTTAAAAATAAAGTAAAAATATCTAAAGATTTTTCATTTATAAATTATTTATAACTCTGTATAAATTTCAAACTTTGATATAATAAGAACACATAACAAAATATTGTTTTCACATCATATCACATTTTAGTATTCACAGTAATTTTTCACAATAGTTTGCTAATTAAAGAATATTGTTGTCACTGTATGCGTGCACGCATAAACACGCATAATTTGTATGCGCAATGTAAGTATTATTATTATTTTTTTTTTATTTATTTATCTATTTAGCGCACATGTGAGTTACAATTAAGGCAAATGCCATTTGGCATAGTTAATTAGAGCTCTGTAAGGTCAGAGTTCAAGGTGTTGACAGCGACAAACACTTACAGACTTAAAAATACATACACTGAGAAAAATTGTTATAATAAAATTATCAAAATGTTGATCATTTGTTGACAATAGTTTTTATGTATTATTTTTCTAGAAACCAAGCGGTGCTGTTGTTATAAAGAATGTTTTCTTTTTTTTTGTAAAATTATTATTCTCTCCCATTTAAAAATATTTCTTATTTATATAAAATAAAAAAAAATAAAATAAAAAAAAAAATGTGCACTTTATTCATGCTTAATGTGAGAACATTGCACTTATTTATACAAAATATTATTTGCACTTGAATTTAAAACGCAAATAAATCAAAAAAAAAATTAAAAAAAAAAAAATAAAAAATTATAATGGCAAATAACACAGCCCTTTTATACTATCGCTAGAGTCGTTTGGAAATTATAGACGCACAAATGCAAGAGCACCAGCGTGCGCCTGAAAGTATGCAACAATTTACATAACTTTTTAGTTAGGCATTATAATTTCTTATAATAAAATTGGAATGTAACTTTTTTAAACAGTAAATAATTGAAAAAAAATAGTATAATAAAAGAAAATCTATTGTTCTTCATTTTAAAAAGTAGTTTTTGCCTCAGTGTAGTTTTATTTTGAGGCGTTGGTTTCTAGAGCCCAACTGCTTGGTATAGTGGTGCCCACAAAATGCGTTTTGCTTAGTTTTAATCTGCAAAATTTGCGTTTGCCATAAACAGGAAGTTTCGGACGGAAAGATGATGATAAACACGCAGCCATAATATGACTGTGGTTTAAGTTTAGGCAGCTTAGTTTAATTAATGTGATATGAATAATGTCTACTTACTTGATCGCATATCATGTCCCACTTCTTCTCGTCATCGTAATTACGCAACAGCTTTGCTTTATCCGGTGGCAGATCCATTGAAGCCTGCAAAAATTTAATTAGAATTAAGACATAAGTATGGTCATTAAAAATTAAAAGCCATAAAAATATTATTATATTTTTAAACAGAGTAGGCTGAGTTAAGAACGCAATTGTTGAAATGTGCTGACATTGCAACTTTTACAAATAGTGCGAATTATTTGCCAAGTTAGTAGGAAAACTTATAAAACCTGAACACATAATTTCTTTGTAGTATACATATATAGCTTTACATACTGTAGAGTAAAGTCTTAAGTTGACAAATATTGAAAGATTGCTACTGTGGCAGTTACTTTGTAATGTAGTTTAAACAAAGAAATACCCTCTATAAAAGACAAAGCTGTATAACAAAATCAACACAAATGATGCCTTTAAATGTGTGACAATATCTTATATATATATTTTAAAGATTCCATTACATTATGAGCAATTAATTTTACTAAGAAATATTTTAGCTCCAGCTGTTCTGTTCCTTAAAAAAAAATCGACAATTGTATTCCATAAACAAAATTGAACAAAGAGAAAAACTACACTTGAAATTCTTAAAAGATGAAAATGAAAATTACTCCAGATATAAAATCCATTGCAATTATCATTTATGTAAACAACACCGAAGTTCATTAACATGCGAGATAAATTCCTGAAAGGATAGACAAACTGATAAGAAGGGCCTGAAAGGCTCTTAAAACAAAAGACATTTCAGATAAGTAGATAATGTAGAAGAATATATATTTAAGTACATATTATATATGATAAGTTCTATCTGTTAAAATACCTAAAAAGAGGTTTGAAAAAAAAAACAAATACAGCTGAAGGAATTGCAATAAAAAAACACATATTTAACTTTAGAGCAAAGCGCGAAAAGTCACATGATTTCTAAATAAGTTGAATAAACATATTGAAGTTGGAAAATAGAAGTAAAAATTAATTTATTTCAGTTGTTAGACGAAAACAAATATTTTACTCAAGTATATAGGGTTCTATTAGCTTATTTAACTACAAATTTCATGCCTATAGCGCATAAAATTGACACCTGACTGCTGCACCTGTTGGACAACAAATTTGTGTTTTTATTTTATTTTGGATTTTTTCTGCTATTTGGTGAGCCCATTTGCATTTAAGCCGACAAAAGCAGCGTTAACTGATTGATGCACGAAGCATCTGTGGCTTTTTGGTTGATTTTATGAGCGCAACTCACTCAACCAAGAACATCAATCAAAAAACCATCAGCAGCCCCAGCCAAGTGTAAAAGTAAATGTACAATGTACATTATATAGTACTATATATTTTACGGAGAATGCCATATAATGAAATCAGCAAATATGCTTACGTGACTTCAATTTTGGGTGCAGCTGCTGCAGTCAACTTCTAATTAGAGTGCCAAACAATAACAAACTCAGGAAAGGGTGTGTGGACAACAAAAGGGCGGGCAGGAAGGCAGAAGAGCAGACAGACAGGAGTAGGGTATTAATTTAATGAAGAGCACGTTGATAAGCATGCAAAATAAATATGCAACTTTAAAGGAAAATTTCAGCACTGTCAATAAAAACTGAAATCAAAAACATAAAAATTTAAAAATTGTGAAAAGAAATAAAAAAAAAAAATTAAAAAATAAATAAAAATAAATTTTTAAAATAAATAAAACAAATTTAAAAATAAATAAAACAAATTTAAAAATAAATAAAAAATATTTAAAACTAAATAAAAAATATTTAAAAATAAATAAAAAATATTTAAAAATAAATAAAAAATATTTAAAAATAAATAAAAAATATTTAAAAATAAATAAAAAATATTTAAAAATAAATAAAAAATTTTTTGGCATATGTATAAACATTTTTGAATCAAATGAAAATTTCTGTAGAATTCCAATAAACTTTTAAATATTCGTTACCTGAAAGATTAAATTGAAAACTATAAATATAGACTATAAATGTAATAACAAAATTTCAACTCAAATCAAATAAAAAAAAGGTGAATCATCTTTTAAAAACCATAATAATTGAAAAGTTTGCGAATGTTTATAAAGGTATCATAAATTTAGAAAAAAAAAAACAGGAAATAACATAAGATGCTCTCAAATATTATTTACTACCATCTAACTTTTTTACCTAGTTATTTATTTATTTATTAAACTATTTAAATTCAAATTTACTTAGTATACAAAAATTCACAAAATTTAAAGCTAAAATTTTGCTCATTTTTTAAAACATATATACGGCTAAAAAAATACACAAATAAATTAAATGTTTTAATACATAATTGATATTTCTCTCGGCACATGCTAAATTAAGAGATTCACAGAAATTGTATGCTATTAATAAAGAAACGCCTTTATCTATATAGGATTTGCGTCAAGAATATATATCTTTTGGAATTACTCAGTATTAAATCTGTTTACGAATACATTTAACGCATTCAAATCATCATCATCAATGAATCACGCAAAACAATTGATTATAGTATATAAAAAGTCAAGTAAAGCTATTTAAATAAAAAGGAAAACAAACAAATGGGCAAAAGTTAAAAAGCGTTCTGCTGTAAAATAAATTTTCAACGGATAAAAACCAGATATAATATACAAAATAATATAAAAAAAAAAGTAAGCTCATTATTTAATTTACTTAAATTATATTTATGAAATATCTATAGTATATTTTGAGTTTATTAGCTAAGGGTTTATTTTAAAAAATATTCCTTTATAAGAATAACAATTTTATACATCAATATACATATTTTAATATGATATAATACAAATGTGACCTAAATACTCAATTGATCAACTTTGTGGCATTATGTATGAAAAGTTGCAATTTCTGTGGCAAGAACTTTTCTTTATTTAAAAACAAAACTAATACCAATATATTTATATATTAAACATATATTTCTATTATATTATTATAGCTTATTTATTATTGCAATTGTGGTTTTTGCGAACGTTTTAGATTGATGTAAGTACGAGTTGTCACCGGCTTCTAAATTGAATATAACATTCAAGGCGCTTACTCATCTGTCACAAGCGTAGATGGGCCGTATTTTTGAAGGGGTCCCATTGTATACACACACACACGCACACACACACACACACACATTGGAAAAAATTTTAAAATGCGTATCCGGTGTGACGGTCAGGCAGTCGGATTATAATGTGTTGTCGACTAATTTATATAGAAAAAAATTGCCGCTATTTTTTTATTTTGCCTGCTCCGGCATAAATATTGAGCGACCATGTACAGAGTATAATAATAATGGGCAAGAGAGAAGGCAACAGAGTGTGGAAGCGAGACAGAGAGATAGAGGGAGAGAGAGGGAGAAGGAGACGGGCTTTGTCATTTATTATTCCGTATAAACACAATCGTATATTTATATTGTATTGTTGTTTAAAAAGCGCGTCGAGGCAAATCAGTCAGCGTCAAGAGGCCAAGCGTAACTAGCAGGGTCTAAGAGGGGAGGATGGGTGGCAGACCCAAAGGGGCAGGGGCTGCGGCAAAAGGGGAAAGGTAAATGGGCGCTGTGGCATTGGGTGGCGATCGACGATCGATGGTGCAAGGGCATGCAACAGCAAAAAATATGTATTATATACATAAAAAGTTTAAAAAAAAATAAATAAAACAGGCGTGTTACCCCCCACAGTAAATAACAATAATTAATCAATAAAAATTTGCAATCATTTTCAGTTTCATTTGCCATTTACTTTAATTATTGCATGTGAAATACTTTATCATAAAATGTTACATTCAGCACGTTTCGTAAAACAAAATAAAAAATGAAAAAAAAAAATAAATAAATAATATAAACTATATTGAGGTTACAGAAGATTTAATACCCTCGCAGCTAAAATAGGTAAAAAAAAATATATTTAATTCTCGACTCATATAAGTAATAATCGGATATTGATAAATTAATGTCAAAATTTGACTTACAATTGCAGTGTTGCAATTTTTTTATAAATAAAAACCTTATTTTTTTTTATATAGAAAATCGAATATTTCTATGGGTTTTCCTGCTACAACTTATAGTAGTTCTTCTTGGTCAACAAACAATCCAAGTTTCTACAAGATTGCAATAAAACTAAAGTGATAAATCACTGATTTAAAGACTAAATAAATGCTTTATTAAAAAATGTATTTAAACCTTATACAATCGGAAATCCTACTTCAATGCAATGCCATAATTCCTGACATAATGTAAATACCTTTTTAAAGGGCAACAACAACAATAAATTGCATGACAGTGAAGTAATTGTTTGGCTTAATTAACACACAGCGCTAAAACTGGGAAGAATTGTGTAAATTTATAATAATTGACTGTGAAAATAAATAAAAAAAAATAAAAAAATCATGCGAAAAAGCATTTTATTTGCATTTTCCTATACAAATGTTAATTTAAATGCGCAAAAAAATAAAATAAAATTGATATTGAGAAACAGTTGATATAGGAAATTAAATGAACATATAAATAATAATAATTTATACTTTTAATGGGTTTTTAAATTCATTTTGAATCGTTGCTGAGTGCGGAAAGTTGTTAAATATTGCTTTTTATTTTTTAGAATAAAAATTATTATTTATTATTTTAGATCTTTGTCTTATACCACACAAACTTTAATTTTTATTTATTTAATATTATTTTAATAAATAAACTACTCTAAAAAGACTTATAATATCAATTAAACTAGTTTTCGATTTGCGGAACACCAATTCTGGCGATTTGAAAAGTAAATCTAGAAAATACTGCAATTAGGAAAACGGAAATACTATAAACTACCATAAAATTTATAAAAAAAAAATTAAAAATCAAAGTCTGATTCTAGCCAAGCTTTAATGTAATTTATGAGCTCTACTTGGTCTGTTTATTGGTCTTACATCAGTTCACATCGAGTCTATGCTCGTTTACTGTTTTTTTCTGCACATAATAAAAACAGATGCATTTAGTTTGTTTTTTTTCCACTTCTTGTCTATAGTTTTGTATTTTTTTTTCTCTTATTTTTTTGCAGACCACAAGAAGCGAATGCCCCCAAAGGGCCCGCCAAGGAAGTTGAAAATGCGGCGATAAACAAATGCAAGCTCTATATATAATTGTATATAGGATAGATAAAAAAAAAAACGCACACTGCTTGTGTGTAGTAATCGGTTCCTATTTCTTTGGCTTTCATTTTTTTTTTTTTTGTTTTATCTTTTTTTTTTTTTGCAGCCATTAGATAAAGCGCAGCCAATGGACAAATGCTGACAAAGTCATCAAAGTGCTGAATGACTATATATACATATATATACAAAGAGTATTAATTCAACAACAACAAAACAACAGCTGTGGTTTTTTGTTGTCAGATCTATGTGGTTTGTTAGCCCCTGGAAATGTAATTAAGAGAACCACAAACAAACGGTTTGATATATATTCTAGACAAAGATGTTTTGGGTTTGTATAAAACCCTCTTCATAATGATGATGATGATGTCGATGATTAAACGAGTGAAAGTCATTTCTGTATGCTTGTGAAAGCTTGTAAATTAATGAGGATTTTATGTGGTTAGTCCAACGACACCCACAACACACAGAAATACTATAATATGTATAAGCAACACCACAATGTGGCACCACAGACACAAAACAACGCAACAACCACACAACAGTCGCAGCCATTGGGTTAAGCCTATTATAATTTATGATTACACATTAAAAAGCAATCATAAAATTAACCAACTATTAATTATAATTAAGCCAGCATAATTTATTTATTTGTGATTTTTAAAATAATGGAAATTATATTATTAGTTGCATTTTTATTTTTAGGTATTAAAATATAAATTTAATATATATAAATATACCAATTCTTTGGATATATGATGATAGATATTATTGATAGATTACTGATATTTGATATTTTTCACTTTCTTCGATTGAATAAATATTCAAATTTTTATTCACAATCAAATAAGCAAGCTCTATTAAATATTTATTGGAATTATTGATTAAATAATTTATTTTAATTAAAAATACAAAACTACGATCTTCAGAATAAAGTCACAGAAAATTTAATAGTCATAAATGAGATATTATTATAACAAAATTTAAATAAATTCAATAAATAAAATCAACTACTCAATGTACTCATTTTTGAATCAAGCTAAATTTTCATATTTTATTGCCCAAAAAATTATATTTTAATTCAGTTTTCATTTTTAGATTTATTTTATTTATATTTAATATTTATTTGAATCTACTACTAAATATATATTAATATATTTTATATATAAATCATATTTTATTTGACAAATAAACGGCAACAATTTTTATAAAATATGTCACAAAAAATTTCTGTTGAACTTCATAATAAATAAACTAATTTTTGTAAAACATATTAACTGACAGTGTTAAGAATATAATATAAAGGTTCTCTCAATTATTTTAGGTTGCGTAAAGTCTGAGTATTATCAGTCGAATATTCTTCAAGTTTTTCTAACTCCCATAAATATATTTAATTTTCCAAAATAACATTTAGTTATTTAACTAATTTCCCTCAGTTTTGACAAATTCATAATCAAATAAATATAAATCTATCTGTAGCTCTGCTTTATATACAACATCAAATACCATTATTTTTCCCCCTCCTTAAGGGAATATTAGTATTATTAATCGATGTCTTAGCTATGACTTTGGAAGGGCGCGTCGAAGAGACATTTATTTGATCAGCTTGATTCTCAGTCAATTTGCTGACTGCAACTCTTGATGCATAAAGCAAAGTTCAATCAACCCACGCACTGAGACAACAACGCATTTGCTAACCGGAAACATCTGCGTCGTGAGGCTGCCTCCGATTAGACATAAAACGCAAATTATTAGCGGCAATATTAGCAAAAAGAAAAAAAAACTATTTATAACCATGAATCAGGCAAACACAATTGCTTTCAATTGAAGGCGCTGCTTGGCAAGGGCACAAAACAATGAGAGAGCTCGCGCCACTTAATAGCAGCTCCTAAACAAAAGTAAACACAAATTAGCCAAAGCCTTTTGGATTGCCCAGACGAGGCCAAACCAGACGAAACGCTACCGAAATGACAAAACAAATTTCGAGAAATAAAAAAAACCAAAACAAGAGCTTAAAAGTAAACAAACTAGTCAAATATATCCAGTGCCAAAAAAGGGGGGCAAATAAAATAACCAGAATAATCAACAAGTGATATAATATATATAACAATTGAAATATACCCTTCAAAAAAACCAGCTAATAGCAATGAAATCTAACCTATATATAGAAATTCAGTTAAATAAAACACAAATCTGATTATGTTAAACTAATCAATTTCAATTAATGCTCATATAAAATACAAAAATATAATATTTATTTAATTTATCATATATTTTTAACTGTGATGTTGAATTTTAGGCAAATTTTTTACAATGTATAAAAATCAAATAAAAAATTTAACTCCCTTTTGCAAATCGGAATTCAAAATATAATAATAATTTAATTTATCATATATTTTTAACTTTTATCTTGAATTTTATGCATATTTTTTAATACAAATTTAACTCTATTTTTAACGCAAATATTAAAATATTTACTTTACATATTTTTCAAAGCAGAGCATCAATATTTTTTCCACTCTTTTACAGAGATCAGATCACATAACAAATCTTAATTATTTAGCTACGTGCATAATTTACCCATATTTACATATTTACATATTTACATATTTACATGTTGCATGCAACTTGACAAAATAATAATGCCCCATTTGATTGCCGGCAATGCAAAGAGGGGAAAAAAAAGAAAAGAAAAAAATTGTTAAATATATAAAAGAACTCGTTGAGCTGCGTTTCATATTACACTCAGTGGGAACGTTGATGATAAGTGAGAACTTGAGCTGAGCATATAAATAAAGATTTCGTGTTTTTACACCCTGTAGCCATTAAAAACGGGTAAATGGGTGTCATAAAACTGTGCAAATGTTTGTAACAGGTATAAGTTGCCAAGCTCTGACTTTGGAAAATCTTTATAAAGTAGCAATAAATAAATATGCAAATTAAAAAATAAATAAATAAATTAAAAAAAAAAAATTGCATACTTGTAGGTGCAGTGGCACACTCGTGCACAAACAATTCTTAACCGATTTCAGCAACAGTATATAAGGGGTGAGATTGCTCTGCATTAAAATTAAAAAAAAAAATTTTTTTTTAAGAATTATTTTGTTTTCTACAATCAAGTGCAAATAGCACATATTGATAAAAAAAAATATTCTCACAATAAGCTCAAATAAAATAGTTACAAAAGTGTAATAAAATAATTAGAATAAAAATGTTAAAATAAGAGAATAATATTTTAAAACAAATTAAACCGTTCTTAATAACTAAACGGCGGTCTTAATAAATCGGTTTACAGATAACAGAGTATTGTCAACAAATGGGTACAGGGTGTCCTGCAGTCGACTACAGCATCTTTACTTGTATTCTTCACTAAGTATATTTTTATTTTAATTTTTTTATTTTGTAGAATTCTACCAAAAACGGGTGCGAACGACAGATAAGCTAGGCCCAATGAGTCAGCAGCAGTGGGAATGAGAGCGGCGACAATCGATCAATTTGCTTTTAATTGCCATTTGCATGCGTCTGGGATTGGGTCACACTCATTATACTCTGTTCTTGAAGTTAAGAAGAGTATATTGTATCTAAAACTTGATTTTATAAGCATGTTTGTATACCGCTTTCAACTCTATAAAAAAATCCACAATTTTATAGCTATTGTGAGTGTGAAATAGTTTTATGTATTTTTTAATGGTAATTTTTGCGGGCTTATAAGTTATGTATTTATTTTATTTCATTAATAGAAAATCACTTGATTTGTATATTAATAATAATTAATATTAGTTCTTAGCGATTAACTAATATTAATTATGAGAAATATTTATTTATTTATATATCTCATATCTCTAAAACATTATAGCTGATAAACTACTTGTAATATTGAATTGGCAAAATATTTCGAAAATCTATTTCTGCCTCTGCAATTGAACTGGACACAGAGTATACAGCAGTCGGGAGCTTTTGATTGCAAGAATCCCATTTGAATTTTGTGGCACCGAAAGTAATTTTATGGCGTTCAAGCTGGTAACAAATTTTATTTTGTTTTTTCGAATTTGATTTCTTTATTATTATTTTTATTTTTTATTTTTATTTTTTTTTTTTTTGGCAATTTAAAAGCGCGCGCCCATTGTTTAATTAAGTTGACTGTGTTGCTCTGGAACTGTTTTCAAGCAGCACTTCACATGGATGACAAACAGAACAGAACGGCATTAGGGTGGGACAAGAGAGAGAGAGAGAAATAGAGAGAAACAACACACATAACGCACAAGAGACAATACCCAGCTGAATATGAAAGCGTGCCAAATGTGCAGAAATGCATGTTCTATTCTCATTAGTTTTGATGTTAAAAATAAAATATATAATATAATGGGTAAGTACCTACATAAACTTTATTTTTATGGAATTTCATTAAATAAATTCATAAACAAAGATCAATACTCGTTATTTAAATAAAAGCACAAAAGTTATGCTATCTTAACGCTTTTTATCTAAAATCAACAAGAATTTATTGCATTCCGAGCCCATGAGTGGGTATTAATAAAATTACTTTAAACATAAAAAGTAAACTTTACAACCGCAAATAATCTCAACCTCAAAATAAAATAATGTAGAGCGATTAACCGGAAACAGAAATAAATAAAAAATAATAATAAAACTTTTTGTATGTATATATTACAAAATAAATAGTATTCTTATGATGTAATATAGCACAAATTTAAATAAATAAGTTTTTCAATAGTAAAAAGAACCAACTCAAATCTTTTATGCTACTTTCTAGCCTTACGAACTGCTGAAAAATCAGGTCATGCTGATTTTTTGCATGCTATCATAATGAAAAAGTAACTATAAAAAAAAAGTAAAATGCAGCGTCAAAAGTTCAGCTGGGATTATCAACTCAACACGATGAGCTCATCAATCATATGCATTAAAAGAGCGAGAGAGAGAGAACGATAGATGGAATCAAAATAAAGGGGTAAAGGGGGTAAGGGGGAGCATACTAATTAAACTTACCAAAACTTTGGCAAAGCGACGATCCAGCTCATCGGTGGTGGGCATGGGCTGTTGACTCCGGCTGCGTACGCTCGGCTGCCGCATATGATGATACTGTGAACTGGAGCCGATGTCATAGCGTAGATCCTGCTTTTGGAGTGTGCCCATGCTGTTGCCGGCGGCAGTGTTATGGCCATTCCGTAGCATGGAGTGTGTGCTCTGGTGTTGGTGCAATGGCGGCTGATGCTGTTGCTCATCTCGATCCACATCGGAATTGGTGAGACTGCGGGATTTAACGGCGCCCATTATGGTTGCAAAGCGGCCGGTGCCCGCCGCTGCTGTTGAGGATGAGAATGAGGATGACGATGCTGTTGCCGCTGCTGCTCCAAATGATGTTGCTGTGCTTCGTGTGGTGCACCAGCCGCCACCACCGCCACCGCCACCTACGCCGCCGCCGCCACCACCTCCACCACCGTCGTCGCGGGCGTCGCCGGCTTCGATGCTCGCTGCTGTTAGCGCTGTGCTAAGGGACGTTGATACCGCGCCCCATACAGTTCGGCAGAGTGCGCGGGTGCGTTCGGGGCAACTTGAAAGTTGCTCTTTGATTTCGTTGAAGATATCCAAAGCGATGTTGATGCTTGGCCTGCGCTCCTCGCCCTGCAGCCAGTGGGTGAATTTATAAAGTCTTTATATGTATATATATATATATATATATAAAATATATATATATCTATATATATTGGCCGAAAATTATGTTTATATTTGTCGTTTGTTTTGCCCCTTGAAGTGAACTTAAAGCGAAAAAGTTGCTGTGTTTTAATTTATTTTATTTTTTTTTTATTTTGTATTTATTATTTTGGCAATGTAAGCAATATTATATTTATACTTATGTGTTTTTATGCACCAACACACACATTTACACACATGCAGCAGCACATCCAGATATGCACACACACATATATACACACGCCCTAAAAGAATTTTGTTGGAAGCACAAATAATGACACAAAGTGAGTAATGTGCTTGTTGTTGTTGGTGTTGTTGCTGCTGCTGCGCTGCAGCGTCGGCGGCGGCTGCTGCTGCTTCTTATATGCAACTGAACAAACACATACACACGCCAACATACAAACACAAACACGCACACTCAAACACACTTACACACTTGGGCCACAGACAAAGCGCAGATTTCAATAGAACGCTCCTGTAGGCGTCTACTTTGTAGTATTGCTACTAATTTATGCTTACACTTATTTGCTAAGTTAAAAGCGTTTATGAATATTATTTATTTATTGCATTTGATTTACTTTTAGTTTGGTACGCGGAAATTCCACTGCAATTTGTTTTAAATGCACTTTACATGCGACGGCGCGACTTTAGCGGCTTGCGACTTCTTCGTTTGTCGAGTTTTCGAACGAGACTGACAATGTGACCGACCTGCAAGCAGCATGGAAAAACCGAAAGATTGTCTTTTACAAAAAAAAATATACTAGCCTAAAGTATTTAGCCGAAAATGTCTGTTTACCTACACATTTTTCACAAATAACTTTTGACTCGCCGAAAGATATACAAATTATGAATGCTAACTAAAAAACATTTAGACACTGGCTACCTAAAATATGCAAAAACTGCCACACACAAATTTAATGAATTTATCGATAAGTAGAGCTGCTTCGTTCCGTTCAAAATAGGTTCAATTGAATCAATTTAAATAGAGGTTAAAGTTTTTTTTGTGATTAATAAGCAATATTGGTTTTTAACACAAGCAAACAAATTTATATAATTTTATTTTGGATTTGATATTTTACTGATGCTTATGTTCTGTTGTTTTTTTTTATAATTTGAAATTAATTAAATAATCTAGTTCATTGGTCTGTTTGTTCATCAAATTGAACTAGTAGTCTCAATTGAATCGATAAGCTCCAGCCCTGGTAATAAAACAAGCATTTGTTTACATTTGGAATAGGTTTAACTATGGATACACCTCGCAAGAATTCCAATTATCAATCGCCCTACTCACAAAATGTTCGGCAATATCCATCACAAACATCAGAGTACACTTCACAGCACGCCGGTGGCCTGCAATCCGCCGGCAACAACTTTCAGCAGGAAAGACCATGGCAAAATTCTAATCAGAACACGCCGCATTTTCACCAAAACCGAACGCCACAACGCCAAAATTTTGGTTTTTACGAGGATAGACAGGGCTCCAGTGGCCACAATCCACAATCTTATAAAAATAAATCACCCTACCAGCAACGAGGACGAGGTTTTGGACATCGAGGCGGCCGACGTGGAAATCACCACCCACAACAAAGACAGTTTAATACAGAGAATAATGCCAAATATTTCCACAGCTCGATGCTGGAGGATCCGTGGCGTGAATTAATGGAGCGCCACAATGCCATACACGGCAGTGTGCTAAATGAGGAACAAAATACCGAATTAGATTCATAACTTTAGATCAACATATTCTATATTTACGCAACGGTTTCTTATAAAACTCAATTAATAAACTAATTCTATAGACTTTCTTTTTTCTTCGTCATTTGTGCTGCTGGCGCCTCTCCAGGTACTGCTCCCAATCGGCGGCAATACGATTGTAAATGCCCATTGCGGCGCGCGCATCCTCCACAGAGCTGTGCTCGCCAGTTTGTATTTCCTGGCCCAGAACGGCTAATGTTAGGCGTTTAAGGCTTGGTGTGCGACCATTTGAAACCAGCTTGGATAGCGGCTTGTAGCGAGATGTATCACGAATGTGTACCATGGGGTGCTTGATGCTCAGAACGGCGAGATCATTGCGCAGTGCATGGCCAACGAGTATTTTGCCCTGCAGCATCTTGACCACCTCATCCTGTACGGCCTTGAATTCCTCACCATTTTCAATATCGTGCGGACGTATGCCCGACACGCTGGTACGGTAATCAATCACTGGCAAACGTGGCTTTACATGCTTGTCCAGCAGCACTTCGCCCGCCTTGTTCACAATAGACACGCGTGCCAGCATGTCATCCTGGCCGTTGTGTCCCACGCCCACCATCTCACAGTCCATGGCCAAGTAGCGATTGCGCAGTGCTTTGCGTTTCAAACGCGAACGCGCCGATTTAGTCAATTGTTCATCTGCATCTGCGCCTGCTGTATCTCCCGAAGCAGTTGGAGATGGTTGTTTCTCGTTTTCGCTGCCCGAAGCTGACGCAGCCTGCCAATTTGAACCAGCAGCACGTCTGTTTAAATTCGGTTGCTGGACCTGCAAGCGTTCCATTGATATTTGAAGCTTGCGCTGTCCATTGGAATTCGGGATCGAATTCATGGCTGTGTTATTTGCAATGGCGTTGGTGTTTCACTTTAGATAAAACTGTTTTAGATGCAGTGCTGAAGTTAGTGAACCAAAGGTATATCCAGTTATAATCATAAATCGGTTTATTCACACTCACACACTGATGTGTGACTGCCCTTTTTATTATTTCTTCGCTTACAGCTTAATTCCAAAAAATGTGTCTTGTCAATCTAAAATAATATCGATATTAACTAATCGAGGGCCAACCTTGATGTATACCGATATTTCAGTCGATTTTTGAATTTTCAGTGTACATATATAATTTTACTTCAAATTTTCAAATGAGTATGAAATACAATCTGAAATATTATTTAAAGTGTGAGTTTTAAGATATGTTTGCAGAGTTGGGTTATAAACAACAACATAATATCTATCGATAAGAAAACTATCGATCACCAAATTAGCATAATGTTAAATAAATCAGCTGTTAAATTTAAATTCAAATCTTCAATTCCTTTTCTTCAACTAAACTATTCAACAATTTTTTTTAAAATTAAACTGTTTAAATATTATAACAATATTGCATGCAAATATTTTTTTGTTATTAAATGCAAACGAAAAATAAATAACCGATTATGTTAAGTAACAGTATAGCAAAATGTAAGAATATTTATCGCTGTTAAGGTGTTATTAAAAAAAAAAATTATAAAAAAAACAACAAACACAAAAAACAGGCAGGAATCAACAAAAGACGCGTATAAATTAACGAAAGACACAATAATTAATAAGAAAAAAACCTTTTGGCTAGCCTCTTCCACAGAAGTGTTAACACTTTGCACAAATTATTAGTCATAACATTAAGAAAACTCAAGCACAAAGTAATGCATAATTGCATTTGTTGTAAGAAGCCAAGGCATGTGAAAACACTTAAAAATGTCAATTAAAATTGATTTTTTCCGATTTCCAATGACTACTTAATTGAAAAGAATAAACAAAGCCGTTAGTTGCCTAACTATGGCTGGCGGTGCTGCATCTAACGCCCCAATGCAGAGCTTTCATACGCGCTGCGGTCGCTGCATAACGCTCTGGAATGGGAATCGGTCCGCACAGCGCTCTATGCGAAATTTTAGCCATGCACTTGTGTTCAGTGCAGAGCCGCTTATGGATGATGTCCTCTTCGAGGTGGTCATTGAAAAGAAGGTGAGTCATTTCTGTCCTTTGTTGCTATCTTTTTTGCTTTAATTTGTCCGTAATACGTTCATCAACATTATCAGTCTTTGCTTACTAACTTAATTATTATCATTTTGTAGAATCATTCTTGGGGCGGCAGCATTGAGATTGGTGTCACCTCAGAGTCGCCCGAAGACTTGGAATTGGTTGCATGTGCAACGGCTATGCGGAACGGCACCTGGGTAATGTCTGGCATTGATGTGCGTAAGGATGGCCGCCGTTTGATCGAGTATTACGGCACAGATTTGGAAACACTCAATGAGAACGATCGTGTAGGCGTAATGCGAACATCGAATCATGAGCTCATCTTCTATGTCAATGGCGAATCGCAAGGTGTGGCTGCAAAAAATATGCCAAAACCGCTCTGGGCGCTTGTCGATCTATATGGACGTTGTGTGCAAATCTCCCTGTGTCCCACAGATGCCAGCGGTGCCAGCGAGGTATTTTAGACAGCTCAGAATGCCCTCTGTATTTGAAATAATATTTAAATGTTTTAAATTGCAGCAACCATTGGACTCGCCTTTGCAACAGCCGTTGCAGCAGGTTGTTCAGAATCTCGATGTGCCCATGAGCGTGGATGTTAGCGTTGTGGATGGCAGCAATCTGGATGCGCTGTCACGTCTGAATCTCAATGGCAATGCCAGCTGCAGCTCGAGCAGCGTCGGTGCCGAATATTATGATATTAATGATCGCTTGCGTTTTCATACGCGTTGCGGTTCCTTGGTTAAATTGGTGCCCAATTTTCGGTCAGCGGAACGTCGTCGCCCACTGGATGAGTTCAACAATGGCGTCGTGATGACACATCGTCCACTGCGTGATAATGAACTGTTTGAGATACGCATTGATAAGCTGGTGGACAAATGGTCAGGCTCGATTGAAGTGGGCGTCACAACGCACAATCCGACAGTGCTGCACTTCCCAGCCACAATGACAAATATGCGCAGTGGCACCATCATGATGTCCGGCTGTGGCATATTAACCAATGGCAAGGGAACGCGCCGTCAATACGGAGAGTTCAATTTGGATGAGTTGCGCGAGGGCGATCGTGTGGGCATGATGCGCAAGTCGAATAGCAATCTGCATTATTACATTAATGGTCAGGATCAGGGCGTGGCTGCGACACGTGTGGCTGCCACATTATGGGGCGTCATTGATCTATATGGCATGACCATTAAGGTAACCATTGTGGATCGCGATGAGCGTGAGCAACAGAATTTGGTTACCAGAAGGAACAACATTGTGGCCGGCATGGCACTAGCCTGCAGTCATGCCCAGTCTGGCACGCCCACATTCAGTTTGCTCAGTCCGGAGAGCGAAATGAATGTTGCCGGCGCCGCTGGTGGCCTAAGCGAAACTATATCAAGCACACGTGCCATTGCCCGCAACGATGATCGTCTAACATTTCATCATATTTGTGGCAGCCATGCCACGGTCACACAAAGTGGACGCACTGCGCTACGGCCCAAGTAAGTCAGGACAGAGATTTGAGTGCTTGAAACTGATTTTCAAATTAATTTTCAGCGCTGCGGATGATTTTAATAATGGCGTAGTGCTAACACGGCGTCCACTGCGTCCCAATGAGCTGTTCCAAGTGCGACTCGAGCGTGTGGTCACCAAATGGGCAGGCTCTGTTGAAATGGGCGTAACCACGCACACAGCCGATGAGCTGGACTTTCCATTTACCATGACAAACGTGCGGTATGTAATTAAATAAACAAATAATAATAATATTTAATTATATTTCTTTGGTTTGCCATAGCTCCGGCACCTGGATGATGACTGGCAATGGCGTCATGCAAAATGGTGTCACTGTCATTGAGCAATATGGACAGAATCTGGATCGCTTGCAGGTGGGCGATCGTGTGGGCGTTGTGCGCAAAGATGATGGCACTTTGCACTTTTGGGTAAATGGTGTAGACCAGGGCGCCGCTGCCACAAATGTGCCAGAGCGTGTCTATGGCGTTATCGATCTTTATGGCCAGGCGGCGCAGGCCAGCATCATTGATACCTCGGAATGCGGCAGTCCAGATACGGGCAATTCGACCATTTCAAACACTACGCTATACAGTGAGGTGCCGCTCCGATTTCACAATATTCATGGAGCCAATGCGGGCATTTCGAACAGCGGGTTGACTGCATCGCGTCCCAATTCTCTGGCTGAGTTTAATGATGCTATTGTGTTTAGCAATCGACCCTTACGCAATCGCGAACTATTCGAAGTGGAGCTGGAGACAATGGTGCGCCATTGGTCGGGGAATATTGAGATTGGTGTTACGGGTACTCGGCCAGAGGATATACAATTGGCGCCCAATGCCACTGATTTAGAAGCCAATGATACCATCATTCTGTGCGGTCCCATGATCTTTCACAATCGAAAAACCATACGCACCAATGTGCTCATCGATTTGGATACTCTTGGCACTGGGACACGGGTTGGCGTCATGCGTAATGGCGACTTTATACACTTCTTTGTTGATGGCATGGATCAGGGTCCAGCCGGGGAGTGTCATGCGCCCAACATTTGGGCCATTATTGATCTCTATGGACAGTGTGCTCAGGTTAGCCTTACTCAAACTCAACTGGACATACGAGCACCGTATGCAACCAGCGAGAACTCACAGAGCTGCCAAGCCACATCCGTTATACAGCATCCGGCGCTGGAGACAAAACATCGCTGGACCTGCGTTTCAGGCAATGTCAGCCTAACCAAGGACTGGACAGAGGCATCTCGTTTCACTGGCTCAACAGCTGCCCTGTCGCATTGCCTGGTCTTCTCGGAGCATCCACTGAGCGTCGGCTCGCCATTTGAAATCAAGCTGACCTCTATCAATCCCATGTTTGCCGGTATGTCAATTTAAAGTTTGATTTAATTTATTTCCTACGTTATTTAAATTATTATCTTTCAGGCTGCCTCAGCATTGGCATCACCGATCTCAATTTAGGCGATGAGAGTGTGCGTAAGAAGCTGCCCAGCAGCCTTAAGCGCATTCCGGCCAATGTTTGGTATGTGAGCGGAAACGAGGTGCGCTTCAATTCCAGCTGCCTGCAGCGTTCGCTGGCATCGCTTGAATGGCTGCGTGTGGATGATCGCATTACACTGGAGCGTGTAGAGAACTCACTCAACATTCTGCTCAACTCGGAGAATGTGAACATACAATTTCATAATATACCCAATGATGTATATGTGGTTGCCGAGCTGCTGGGCTCAACAATGGCCGTGCAGGTAATTTCGACACAGGGCCCAGCATCTCCCTTGCGTCCTTGTAGTCTGCGTCTGCAGGATTCCATGGATTTTGGCATGGATCCGTTAAACAAGCAGGACAGCTCAATGCTGGAATCGATTGACTCTGAGGCGCAAAACTATGAATTTGTCGACATATCCAATAAAAATGTGCGACTTGCCGAGGATCGACGCAGCGCCACCAGAAGCAAGTCCTTCAACCAGGCCATTGTGTGCGTCAACAAGCCACTGTGCAAGGGCGAGAGCATCAGCATCAAAGTAGACGCAATTAACAACAAATGGAAGGGCACGCTCAGCCTGGGCGTGTTGGCCACATCTCCGCAGGCATTGACAATACCCATAACGCTGCTTAATTGTAAGCGCAACTGCTGGCTGGCCACGCACGACTACATCAACATCAATGGTCAGGTAATGGCCTCCAAATATGGTGAAGCGCTCGAGAATATTCAAGTGGGCACAGTGATTACCCTGACGCTCACACACGCCGGCATGTTGGGTAAGTTAAATGAAAAGTCAGAAATTAAAGTTAGATTTTATAAAATTACAAACTCTCTTACAGTTATAATGGTTGGCTCCACAAATCTAGAGGATCTGGCTAGTGGCTTGCCTGGTCATGTGTATCCCGTGTTCGATATTTACGGCAAATGCGAGAAAATAACTTTGCTTACAGGCGGAGATGCCGCACGCAATGGCAATGCTAATGGCACACCAATTTTGGAGGCGCCTGAAGCATTGGAGCTGGACAATATGCCGCAGCAGTGTGAGAAGGCGCATTTGGAGATGCACGAGAAGGAGAAGGATACGGAACAATTGAGCGATAGTGCCAGAGATTTGCCCACAGGCGCCTCAACATCCGCTTCAGCCAATGTCATGTAAGGAATTTATTTAAATATACAAATTGTTTGTTAACTTTTGGCCATACAGGACACGTTCGGTCATGGAGAGCGTCTCTGAGAATTTGCTGCTAAATATTTCCATTAAGAATCGCACACTGGAACAGCAGCGAAATGAATTGGGCGGCTCCTCGTCCACATGGTAATTGAATATTAAAAAATCTATATAAAAAGTATTTTTAAATCTTTGTTTCCTCAATTCCTTGACAGTTGTTTGCGCGAATCTCTGCAATTGCAGCACAACACAAATCTAAATATACAGCGCAGTCAGAGTACTCAGCGTTTTCAGAATTCGTTGAATACATCAACTGGTGGCGGTGCCAGCAGCTCCAATGCGGGAGGGCATGCCGTTTATGATACAAACAAGGAGTATGATGAGCAACCGCTGAGCTCCAACATGTCTGCATCTATGATCGCCTCGCATGAATCGGAGCACAGTGAAAACAATGCGGAGGCCGTGGTGGATGCCGTCAACGAACGTGCAGTCTCCAGCGAGCCGAGAGACAATGTGCTGGAAGATGATGAGATTGATTATATGAATCATTTGCTGTTGCTACAGCAGTTGCAACAAAATGAATATACACGAATGCAGCATCATCTGTTACCGGATCAAATGTCATTGCTTAACTTGGATCTTTCCTCGCTCAACTCCTTGGAATCTGACAACAATTCCAGCAGCAATGCCCGTGAATCCTTGCGCACAGCTGCAGCGGCGGCGTTGGAGCAAAACGATTGCGAGTATCTGAAGCAGGTGAAACGCTTCTGTGCCTCTCTGGTGCTGCCACAGGCATTTTTCGATATACGCTTGGAGCCCATATGCTTCTGCGCGAAGTGCAGCGGCAATAGCAACGGCAACGGCGATAAACTTGAGGGCTGGGTGTACTTTAAGCTCAATCAGCAAACTGTCAATGCGCTGAGCACATCGTCATCATCGGCTGCCAGCTCATCTGCAGCCCAAGTGCATCTGGATCTTAATGGCGATTGGCTGCCCTTTTATTATATGACTCGTGTAGATAAAATACGCGCTATATTGGATCGCGGCCAGCCGCTGCCGCTTGAAGTCGATGAGGATGCGGTGGCAACCACGCACAAAGATGAGCCTGGCACGCGTTTAGAGCTGTATTACTCACCTAATGCCACTGTCATTGAACCTGTGCTGCCGCAGCATCATTATGTCTCTGATCTGGGTGTGCATCGTATTTCCACGTCGTTTGAGGTGTATGTCAGACGTCAGTCTATTTCCGGCGTTACCACTGGCAAAACAGCCGCCGAAGCCAAGCGACGCAGCATGCATCCAAACGATAATGATGCTAACCACGATACAGGATCGGGCATTGGTAATAACTCTGGTGGCGGCACTAGCAGCTCTGGCACTTTGAATGAATCCTCTGTGCATCTGCTCAATGATCTGTGTTGGTTTACCAAAGAGGCGGGCGCTTGCATCATAAATGCATTAATTATTAAATTAGATCGCATTGAGGAGCCATCGAGCGATCCCTAAACAAACATTATAAATCGATAAATATATATATATATATATACACTAGTCACCAGCTCGCAGCTAATTTTCTATTTATCTGGTATATATAGAGTATACAAGCTACGCTTGCCACGAATTCGCATTCCCCCTTATAAATATACATGTTTTGTATTGTAAGCGCAAATGAATCTCCAAATATAATCACCATGTTACACATTATATTAAATATCTTGTCTTTACTTATAATTCATGGTAATAGCTATAGAATATATAGCAAAATTCGAGTGTTAATTGTTGCAAAGTTGGAAAAATAAGAGAAAAAATATAACAATTTTGAGCTAATCGAAAAAAGCTAAATACTTAATAACGAATGTTCTTTTGTTCTTTAATGAATGAAGCATTTAATTATATTGTTCATAGTACATTTCAAGTAAATTAAATTACACATTTATGTATAATTTACTTAAGTTTTCCGCCTGCGTTAATCAACGCAATTTGATCGATTTTAGTCTTCAAATTATCAATTTGAAGATTAATATCTGTTGCCAGATCATTATTAGATTTAGTTTGCTCAGCGCATTCAGCAGTTTTATCACGTAGAACTTCTTTAAGGTGAGCTACCTGAACTTGAAGATCCTCTATTTGAAAATCTTTGTTTCGAATTGAAATAGTACACTCTTCAGAACTCTTTTTATCAGTATCTGCACTCTGCGTTAGTTCCCATAGTTCAGTCACATTTGTGAATTCCTGATATAACTGCAGAATGAGACTTTAGTTAAATAAATTATTTATTGAATATATTTTATAGCACTGACCGATCTATCTGTTGTTGCAGCGCTGGCTAAAAATGCCTGCAGGCCAAGCAGAATAATGACAAATGTTTTCATTGCGATCTGATTGTGGATTTCAAGACTTGATATATTTCTGTATTCACTCGATAGCAGTCCAAATAATACTGCCAATTGCTTCGAATATTTCTGGTTTTATACCCAAGCAAAATAATATATAGAGCAATTTTGTGTATATGTTTATAATACATATATTTTATACTAAATCATTTAATTTTATGGCGTTTTCTCAGCGCTTTTCATTTCGTAGAAAAATGTTTATATTTGGGAATTCAAACGACGCGTGCTGTTTATTTTTCTAACGCCAAATTTAATAGAAATTTTGTAAATCATTTAAGAAGCGAAAGCATTATCTATATTATGCCAAACACACCTAATTACAGTCAGCAGTATTTTCCGATTTTCGTTAAATTCTTTTTAAAATAAAATAGAAAACAGGAAAAATTAAATTTTATATAAAATTTTGACCGAAAAATACAAGTTAAAATGCAATTTTTAATAAATAAATAATTAAATAAGTTGATCCTGTTTCCTATGATCTTGGATCCTACGTCCGAAATTAATATATATAAATTTTCCCATCCATCCAAAAAAATGTTTTTCCGGAATCAATTTTTTTTTAATCTCATAACACTCCTATTTGCGATCCCTGAAGTCAACTATTCAAAGCGAAAAAAACGTCAAAGAAAATAAATTCCAATTGAATATTAAAAGTTTCGTTAAAAGATAAATTAATTGTTAAAATTAAATAATTTGTTGTAGCATTTTTTTATTTTGGAATCATCATTATTGTTTTATTTGATTATTTTAATTCCATTCATTTAGTGTCGCTTTGTTATTATTCAACTATATGCAAAATGGTCGATTAGAAATTGTTTTGTTTTATTTTATTTTAAGTTGTTGCATCCGTGCAGCAGCTCTGCCTGCCTCTTTCACTTCTTGCCACTGCCTCTCCGTCTGCTGCACTTAATCGAATCGTTTGTTTTATACGCTTACACATGTAGAGTTCTGTTTACAGTTTGCCAGTGCATATACAAATGTTTTTTCATGTTTTGTATATACGTTAATTTAATTTAAATTTAATTTTCTTGTTGTTTTGATGCTGATGTTGTTGTTGTTGTTGTTGTATATCGTTAGCCAATACCATAATATATTTAATAATATATCTAATTTCGAACGGTACAACCAGCTCACTCCACATCCATGGCAGGATCGTTGGCTCCATTACCGCCCGCAGACTGCGCATTGCCATCGACATCCATTTTGTCACCGGTAGCATTGGGCTCCCCGCCATTCTGATCCGCATTCGCGGTATCCTTGGGCGGTGTCGTCTTGGCCGCTGGCTTAGGTTTCGCACGCGTTATAACCGAGTTGACGCAGGCATTCAACGTTTGCACCTCCTGACGCAAAGCCAATAGCTGGACGGGACTGTCAGCGGTACGAGGTGATTGCGTGAACTTGGACAGATTGCTGTCGAGCCATTTTTGCGCCTTGTCCGCGGTTTCGGAAATGTTGATAAACTCAGTTTCCGTCAAATGATCATATTTGGGCAGACCCTTGCGGAACTCGACCACCGCCTGGCGGGCAAAAGCAATGCAATTCTTCAGCTCATCAAATGCGGCCGGACACTGCTCGTAATCGTTGGCGCGCAGCTTAATGGGATCGGTTTGTTGTTGCAACGCCAATAGGCGACTGGTGTAAGTCTCACGCTCGCAATCCTCACCCTCCTCATACAGCCAATTCTCGAGATCATTTAGCTGCGATACAATTTTCTCGCGCTCCGACTCGACCACATAACGCTCGAGTGGACCATCCTATAAAATGAACTAGAAGCTCTAATTCCTTTTCTATAAATTATATAAATTATGCACATACCTGCAGCTTGTTACGCATATCGTAGACAAACTCCTCCAAGGCATTTTTGGCATCAATGCGCTCAGTTTCCTTCAGATCGTTGCCAATCATCTTGGTCTCCTGCTGCGTATAATTGCCCAAATCTGTTGGATTGAAACCATGGGTGGCCACATCCATGGGCAGTTCAATGGCCTTTGTCGTCTTCTTCTTAGTCTTGTCGTTGCCCTGCAGCACAAAGATATCAAAATAGAGTAAGAAATTAAAAAACACAATTGATAGAATTTTTACACACAATATGTTTTCCAATTCTTGTGTAGAAAGAGAAAATTTGCTCAAAGCGGAAACAACAACAAAGCGAAGAGGAAAAACAGCTCAAGCAACAGCCTACGATATGAGCAAGAGATCGTGATTGTGTCTTAATAATGTAGATATAACGAATAGCATTTATTTATTGGATTAGAGGCGCATTTGTAGAACGTTTTTTTTTATATATTTTTTGTGTGTCTTTTGTGTTTTGTGGCAATTATAAAATCATAAACAATTCTTTCAATAAAAATCAAAAATTTATAAAAGCATATTAGGCAAATTGTGTTGGCAATTTTTATTATTCAATTGTTTATTTATATATGTATATATATATATATATATGGATTAATGTGTATATGTATATATATAAATATATAATGTTCTATATTGTTCTTGTAGGAGCACACAGGGTAGGCGGCTTATGAGCGGTCTTCATCATTCGATTTATTATTATTATTCATAAATATTATCGGTTGTTGGGTGGGAAAAGAAAGCGCAAAAACAATTTTGTGCTCGAGTTTTCTCATACGACATTTTCCAATTTCATGATATTTCTCATTTCTCATTTTAATATTAGAAATTAAAATTGCAATAATGTTGTTTTTTTTTTATTGATTTTAAATTTGAAAACGTACCGAACCAAACCAGCCCTTGACCCGCTGTGCCCACCCTTGTCCGCCAGGTGATGAGGCTGTTGATGTATTATTATCATCCTCATTCTCACAATATGCCTAAGAGGAGAGCAAAACGCGAGCGCACAATATCCAATATTTGGGTAGTAGTAGTGGTAGTAGTAGTAATAGTTGTATGTATATGTATTTATATATATATATGTATTCATATATATTTTTATATACATATATACGAGTTCAAAAAGTCCAAATACAAAAGTACAATAAAATATAATTAATCGGCAAGAGCAACAACAACGGCAACTACAACAACATTAGACTGGGGAATGAAACCAGCAAAAAAACTATAAACCGAAAAAAAAGGCAAAATATATAATTCATAAAAGTCAGATTTTGAAGCACTTTATATAGGCGTATATAAGTTTAGTTCAATAAATTTAAAATAAACCAAAAATAAAGAATTTTAAAACAAGCGACATGCTATAATTTTAAATTGATGAATATGCTTTTTAAAAGCTTGGAACAATTTCTTCAAAATATATGTAACAAAAGAAAGAATATTCCAACTAAAGCAAAATGAGTTTAAATCCCAACAAAAACTAAAAAAAAAATACAAAATGTAAATATAATCGCTTCAATATATATCAAGCAGACAAACAAACGATCTGAAATCAAATATTCCAACCCAAATATACGCTTATAAATATAATTTAAATTATAAATTACAAAATACCATAATTTGTTAAGTTTTTAAAACTCTAGGTTTCATTCCCTGTTTAATAAAGTAATGAAAACTAGTAGAACAGCAAAAAATATTGATTCAATGTAGTATGAGTGGTTAGAAGAGGAAAATATCACTTGAATGGGTTAGATAATTGCGAAAACAGAGGAGTGTTCCTATGCGACAATAGATAATAGAAATGATGATGTTTGACGATTTGATAAATGAATAATGCCTCTCTCTGGCCAGACTCACCTCCTGCTGGGCATCCGTTGATTCGCCAGAGTTATTAGCCGCCTGCTCACCGGCAGCTTTCTCTTCAGCAGCAGCCTGCTCTCCAGCGGCGGCAGCCTCTTCCTGTTCCTTACGATCGACAAGCGTGGCCGATGAAATTAGAACAATGCCATTTTGATTAATGCGCACTTTTAGTTTAACATCTTGACTCTCGCCACGATCTGTGGGCTTGACTTCCTTAATTTTCCAAACGCCAATTGTTTGATCCGGATACGGCACCTGTTGGCCATACACAATGGACGCATTGAACGGACCCTTGCGTGCTATGGTCACCAGACGGCTAAACGGTGACGGATGGAATTGTGGAAAGATTTCAACTTCGCCATTCGTTGAAGTACCATCACCATCCCAGAGCACTTTCACAGCATAGTTTTGTATATCGGTTACACCGAATTCACGGACACGCACAGCCGGCGACATGATGGCGCATTGCAGAGCCGCGCCACGTGATACAGCCTCATCCTGGTTAAGTGTGGTGCTTGCCGGCTTGTTGAACACCTGCAGTAGACAATAGATATTAGATAAAGATATAGATTAAAGAGAAATCGTGAGGATGACCGACCTGTTCAATCAGTTGCTTAACAACCGGTATGCGTGTGCTGCCGCCCACAATTTCCACCGAGTGTATTTCGTCCAGAGTCAGCTTGGACTCGGCCAGGAGCTTCTTAAAGGTTTGCTCGACACGCTCTAAAACTGGAGCGCACAGCTCTTCCATTTGGGAACGCTGCATCGAGGAGCTTACATCGACATCGTCCAAGAAGCATTCAATGTTTAACGGCAGCTTGGTGCTGTTGGCAGACATTTGCTTCTTTAGCTTTTCAATTTCGGTCACCAAACGCAGATGGGCACGCGCATTGGTTTTGGAATTAATCTTGTAGCGCTCAAGAAACTCCTTGCTAAAGAAATCAGCCAGCGCCATATCTAGATCGCGACCACCGATCTGATCCCAGCTGCTGGCCAACATCTTCAGCTTGCCCTTGGTGAACGAACAAGCGCTGACCTGCAGCGCCGATTGGCCAAAATCAACAAAGATAACATTGCGTGGCTTGTCCTCAAACAGATCATTCTTATAGAAGCCATAGGACAGCGCCGTTGCCGTTGTCTCATTCAACAAACGCAACACATTGAGGCCAGCAATTTGTGCGGCATCGAGCAGGGCACGACGTTCGGCATTGGTAAAGAATACGGGACAGGCAATGACGCAATCATTCACCTGCGTTTGCATGGCCGCTGACGAGGTCTCCTTCAATTTGGTGAACAGCATCGCCGTCAGTTGCTCCGGTGAGAAATGCTGATCCTCATTCAAATAGTTGACTTTGATGCCAACGCTGCCATCATTGCGCGCCTCCACGCGCGCTGGAATGCTCTTGAGTTCGTGTTGTACATGTGGATCGTTGAATTTGCGGCCAAGCAAACGCTTAAAGCCACCAACTGTGTTTTTCATATTTGTCACCTGCTGATTTTTGGCGGCAACGCCAATGATACGCTTCTTTCCATCGAACGCCACAAAGGAGCTGCAGGTAAATTAAAGATAACAAATATTATGAGTTGCAATTAAACAATTAAATTTGAATGGGATTTTATTTAAAAGACAACAGTTTTATGTAATGTTTAAGCGCTGTTAGCAAACTACTGTAAATAACATTTCTGCTATGTTCATGTTTACAATAGAGATTTGCTATGTTATTTTGGTAAAGTGATTTTGGAGTCACAGTGAAATGTGTGTGACTGTTAAAAACTGAATTAAATGAGAATCAATTATTTAATTATATTAAAATTAAACTAATAATAATTATTTAATATATGTATGTATGTAATGTACATTTATTAGTAATTAATTTATTATTTAATTTTATTATTTTCTTTATTAAATTAGTGATAATGCCCCGCTGTTACTTTTGATCTTTTGTCACGACTGTGACTGTTACTTTGAAATTACTTTGAAATACTTGTAACAAGTAACAGCGACGTGAATATCTATTCACTTGTTACTAAATTGAAGAGTTTATTAGATAGTTTCCAGGGTGACTGGCTAGTAAGGGTTAATTACTAACTGATTGAAATTATCATAAGCAATTAAAATAATTTAATAATTTTTATCGAGCCAGCGCCCTTGTTAACAGAGTAGTGAATTGTTTGGTTTTGCGTTGTCAAGCACAACAAACAAACTGTTTGCATTGCCACCTGGATATAAATATTTACAATGAATTATTTTTTGGTATTTTTGTTTGAAAAATATACAAGCATACTTAGAATAATTTAAATAGTTTTGTGAATATGAGCAGCTGGTTGAAAGGTTTATTGAATTAATTAATTATTCTATTTTTTTTGATAAAAATTTTGCTGGGAGGAATTTATACTTGATACTAGACACAAATTAATATATTATTGCTCTTGATGAGAATACTCAACTGATGGATACTCTATAGCTAGTTTTCTTACAAGTTGATGATAACCAATTATACTACTACTATAGAGTATGGAAATCAAAAATCGCGTCTAATATGGCCAAAAGTATTGCCACAAAATGAATTAAACGGTCGCACACACACATACATAAGTATGCACATGTATAATAGAGTGAACATATATATATATGTAAGATCGCGTTTTGCCGGCTTGATTTTATTTCTGACAACTTTGGTGCGAACGCCTGCCTGCGAGGTCGCTCGCTCTCTTTCCCCGTACTACACGCCGCAACAGCTGCTGCTGCCGCTGCTCTCTTTGATGCTGCTGACAGACTGACTGACCGCATGACGCATGCGATGAGATGCGTGCGCCTGTATGTCTGTGTGTGAGCGCACACTGGCCAAAATTATAATAAAAAAACAACAATATATTGGCAAATGTGGAAATTGCGCCCACGCAGTCTAGATTTTTATAAATTAAGAATGTTAGTCGAAATTTGGGACTGAAATCGCATTAAATATGACACAGCGCGTAGTGCAACATTTCAATGTTGTGTCTCATTAATTTGCAATGCTTTTTATGGAGCGCAAGTTGAGCCAAATTTAGGCCTTAGCAATCAGCGCACAACTGCAAACAGAGCCATATGCACATTACATGTTATATGTACATACATATATACGTATTTATGTACATTTTTTTTTATTCTTTATAAGCGTTACCCCAGTAACAACACTCTGGAAATTTCTAGGCGCGCACACAGGTATACATATACGCACACACAGAACACACACACACACGCATACAAAAACTGTTGGGCATGACTTACATTTGTACATAACCTCAAAGAGAAAGAGAGCAATGATTATGCACAGCGAATATTAAGACCTATGCTAAATAGCCTGCATATAATACTAATAATCATAATCATGTGCTACATTTTATTACTTACGGCGTTGCTCGCAGGCTGTAGTCATTGGCAAGGGTCTCAATGCCGCCGGACCTGGCCGCCGCTACATAGCAGCCCTCGTTACCAAAATCGATGCCAATCACAGACATTTTTCTCGTGTGTTTTGACTGCCGATTCGATTCGTTTGATTGATTTAGTTGAACTATTTATTTGGTTAGACTTTGTTGCCTAGTTTCCTCTATATAATTTGTAATGGGGGCGGCTTCTTTAATTTGTTTGTCAGCAACTGTAAAATAAAATAGAAAATTAGTTTAAAAACCACTCTATGCACACACACGCACACACTCATGCGTCAAATTTATATCAATTGACATATGATTCCAAAATTTCCTTTGATTTGAGTATTTTCACATCAATTATGGATTCGTTTGTAGGTTGCTGCCTCATCAAAGAAAAATTATCGAAAAAGACGCCCCACGGAATTTTCCGCTGTCTGCTTAATGAATTTTCATTGAGATATAGCTGTGGTTATTTATATTTACGTACATTTTTGCTAATTAATTGTTTATAAACGCTTTATACTTATTTTAACAATGTAGTAATATACAGTGTAAACGCTTAAATTTTTCTAACGCGACCGACACGTTTTTTTTCAGCGTAATGAAAATCCAAGCGGCGACGTCGACGTCGACTGAGAATGGTAGCGAAACTTCTCGAAATGTTGTATCGATACTTAAAAAATAATTGTATCGCAAGCAGGCGATAGTTATTACGATAATGCGACGAGGTCTTTTTAAATTTATATTATCGATAAATACACTCAAATCGATTGCTGATGTACCTCATACATCAATTTAGCAGTTAAATTTGAATTTTCTTTAAAGTTGCCGAATGTGTTTCTTTTATTTATCTTTTACATATATTGTTTCAGTTTGAGTAAAATATCATGTATTTAAATGAAAATAATACAATATTAAATACTTTACCCAAGTTTTTTAATATTTACACAAAATTGAAACAAATTTTGTTAGCTTTTAACAGGAATTTTATTACACATATATAAATGCATTGTCTTTTTTTATAAGCTTAAACCAAGTGCGCAAAACAAATTGTAAGTAGGAATGGTTGACATCGATATAATACCGAAAAAAATTAATGACTAATAAACTTAAGACTAGTTAGGTTGCATTTGTATATGCATCTCAGGAATAATTTTGAACACATTAAATAATCGAGTCAGTTTTACAAAGATATCAGAGATTCGATTAAGAAATAAACACGAAACCGAAACACTCAATGTTTCTGTTAAATTTCAAAAAATGTTTCTCGAATGGTTTTTTTTTGCCATCTTCGATTTTTAAATATTCTCTGCTAACTCCTCTAGATATGTATTAAGGCCTTGAGCCAACTCTATCGTTGTTCCGTTCCGTATGAAGTACGTGAGTATTTACCGACGTACGTAAATCATTTACTGAAGGTAACGCGTTTCTAAGGTCACTAAGGTGCTAAACATGCTGAGTATAATGGGTGTCTGTAAACAGTATTCAACAGGGAATGTTTCTTGAAAGTGGGATTCTTTTTTGAGGGTTACTAATCGAGTCTTTTGCATTTCGATCATTATAAATACTAAGCAGTCTTCCCGGTCCCAATAATGCTCGTTGTCATCGTTATTGCTTTTGCTTTCTTGTCTCACAATTGGGCTACCAGACCCGAGGCGGATATATTATCTCCAGCTCCCGCTGTCTTTTTAGCCACTCGACAAACCAGCACTGGCGCCACACAAATTTCCACTTCGATTCTTTGCTGGTCCTTACCAAATTGTATATATTCTTGCCAGCAGGGCACTGGATTCACTGCGCCCATACGCATTCGTGGCGCTTGCTCCTGAGCGGATGTCGCAAAGCTGTCATCCAGCACCAAAAGAACCGACTCTGGATTAACCTAAGCAAAGCGTTTTATATGGTTAATTATGCAAAACAATTAAGCAAATTAATCGGGACTCACAAACTGCGACTTGCAGACGTAACGATGAGCCGTTAGGGCCGCCTTAGCTGCCGCAGCGCGTGTATTTTTCCATTTGGAGTTGGCTATGGTGAGTATTGCCTGGTAGGCCAGGGTGTGCACATGTATTCTGGAGATCATGCGCCGTCGGTTGTCCGTGTGCCGCTGCGCATGATAATCTTCCAGTAAACTGATGAACACCTGCCGCATTTGATCCAACGTATTTGCTATACGCGGATTCCAGTCGGTGGCTAACGTGGTGCGTCCATGCTGCTGTACTTGACGCAGATTGGACAGCTCCTGTTCATTCATGCCCAGAGAGTCCACGTAGGGCAGGACAAACTGGCGTAGCTGCTGCAGCAACTGCAGCTCCACATAGCTAGCAAACTCAAAATGATGCAGTGTCTCCTGTGACTGACTGGTTAGCTGTAATTGCACCTGTCGTAAACGTGCTTCACGCACGCCCGGACTGAATTTAAACATGTCCATCATCTGTAATCCACTGACCACCAGCAGCTGTGGCTGATAATGCTTTAATGCGTCCGTCAGTTGCTCTACGGACCTCAAATGCGGATTGTTTTTGTCATTATGTAGTATATAGCGATTGGCACGCGGCGCCTCATATGGCCCCCATTTATCGCCAGCCTTGTACTCAAGTATGAGATGAATGTCATCGTCAGGTATCTCATCGCCCGCCAGACGTATCTCCTTGGGCAGCAGCGGGCGTAATCTATCATATCATAGTAACAACGATTGAGGTTATAATATGAAATTAAAACAAAGCTCCAATGTGTAAACATACTTTTTGGACATGTGAGCGCCCAACAGCACCTCCGCTCCCTCCATGACAAATCGCACTGCCATTAAGGGCGCATTGCCGCCCATGTACCAATGAATGCGCTCCTGATCCATTATCTTGGCATTATTAATCAATTGCTTAAATAGCGTGCCGTTGGCCATAGAGCGTCTGTATTGATTATATGAATATATTAATAAATATAGTTCATTATAATAATTATACACTTACTCGGCTGCGGCTCCATTTCGAAAATAATAGGCAAATGATTGCAACAGCTCATTTTCGTTATTCACATCGTTGGCCGCAAAATCGGGACTAACTTTTGGCACACGTAATTTGTAATATGTCTCTAGAAATTCTGTTGCATTAATTTGCAAATCTGTGCAGGCACCATAGCCAACGGCAATTTTGGGAGCCGGCTCAAAGTCTGCCCTCTTGATACTACTCTCAATGGCCAGGAGACCTGTTAGTAGCACTGTCGTCTTGTTGAGCGCATGCAGCGCCAGAAATGCCTGCCAGATAATCGATATAAAGGCCGTAAATACCGAGCAGCCGGTTATCCAACCCATGTACTTAAGAGCTCTCATTTTTTTCTTGTCAATAACTTGTTGTTGTTGTTGCTGTTGGTTTGCCGGCTACTGCGTTTATTTATGCGTTGGTTTCTCTATTGTTGTCCGCTGCTGTTTGATTGCTGATGTGGCTGCTGCTGGAGTTTTTCGTGTATCGCAGCGGCTCTTATCAACTCGAATTTTGTGTTTGTCGTATTTATTTAAGTTATTTAAGTTAAGAGATAACGTCACAACTCCCATTTGCCGTCAATTGGAATTGCCAGCAAGAGTATCGATATATCGATATCTCGATACATTTGTTGGGAATTGCACAATTGGGGTATGCCTTTTCTTTTGTAAATTAACGAAACACTTGAAATAATTTTTTTATTTAACAACTGAATCAGTGTGAGCTGTATAATGAAGTATTATTGAATTATTATTAAAGTATAAAATAAATATGAACTTTGGCATTTCTTTGGATATAAGAATCTGCCGGGAATTATTAGAAAACTCCTACTTATTTAATTAGTTAGGTAAACTACGAATTTGTGTATAACGGTCATATATATATTTATTTTGAGTTATCTCTCTTGCAACTGGAGGTTTTGTTCAACATTTAGGAGTTTTTCAAACCAAACACAAATGCACACATATATTTTCTGTTGTAGAAACAAAAATGTTCTTCAATTTAAATGCAAAATTAATCTATAGGTAAGACCATCAACAAAACGAAAAGTTTTGTTTTAAAGTCTAATTTTTGTGGAATTATATGTCTAAAAATTGAAATACAGCCTTTAATTCAGTTTCGTAAAGTATTTTATACCAAATTTAATATTGCCAATCAAATAAAAACATAATATTGAGTTTTTAAAATTTTCAAAATTTTTGCAAAATGCGAAAGGGGTGTAAGTATGCAAAAAATGAAAAAAATTTCAATTCAAAAATTTTCTTAAATTTAAATGCAAAATTAATCTATAGGTAAAACCCGCAACAAAACGACATGCCGCTTGAAAATCTGTTCCGTTTTGACAAAGTTATGAGAATTTAAAGTCTAATTTATGTGTCTAAAAATTGAAATATAGCCTTTTTTCATTTTTTAAAAGTATTTTATACTCTGTTGTAGAAACAAGCAGACTTACATAAAGGCAGGACTGTCTTAAGGATCCGCGGGGCCACTGAATAATTTAATAATCAGGGACACGCATAATGGCATGGCTATAAATTCACGATAAATCATATTTGTTGTAAATTTATGAACATATTTTTAATTCTTACAAAAGTAATAAATTCGAATAAAATATAGTGGACCGGTGTAGCGCTTGTTTTTATGAGGCAATTGAATTTATTAATTTCATCTGCTTTATCATAAACCTTATTCTTTTGCCATTAATGCCTGGGGCCACTTTAGTTTCATATCAGAAATAATTGATATATAGTCTACACTAAATGATTTTAATGCTTTGGGTGTACTTTAAACATACGTCATCAGAAATTCGAGTCATTTACAAGCCTGCCTGAGCAATCATGAAGATGATGCTACAAACATTGTCATGTTGTTAAAGGCGGTTCCTTCTTGTTTCAGTTGTTTCAGTTGTTTTTTAACTTAAAACAAGTTGTTGATTCTTCGCTGTTTTTTGCTTTAATTGCTTCATGCCGTTATTATTATTGTATTATATTGAGACAAGGTTATTCAATGGCAACACTGGATCGTTTGTAGAGGAAGTAGAAGTGTTTGTCAAGTCGAGGGTGCCTGGCAAATCGAGAGATGTGCAAATTGTTTAATTAAATACTATCAATTATGAAGAACAATAAAGGGCATTCAGGAAAAGAATGTTAAATATTTCTAATACTAACAAATATTAAAGAATTTTAGAACTTTCAGAAAGTAAAACTATTTCAGTTCAAAGTCAAAAAATGGCAACAAATTGAAGACTCGTTCGATTATACAAGTGTTGTAGCCACTTAAACGCGTAAAACAACGTAGTCCAAAGGTTTATCCAGTAAAAATATTTTATAGCACTCCCGGTGATAAAATCAACAAACGCCAATTAGCGTGTACAAATTATATGAGTCTCTGGTTCCCTGCAAAAAATATATCTGCCTTTATTTATTATTAAATAGCACGTACATCTCATCTGTCCCAAGTGCTAATGTGTGATTTTATTCCCAGAACAGCGTTAATTTCTAAATGCTGAAAAATGTCACTAAATAAGCATTACAATAAATGCTCAATGAGTTGGAGGTCTCGCCTCCTTTTTCTCAGACTTAAAACGAGCCTCTTTGCCACATTTCAGCCTGGTCATGCCTTGAAACCCGCTTTTTTTAGCCATTCTTAACGTTATTTTCTGATTTTCTGGTATTGGCCCCGTCGCACAAGTGGAACGCCGTTCGTTTTTATTGTCTCGAAACTATTTTTAAAAGCTTAACGAAAGTGAATTTCAGAATAAACGTTTCTCAGCTCGAGACGAAGCTCCAACCGGCTCTTGATACCTCACAATGTTCAAGTGTTGGTGTCGGAATCGGAGACAGCCAATTTTTGATATATATGTATACTACGTAATCAAGTTCTAAATGGGTATATTATTATTAGTATTGGTTGTTAACAAGCAAACAATTAATATTAATATAATTTATTTGTAATATAAACCGGATTAGTTATCTTTACATCATTTTTATTTAAAAAATGTCATTAAACTGGTTTTTAATTTAATAAATTAAATATTCATTAATATCAATTCTATTAAACAAATGGTTTATAAATGTAAATTTTATAAATATACATTTTATTTATTTTATTAAGATGTTCTTATATGTAGGATATCTGTTAGTTAAGCACGCCGACAGTCACGATTCGCACTTGATTTGTATTGTATTTTGTTCTTTTTACTTGTTTCGTATACTTTTTTAAATCTTTTTTTTTCCCCTCCCCCCATATTATTCTATGCGTAGTACGCTGTCTGGTGTGCTCTGTTGGGCTATCCATATAAAATCAACATAATCAGAAATTCTACCGAGCAGTTGATTCTATGCGATCGACGTAGCCGGACGCGTTGCCTTCTGGGGGGCTACAAATATATATTTAATATAAAAATTATATTCTGATCGCGGTTCTTGTGTAATTGTGCAATTTTTTGTTGCAAGATTTACCAGTGAAAGACTTGAAAAATAATAAAACTAAAATTTATTTAATTAATATACTAAATTATAAAGGTAATCTAGTTTGCATGTTGTGTTATTTTGGTGGTTTTGATTTGTTTTTTTGCATTCAAAAATATAATAAAAATCCTAATCTTGCGGTTCCGATTGCATCTTCTTCGTATTGTTCAGTTTTTGCCGCGTTTGTTTCCTAAGTCTTTTGTTTTGTACGCGCCAAAAGGAAACAAAATCTATATATACATTTTTTGAACATAACTGGATTTAGCACGCTGTCTAGCAAGATATTTAGTGCAAATGCGTATCGCTTTATCAGTTTACTCTTCCGCCACTTCCGCCTGCCAAACAACCTATAATATATTAATAGAGTAATATATATATATATATATTTTTAATTATTTCGATTGGCAAAAGCGTGGCAACGTGTGTTCAAATTGAAATAGTGAAATGATAGCTGTAAAATTCTATTTCAAGTTTTTCAGTATTGTAATAAAAGTGACTTAAAAATATATTAGCCAGTTTTGAATATTTCTAGACATATTTCCTTGTTGACATTGAACACCTAATGAACTTTTATGATGCTATGCATCATTATTCCCCAACTGCGAACTATTTCAAGAATATTATGCCATAGAATTTTAGCTGCTAAAATGATTGGTCATTTGAGCGAAACATTTTTTCAAAATTAATTTGCATAATATATTTTTGTGGTGAAGATTCTTTAATGGCAAATTCCGAAAATTAGCCCAACCAAGCTGACTAAGCAACAAAAACAGAAAATCAAAAACAAAACAATCAACCAAAAGGTGAATAAACTAACAAAGCATTGCCGTCTGTGTAATGATACCAAGTCTCTTTGGAGAACTGGTTCACTGTCGAGGACGTCACCATTGAAATCAAGATCAGAAATAACTCACGTGTCTGACCACTTTTTAGATGTTGAAGACGTCATTAAAGCAACTCTCACTGTTCCTGCTGCTGTGGTATTCCATAAACCCCGTGTCGTCACAGCGCACGTCATTGGATGTGGCCTTGAAGAATGCTTATCGACCATTGCGTCTCCTGGGTCTGGCCTTTACTGGACGCTCCGGCGATGAGCCGGCAAACGTGCAACGCGTACGCAATGCGGGCGTAAGTTTGCTGAATAAAAAAAAACTATAAATTCCAGTCTAATTTCTGTTTTTTCCAATATTCCAGAAAACTCAAAAGTCCAATCCACGTACACGCGCTTTGCTGCAATTCTGCGATGCGGAACATGGACCTGGACGACGCAGTGAGGTACGACCTGAGAGTGTACATAGACTGCGTCCGGGTGATATAGACATTATTGGTGCCATGGGTGATTCCCTGACTGCGGGCAATGGCATTTTTGCCACCAATCTGTTGCATGTGACCGTGGAGAATCGCGGTGTCGTTTGGTCCATTGGTGGGCAATATAATTGGCGCAAATATCTAACATTGCCCAATATACTCAAGGAGTTCAATCCCAAGCTGTATGGCTATTCGCTGAAGGATGGCCTCTCCACCGACCGCTCATCGCGCTTCAATGTCGCCGAACTGGCAGCCATGTCCCGGGATATGCCCTATATGGCCAAAGTGTTGGTGAAACGCATGCAGCGTGATCCTAAAGTGAATATGACGCAGGATTGGAAGCTGGTTACCTTGTTTATAGGCAACAATGATTTCTGCGCCGATATATGCCATTATCCGCAGCCGGAGCTGACGGTCTCATGGCATGAACAGAATATGTTGAGAACTTATCGCTATTTGCGGGATCATGTGCCACGTCTGATGCTCAATGTGGTGCCAGCTCCAAATTTACGCTTTTTAACCAATCTATCCGGCTTGCCGCCCTTGTGCTATAGTACCTTGCGTTTTGAGTGTCCTTGTTTGCTGGGCAAGAGCAAGGAGCATTTGGATTACTTTGAAGGCATTATGAAACGCTGGATAGCCAAGGATTATGAGATTGCCAATATGCCGGAGTTTAATACGGAGGTGGGCTTTAAATTGTCAATATTTTTATTGTAGTTTCTTATTAATTTAATTCTTTTTGCAGACCTTTACCATAAATGTGCAACCTTTCTCGCAGTTTGATGACTTTCCCCGCACACGTTCTGGTTTAACGGACACACGATTCTTCTCCGAGGATTGCTTTCATTTGAGTCAACGTGGACAGGCCTCTGCAGCGAATGCCATTTGGAATAATATGCTGGAGATGCCGGGCGAGAAGAGCGGCTTCAATGTTCAACTCTTTGAGAAGTTCAACTGCCCTAGTGAGACGCGTCCATTTCTGATTACCCGCGAAAATAGTCGCTCCGATTTTGTGGTTTAAATAATAGTTTGCCTTGTTGTATAATACCCTGTGATATGTCTTCTAAGTCTCAACCATATATTTGTAGTATTCATTTACGCTTAAGTATATATATACTCGTATTATAATATAAAATTTCACGACTCGTTTAATAAAAAAGTCAAACAAAACTTGCATAATTTATTAGCCCCCCTGCTTTGGGGGGATCTGAAAGTATAAACTCCCAGTTTATGGGCCTGGTCTGTGTCTTATTACCATATCAGAATATTAAATGGAATTCGCGTGTCTTACGCACAATTGTAATTGCCGTATGTTACACAAGTTCCATAATAATTGGCTAAAATTACTCACAAGATAAAAATAGATTTTTATAAAAAAATAAAAAAATTTTTATAAATTGCTTGGCTTTATTTTGACAAGATTTATCAAATTATTTCTTTATTTTTTATTTAAAAAAAATAAGATATTGTCGATCTACTAATACCTTCTTTATTTTTCTAAATATTTTTTTTTAATTGCTTTTCTTTATTTTGACAAGACTTATCACATTATATCTTTTTATTTTACTAAATAAAATATTTTTTATCTATTCATAGCAAATTATTAGCGTTAATATAATTCTTAAAAAAAAACCCCATCAAATCATTATTGTATCTAAATAAGGAAGATACAATCGTGCACCTGCGTAGCTTTAACTTTATATGTATATTTAAAAGAAAATATACAATAATAACCCACAATTAAAAAGCATTCAACACAATAAGTAATTTATTTATCTCCACGTTTAACATTCTTTTATTAAAATCCGTATATTTTCTTTTTCCTAATTAAACCCTAGTATAATTTATTTTTATTTATTTTTATTATTTATTTCCTGAATAAACCCTTACTTAAATTAATAACTGTCGTGTGCCGACATGCCTCCAATTTGTCTGGTAATAAAACTTGTTACAAATGTTTTTTTTTGACACCACATGAAACATCAATAAATGCGCACAGCTCATATTAATAATAATTGTTTATTTTTTTTTTGAATATATCAAGCGAATTATACAGTTCAGAGTCGGAACGTGTTTTTTGTGGCTAATGGGGCACCCTAACCAAGCTATGATCAAGTGCCAAAAGCTAAATGAAATAATAATAACAATAATTACGAATTTTATTTTCAGTGCTGATTGCAGCACTTTATAAATAATTATTTTATTATACATATATGTAAATGATATGTATGTGCGAGTTGCCCATGTAACTCGGTCAGTGTTAAGGTTAATTTCAGTGTTGCAGCATCGCGACTTTCGCTTGACTTTGAACTTGAGAGAAACTCAAAATATGCAATTGTCTCTGAATAGTATAATTTATAAATATATTATCAGGTTCTCTCTCTGTGTGCAGGGCCAGCAAGTTTATCAATATCTTGTCTAAATAAGTCGTATCAAAGTCAAATTGCAATTTCATTTAAATTTTGATAGACTGATCGATAGAATGCAGCTTTCAATATAAACAAGTTTTTTCAATTGTAACTTTGTTGCAATCTGATATAAGCTACCCTTTTAATTAACTAATTAAATTTAACTGCGTTATATTTGATTAAATGAAAATACTAATTACTTGCTGCAGATAGATCAATAAAATTTTTGTAATTACACCTGTTAATAGGCATGGCTAGTATTCGGGTATATTCGACTATATAAATTTATATACATTTATCTATTTTTCGACTTTGTAATAAACAACACAATGTTATTTTTTTGGTGTGTTGATAATCAATCTTTCGCATATTTGGTTACAGTTTCACATCATATTTTAAATATATAATGCATTTAACATTTATAATTCGTTTTTATTTGCAATTTGGCAATTATTTTGTATAAAAAGGGCCTAACTTTTGCATTATTCTCAAAGTTTCAAAATGCATTGGATAATTTGGATTCCAATCTTTGCAATTGCTTTGTTGAGCGCAGTAAGAAATTTTTATTTTAATTTGATCTGATATATAAAATATATGTTTTACATTTTTCCCTTAAAGCTTGATAGACCGGCGTGCTGCAAAGGAGGATGCTTTCTTCGTCAATGCGTCCTTTAAATATGTAGAAATTATACACATAAATATTTTAATATTTTCGACACAAATGCAAGCAATAAAAAAAGAATTTAAAAGGCTGGCGCCATCTATTGTTTATTAGTTCAATTAATGACTTTGCGAGCGGTGGTGTGTACACACCTATGAAATAAAATAAATACAACATACAGAATTAAAGACAAGTTCACGTGTTACCCAATAGAAGGCGCTTTTCAAATTTCTTTTTATTAAGAGCGCCAATTATTTAAATTATAGTCGTTTTTTTTCTGAATAAAAGATTTAGTAAACTTCGAACAAATTCGCATGTAATATTTTTTATAGTATGTACCATTTTTTGTAATATTTTTTAATGCTATACCCTGTTTTGATGTGTAAGTAATATTTAATGTAGTATTTGACTAGTATTTTGGTATATTCGACTATATACATATACACACGGGTTCTATTTTTTTCGACTTTGAAATAAACAACACAATTTAATTTTTATTGGTGTGTTGATAATCAATTTTTAGCGTATTTAGTTACAGTTTCACATCATATATTAAATATAAATGCATTTAACATTTATATAACTGCCAATTATTTTGTATAAATATGGCCCAACTTTTACTTTATTCTCAAAGTTTCAAAATGCATTGGGTAATTTGGATTCCAATCTTTGCAATTGCTTTGTGGGGCGCAGTAAGAAATTTTTATTTTAATTTGATCTGATATATATTATATATATGTTTTACATTTTTCCCTTAAAGCTTCCTGATAAAAGACCGGCGTGCTGCGAAGAAGGATGCCGACTTAGTGAATGCGGCCTTTAAATATGTGGAAATTATATACATGTATATTTTAATATTTTCAACACAAATGCATGCAATAAAAAAGAAGTTGAAAAAGCTGGCGCCATCTATTGTTTGTTAGTTGCAGTGTATACATACCTATGAAATAAAATAAATACAATTAAAGACAACTTCACGTGTTACCCTATAGAGGGCGCGTTTTCAAATTACTTTTTATTAAGAGCGCCAATTATTAAAATTATATTCTATCTTTTTTTACTAAATAAAAGATTAAGTAAACTGCAGCTATAATATTAAATTTATGTAAATAAATTCGCATGTAATATTTTTTATAGTACATATGTAGCTAAAATTTAAATTTTTAATGCAATACCCTGTTTTGATGTGTAAGTAATAATAATGGCAATAGCTTCTCTATTTATTATTATTATTATTGTTTTGCTTTTTTTTTTTTTCTTTAAAAGGTCTCTAGCATTAACATTGAAAAACAAACTTGCGCCAAGAGTTTCGAGTTTTCTGCAATACTCAGCGTAAATATGAAAACCACAACAAAACGGTTGAAATGAGAAATTTCTGCTTATTGTGCAACGTATAAATGTTATAAATACTCGACCACAATGACAAGAGCTGAGCATTTCCACAAAATTTATTAGTCACAAAAGTTGATATCATGGTAGAAAGCAGACAAATTCAATCAGTCACAATTGTGTTATTGTTGGGTAAGTTTAAAGTTATATAAACAACAAAATACACTTTAAAAAATTAATAATGTGAAAGTAGAGACGAGAGAGAAATGGGGAAAAAAAGGCTAAAAAGGTAGCTAGAGAAAATAAAAGGGAAAAAGAATTGAGTGAGATTTGGCGGAGACTGAAGCAAATCACAAACAGCACAGATCTTATAAGCTGACAGCTAAAGCCGATTGAGAATTACAGACACACAAGAGTAAACATTAATTTAAAGCATTTTTATTCGATTTTAATACTTAGTTATGTTATAGTTACTCAAGTTATGAATTAAATTTCAATCCCCTTTGTATTTGATATAAGAATAATATCCTAAAAACGTACTTTAATCAGATTTTTATTTTTATATTTAGGTCGCCAATTTTTTTTGCTGTGTAAATATTTATATTATTAACATTCTTTTGGAATTTTCACAGTTATGCGACAATGCTGTGCTCTGCCCTATACTTCGACTGGCAATGATATTGACCTTGATGGCAACTACCAGGGCGTAGGGGGAGGAGGCGGCGCCAATGGGCGACCCGTGGATTATCACACAGTTGTCGGACACTTTAAGGATTTCTTTATGTATTTGCCGGTTATGATGACAACCCTAAAGGAAACCATGTCTGGGTTTCCTAAATTTGCCGAAGGCATGCGTATTTTAACCTCTGGTAAGGGTCGCATCGATGGCGAGGATTGCAAATGCAATCAAAATACCCTGGGAACTGGTTCTAGCAGTGAGCTGTTAGAGAACAGCAGTCGCTTTGGTTAATCCGATTAGTCGGATTTTAAATTGTACATAGTTTGTTGTAAATACTTAATAAATACCTAGTGATAAGTGTAGAATTTAAATTAAAATTAAATAAACAAATATTTTTGATTTTAGTAAGTAAAAGATAAATAGGAAAAAAATATATCAATATTAAATATTTTTTTATATATTTATTTCTTATTTTACAATAATTATTATAATATATTATATTTATGTATTTATTATTATTAAAATATATGCCCATGCTTCTAAGTTATCAAATAAATAAATATTTCGTCATCTGATATATATAAATAAATATGATAAATAAGCGTCTAAAAATCGATTCAAAAGAAAGTTTTCCTTAAATTTTGGAAAATTTTCTTTAAAAACCTTTACTTATAAATATTTTCTAAGCTTCCAAAGCAAAGGTTTCCTTAAAATTTCTTTAAAAACATTTACTTAAGAATATTTTCTTATCTGCCCAGCAAAGAATTGATTAACATTTAATTTAAATTTGTTTGACTTTAGTTTAACCACAAACTGCGACTCATTTTCTGCGTAATAAACTGTAATTGTTGGTATTAAGTCAGAGCTATATATAAGGCATTAGACAATTGTAAACTTGACCCACAGGATACGCTGTGTCCTTGAATAACATAAGCTAGTTTAGGATCGTTACACAATTCAAATGTACTTGAACTACTTGTAATTGTGTTTTCTTAAGAAGTTTCTAGGTTCGACATTGCATTAGTTGAACCAAAAAAAAAAAAAAAAGAAAAGATAAAGAATTGAAATAGAAATATAGTCGAAGCTAATCAAAGCTTACAATCGTCCTGGGAATTATTCTATAGTATGTGGGCTCGGGTGTCCTGTCATGTTTACACTTGTCATTATTGTTAATTGTGTTTGTTTGTAGTGGGTCAGGCATACATGAGCCATATTTACACATTCATATATGGATAGGACTATGAGTGAATTGTCCTTTTCAGTTTTAGTAACGTTCGAGTCTCAGTGAATAACGGTTCGCGTTGTGAAATCAAATAAATTAAAAAGACCCCAAAAAAAAAAAACTGAATTTTTAAACATTATGCGAAAGCGCAAAAAGTTAGTTAATTATTTAAATTAAACAGAAATTGTTGAATTGAAATGGCCACAGGCATTGAGCTGCTTGTGGCTGCTGCTTTATGCCTGGCCTGTCCACCTTTGAATGAGACGATGCCAGCGGGTCTTATCCTGCTGAATAAGGATGATAGTTTGGTTACCGAAATGCCCATTGACCAGGAGGCAGCCAGCGCCGGCTTGGATGAGGATGCGCCCGTGGAAACACTCGAGATAATACGCAGCAAAAAAAAAAAGTTGCAAATGATGAAACAATGGATTAATGGAAAACATTTGCGTATTGGCACACTGGAGGATTATCCCTTGAGCTATACCAGAAAATTCGAAAATGGCACTATTGTGGGCCAAGGTGTTTCCTTTCAGATTATTAACTTTTTGCGGGATAAATTTAATTTCACCTATGAGGTTTTAACACCGGATGATAATATAATTGGTTCCACAACGGATTTTGATCGCAGTTTAATTCAAATGGTGAACAATAGCGTAAGTAATTAAATATTATAATATATTATTTATTCGATTATTATAGAATTATGTTTTATTAACAGAATGTAGATCTGGCTGCCGCCTTTATACCCTCGCTCTCGGAGCAACGCAGCTTTGTCTACTATTCCACAACCACATTGGATGAGGGTGAATGGATTATGGTGATGCAACGTCCTAGGGAATCAGCCAGCGGTTCTGGTCTATTGGCACCCTTTGATTTTTGGGTCTGGATACTCATATTTGTCTCGCTACTGGCCGTTGGACCCATTATCTATGTGCTGATCATAATACGCAATCGTCTAACAGGGATTAAGGAACAGCAGCCCTATTCCCTGGGCCATTGTGCCTGGTTCGTCTATGGTGCACTCATGAAACAGGGCAGCACACTCTCTCCAATTGCAGGTGAAATAGCAATTAACCCTAATGCAACGATTACCATCGGGCAATTTACCTTGCAACATTGCAACCATTTGACCCGGCTTTGTAGTTTTTTTCTGAACATGCAATCGTTGAGTTTGTCGTTTCAATTAAAATGTATATATGCTAAATTATAATTTCAGATTCGACACGTTTGCTCTTTGCCACCTGGTGGATATTTATCACAATTTTAACCTCATTCTATACGGCAAATCTAACCGCTTTCCTAACATTATCAAAGTTTACATTACCCTACAATACGGTCAACGATATTCTATCAAAGAACAAACATTTTGTTTCGGTTCGTGGTGGAGGCGTTGAATATGCAATACGTACGGTAAGTTTGAAATTGTGACAATTTATAAAATATATATATATTTTAATATTATTTATGGTGAAAATATTTTATTATTTATTTTATTTTATTTTTTTAAATCGATATTATAGTCTGCGTGTTTCTGTGCAAACTAGTCTTTCAGTTATAAATTTATATTGATTTTTAAAATTATTTCAATACATTTAATTAGCAAAATAATTTTGTCAATTTAAAGAGCTGAATTTAATTTATTAAATATTAAATTTTAAATATTTTCTCAGACCAATGAATCGCTTTTTATGCTCAATCGTATGATTTCAAACAATTATGCGGTATTTTCGGAAGTCTCCAATGATACACAAAATCTACAGAGCTTTGTAGAGCGCAATGGTTTTGTTTTTGTACGCGATAGACCAGCAATTAATATAATGCTCTATAAGGATTATCTATATCGCAAATCTACCAGTGTACACGATGAGAAGAAACATTGTCCCTTTGCCACGGCCAAGGAGCCGTTTTTGAAGAAAAAACGAACATTTGCCTATCCAATTGGTTCGAATCTGAGTGAGCTCTTTGATCCCGAGTAAGTTGATCTATAACTAATTAATATATTTGCCAAATCTATAAGCTTTATTTAAAATTAACAGACTACTTAATCTGGTAGAGGCTGGCATTATTAAGCATTTGTCTGCCACGGAATTGCCAAGCGCGGAAATTTGTCCCCAGGATTTGGGCAGCACCGAGCGGCAGCTGAGAAATGGTGATCTGATGATGACGTATTATATTATGTTAACCGGATTTGCTACGGCATTTGTCGTATTCACCACCGAGCTGCTGTTCCGCTATATAAATGGACGACACGAGGCCAACAAGTGGGCAAGACATGGCATCGGAAGGACACCCAATGGCCAGTCGATAAAACCATCCCGTTGGCTACGTGGCTGGCGTCGCCTGAATACTGGAGACAACCAGCTGTTGGGCACATCGACACATGCCCAGAATGTGACACCACCACCACCATACCAGAGCATCTTCAATCAGGGCGAAGACCAGTTTCAGGGTGGCCTTCAACGCTGGCGGCGTGGCATTGGCGCTGTGGCTGGCAATGGACAGGGCGTACTCTTGGGCGGGGATCAAAGTGGTGCGGGTGTGAGAAGATTGATTAATGGTCGGGACTATATAGTCTTTCGCAATTCAAATGGACAGAGTCAATTGGTGCCCGTAAGATCACCATCGGCAGCTTTATTTCAATACACTTATACGGAGTAATTACTCATATTTTGGAAATTAGTAAATATTTTTATAAACACAAACACAAATTACACATTTATATAATAGACGTAGACAAATGATCTGGTGCATTTTTTTATAAGTCCATTAGGGAGGTTTTTGTGTAGTATATAGATATATATACATATATTAAATGCTCAAATTAATAGAGTTGTGGGAATTTTAATGATTTTCTTGGGTTTATTTTATAGGGAGCAAAAGAACTTCAACTTAAAAATATGTACTTGATTAAAGTTATTTTATGATGGGTAGAATGTTGGAAAAAAAAAAGATTAACAGAGTCTAGGCTCATTGGAAATATTGAGAAAAGAGGGTAAGGCAGTTTTTCGAAATTTCAATCATTTTTAAATCGAGAATCGAATTTCCTATAAAGGTTTTAAAAGGATCTTAAACTTTCTAAAAATCTGAATTTTAATTTGATTTTAGATGATTTTATAAGGGCTTAAAAAGAGTCTAACACTTCCTAAAAATCTTAATTTTAATTTTAATTTAGATATTTAAAACAATCTTCGGAATTCGTAAGCAAAACTAGAAATCTTTTGTATATTTTGAATAGAGAATAGAAACTCCTATAAAGGTTTTTAAAGGGTTTAAAATTTCCTTAAAATTTTAATTTTAATTTGAATTTAGAAATATAAAATAAACTTTGGAAACCTTGTTCGGAATATCTCGAGTAATTCGAATCGAGAATATAAATTCTTATAAAAGATTTTAAAATGCTTAAAATTTCCTTAACATTTTAATATCAATTTTAATATAAAAAATTAAAACAAACTTTGGAAAACCTGCTCGCTAAGCAAATCTAGGAATTTCTCAAATATTAATCAACAAGTTGAATCTGAACAAAATATAAACCTTGATCGATATTTAGCATCGGTAGAGAATGCCTTAAGCCCTATCGAATAAGAAAATTATTAACATTTCTTTAACTTTATTAATGTGTATTCATAATTATGAATTTAACATTATATTGTATTTGAATTAATCACAATAAAACTTCTAGCTGTGAGCAATGAAAATTTCAGCTTTTCTTTCAATCCTAATCGAGTGTTCCCCTTGCACTGAATGCATAGGATGTGGATTGCATGTCCAAGCTGTTTTGTGAGGAACAAGAGCTGATAGAAGGCGCACGCGTCGAGGCGGCCGAGGAGCTGGAGGATGAGCCACTCGAGGAGCTGACCCAGGCATGACCACTGCGTCGACGCCGTTGACGCACCAAACCCAAAACTGAACCCGCCACAGGTGTGGAGGTTATGGATGTGGGGGATTGACGGTGATGACGTGCCGCATCCAGCGAAACCAAAGCAGATGCGGGACGTTGATTGAGAGTTTCACTATTGTTGTGGTTGTTGTTCTGTGGCGCTGTTGCTGGTCTTGGTGCAGACTCGGATTCACTGGACAATGAACTGTGTGCATCCTCCTGCTCGGCGCTTGTGTCTTCAGCCTCATGCTCCACATCAATTGGCTGGCCATCGAGCAGCTGCAGTGTGGCCACACTGCGTCTCAACGTTTCCCGATAAAGTGGCAAACGGCAGACAGGATTGCCACCCAGTTCCACCTCCATTAGCTGCGGGCACAAGCCCAGAAACGAGAGCAAGCCCAGTTCGCTAATGCGATTGTTCCTTGCCTGCAACACTTGGAGCTGGCTCAGCTCTGTTAGGGGTCCTATCCGTTGGATCATATTACCATCCGCAATGAGCACTCTTATGGCTGGCAGGCCACTGGTGCCATCAAAGCTATTAAGGCCACAATTGCTGATATTCAAATGGGTCAACTCCGTCAATCCGTAGCCCAGATCTCGTAGAGAGCTCAACACACTGCCACTAAGATCCAATTGCTGCAGACGTGGCAGAAAGAGCGAGAGTCTGGATAGGCTGATTGAATAGGAAATAACACGCAGACGCACTGATTCCACATGCTCCAAGTCCGTGCGTTGTGTTACACGACGCTACAAGGAATGGATGACAGTTTACCCCTTAGATCCAGCTATACTCTCAGTCAATATACTAACCAATAGCTCATCCAGCGTTGGCTCCGGCAACTGAGGTGGCAGCACCACGGGCAGCAGGTGCACAAAGGCCGGAAAATGTTCTGTCTCCTCCAAAATGGGCACATCCCGATCATAGGAATTTCTACGTCCTAGAATCCGACGATTTTGCCTTTCCACTTGGTGGTGCTGCTGCTGCAGTTGTTGTTGTTGCTGTTGCACAGCCAAATTGATTCTCACCTCAGCGGGCGTGGGACGTAATTGCGCCAATGCAGCAGGTCCTGGTAACGGACCCAACAATATAGGTATCTCCGGCTGCAGTGAATGCTCTGGAGATGTTTCCGTATACTCGGCAGGCGCCTCAAGCAAGGGCATGTTGTGGTTTTTTTTTATGGACTTGTCTAATGCGCAGTTTTATCCTGAACCTCGACCGGCTTTGCCTTGAATAATATTGACAAAACAACAATCAAGTTGCCCGGGGCAACGCCTTGCTGTCAGTGTTGGAAAAGTATGAAATGTTTTTGAGTGTTGCGAAATGTACAAGAAGTGTTTTGGAAGGACTTTGTTTTAGAAAATATTTTACATACTTTTAGAAAAAGATAATATGCTAGGGTTTTGCTGAAAATGAAGCAATTTTCGACTGTTTGTGAATATTTTTGGTCCACCTTTAAAATTAGTACATTTATCTTTAAAAATTTAGACTATAATATTTATTATAATATATAAGACGAATTAAGGGCTGCAACTGAAAATTCTTTAAAATTTTGTACATACATATTTATATATTATTTTTGCAACTAAAGATCAACAATATATTAAAGAAATTTAGAGATTTTACCCCTAATTTTAATAACCTCTGCTGTTGTGCCCTCAGTTATTTCATAATAATGCCAAACGGAGACTACAAATGTCAAAGAATTTAAATCTATATAAGAATGAGAGTTATTATTTGAAGACCTTTCCAGCGTAACGTCGTAACCTTTGATGTTTTTTCATTTATCTGCAGAGAAACAGCGTCTGCATAGTGTTTGACATTTGGCAAAAAACCTGCATTCCCCTCTGCATTCCGTTGCTTGTCCTTTGCCCTCTCAACATTTTACCAAAAAATTTTTGTTCACTGACGTCAAGTCGTGACGTCACGGTCATGACGTGTGCCCAATGTCGTTAAAAAGTACAATTACGCGACAACGTGTGTGTGAAAGAGAGCGTACGAGCGAGCGAGTGGAAAGGAAAGGGAGAGAAGGAGAAGGAGAGAGCGAGAGCGAGCTCAACGCCTTTTGGCATTTCAAGGGCCATTAGCTGAGCCAGCAGCAGCGGCAGTAGCAGAGCCAGCAGCAGTAGCAGAGCCAGCAGAAGAAGAAGAAGCAGCGACAGCAGCAGCAGCGGCAGTAGCAGAGCCAGTAGCAGCAGGTGAAGAAGAAGCAGTAGCAGTAGCAGCAGCAGTAGCAGTAGCAGAAGCAGAAGCAGCGACAGCAGCAGCAGTAGTAGTAGCAGCAGCAGTAGCAGCAGCAGTAGCAGCAGCAGAAGAAGAAGAAGCAGCAGCAGTAGCAGAGCCAGTAGCAGCAGCAGCCGCAGTTACTTGAGCAGCGGCTTCTGCATTGTTGTTATTGCCCGTCTGCTTCTGCTGCTTCCACTCCTTCTTTTAATACTGCTTCTTCTTCTTCTGCTGCTGCTGCTGTCGCTGCTGCAGTCCAAACGCGACGCCTCTGCACGCTTTACAATAATAAAATATTTGCCTGACGCCTTTAAAAAAAAACAAAATGGCATGCTGCAAAGCTTTTGCCGGCATTTGTGTGAGTTCGTTGTTGTTTTGGTTTTGGCGAGCTTTTTCAATTGACGTCATCAACATGATGTACAGGCTGAAAGCTGCGCAGAAGCTTGAACCAAGCCGAGACATTTCCACGCATTTATCGATTCGGGAGAGTGCAAAGCGAAAGAGAAAAAGTGAGAGAGAGAGAGTGTGCAAGAGCTAGAGTTAAAAAATTGCGCGTATCAGGTAGTTCGAGTTATTTATGCAAAATGTCGCAAAAACACGAAAGTTGCTTAATTTTTAACAAATTGGGGTAGGGACAAACAGCTAAAATGCTAAAGTACTAAATTAGTAAATAAATTAAGCTAGTTAAATGTTATTTTTGAATTTTTAAATTTATAAAAAATACTTTTAAATTTTAAAGCTAACTTAAAAGCTTTTAGCTCATTTAATTTAAACAACTTTTTATAAAGCTTTTAAAAGCCATAAGCACCTTAAATATCATACACTGCTTTCAATTTCTTACAGTGTAATTATGTAGCAGCTGTCGCAAGTTTTTGGGGCAAGGTGCTACTAAAAACAAAAATGCCCCACCTTTGCTGCAATCAGCGTTTGCCTAAAAATAGAATTTGTCAATAATGCCCACACACACACACATATTTATACACACATATATACCCTGTATGTGGGCGTTAATGCTCACGCACTGCCACTGACGTCATTGTGAAAAGCTTTTCTGCGCTGTGCTCGTTACTACGTTTCAGGAAGCAGCAGGACACAAACAACAAGCGACCCACCACCAAAAAAATACAAAAAAAAAAAGAAAAGAAATTCGAGCCAGGACACAGTTCAGTTCAGTTCAGTTTAGGCCATTTTGCATTGCTGTCTTGGCCAGGCCAAGTCAGTCGCTTAGCAGCCGCGAACGCGAGCAAAACATACGGTACCAAGTCTCCAAACGGACGACCTTCATTATAGAGTGACCAAAAAAAAAAAAATAAAATTCAAGTGCTCCAAGTATTAAACATTTGTCTACCAAGCCATAGACAAAGCCAATAAAATAAAGTTAAAATTTTTTGGGCTAAAAAAAAACCTAGAAATATCCTTGAAAAAAAATGCACAAAGGCCTCTAGGCAAAAGCAGCTGAGCTCAAGTGTTGTTTGTGTGTGTGTGTGTGTGTGTTTGTTGTGTGTGTATGTGTGTGCGGGTGTAGCTGCAGCAAGTGCACGCCACGACTGAGCTGCTGCTGCGGCGCATAATTATTTGGGTCAAAGCGAAAAGCTGCAGCTTTGCCAGGCGCATAAAAGTTCAATTATCCTGGCTGGACTAATCCACCTGTTATGAAGACATATAACAACAATAACAATAAAAACAATAGCTAATTGGATTTGCCAGCAGCAGAGTATAACGTAGTGGAGGGGCAAGCACATTGTGGCACGCCATGGAGGCCACACAGCCCAAGGTGCATCGTCAGCACCAGCGACAGCGGCGCACAGAGGCGCGTCAGCGTCGTCTGGAGCGTGGAGCGGCCGCAGCGGCCGCAACGCCAACCGATCACGAGGAGCAGGAGACAACGTCTGTGGCAGCAACCCTAGAGAGTTGTGCGGCAGCCCTAAATAATGATACAGCATCGACAACAACAACTGCAACAACGGTGGGACGCATCAGTGCACAGAGCTCGGCGGATAGCATTGAAATGGTGGGTTCACCCAGTCAAACCTCACAGCAGACGGTGGTGTTGGTCAATGGACATGCGCCGCCCACGCAGGATACCCTGGAGGAGAGCGCTTCACTGGGCGTCGATGAGCCGCCGGCTGCAGCAACTGCAACGACTGCAGAAGCCAAAAAGGTGGACTCACCCACACAGCCAAAAAAGCAAAGCGATGGCAGTCGCAATTCCTCCGGGGATGCGATGAGTCTAAGGGAAACACTGCGGCAGCTGCCGGCTACGCATGGACATCGCTCGAGGCGCACACACTCACCACAGTCGCCGGCGTTGCGCTCCCTGGAAGTGGATTCATCATTTCATCGCGGCATACTAGGCTACATAGATCGGGAGCTGAAGCAGAGCTCGCCAACGCCCTCGGCGCTGAGCATGGGCGCGGGCAGCAGCGGCGGTGTGGGCGGTGGCGCCTCCCGCAAGCAGCAATCGCTATCGGATCCTCAGGCCAGTCCCGCCCAACGCTCACTGCGCTCCAGGAACAGCTTCGACAAGAGTCCGCGACGCAAGCGTAGCAAGTCTGAATCCCGCAGGCGGCGTGAACGCAAGCTCATAGCTGCCGGCGAGATGGAGGTGCGTCAGGCCAATGAGACGCTGATGCGTTACCTGAAACAATGCTCCGATATGCACGATGCATCACTGTCAGGTGAACTGGAAATCGATCAGAGCTTGGAGGAGCGACGTGTGCATCGCAAGACGAAATCGCAGCGTGACAAGCGGGGCCATCTTATCAGTAAGTAACAACGGACGGAGGTGTGCGCTTCCTGGTCCCAGTCCTCCGGATTGCAAATTGTATTCCATTGAGAAAAAGCTTTGCCAGCACGCTTCGGCGCAGTTGAGGCCAGGTTGTAATTATATTAGGTGGTGTCTGGCACGACAAACATTGTCAGAAATCACATAAGAATTTAGGGTTAAAAAAATGTATGGCATTTTTGATTTTTTTTTTGGTTTAGCCGCTATAAATTCTATATAAATCCAGTTTCATTCGATTTTTGCAGTTTTATATTTAAATTAATTATTTTTATTTATTTAAAGAAAACAATTTATTTTATAATAAATCTTATTTGTTTTATGTTCGCCTCATGTTGTATTTTTCCTTTAGGTTTCTTTCAATTATAATTTCTATGATTTTTGCAATTTTATAATTGAAAGAATTATTTTTTATTAAAAAAAAGATTTTTGTATGTTTAAATAAATTTTTCGATTCAAGTTTTTTTCTTTCCTTAGTTTTTTTTTTATTTTAAGAAAGAAAGAATTATTTTTTATTAAAAGAAACATTTTTGTATGTTTAAATATAATTTTTCGACTCAAGTTTTTATCTTTCCTAAGTTTTCTTTTTATCTTAATTTCTGTGTGTATAATTCTTTTTAGTTATATTGTTCTTTATAATTTTATCAGCGGCTTTAATAGTGCACCAAGTAACCCGTATAAAAACGATATTATCTAGCTTTTAAGCAATTCTATTGTTTCAATAAAAATCGAAAAATCGAGTGTATTTATGTAAAATACATTGTCATCTAAGATTAAGATATACGCAGCCCATTTTCTTTATATAAAAATCATCTACCGAGCACCTTCTATATACTAATATTAAAATTGATTGTTTTCCACGCAATAGCCTACATTTTTTTTCGCTCACCAAACCCTAAAAAAAAGACAAACGATTTGTCTTGTTTTTTCACCTTTCTTATAAATTGCCAAATATATATTCGCTTGACACCACCTTATATAATTATACCATGTTTAAAGCCCACACAACTGTCTGAGTCTCTCTCTTTCTAACATTTAGCTCTCTCTCTCTTGCTCTCTTGCGTACAGGCAAACTTTACTCAGCTGGTGGGCTATCCTCCATATTGAAGGAACTGGCGGATGACATTGCGCCCGCCGAGGGTGAGGAGATCTATAATCCATTCACTCCGGTCGTCTCACCCACGGACGATACGCCCGCGCACATCGACAAAATGTTTTTGCAGACGTCATCAGGGTATCGACCAGTGGAGCAGAGCTACTACAAGCGTTCCTTTGTTGGGGCTGCGCGTGGAGCAGCTGGTACCAACGCCAATTGCATGGGCATCGATGGCATCTCGGCGGCGGAGTTGGGTGGCGCCGGACGTCTCTTTCGCTCCAATGGTGGCAGCGCCAGCGGTCGCGGCAGTTACGGAGATACCCGCTGTCTGCTCGATGCCGAGCTCAATCGGTGAGTTAGGCAGAGACCAGCAGCAAAATTTTTATTCCAACTTGTTTTTTTTACTAGATATGACAACTTTTTTTTGGTTGGTTTATTTCGAGTTTTGATGGATTAATAATTGGGGAAATTTTTATATATTTAAAAATCATTTAGCAAGCACAAGTTTATAAAGAGATTATTCGGCTGGAGGTCATGCTAAGTTTTATGTATTTAAAAATCGGTCATAGACTTTGATCTAAGAATTTGTAAATCAAACAAAAGTTTAAGAAAAATAAATTATACTCGTAGAACAGCTGCACTCAGAGGAAATATAAATATGTAAATTATTTTATTAATACTACGCAAATATAATTAATTAATTTATTGGTAATATTCCAAGTGTTAAAAAGTAAAGCTTCTGGTTTATATCAAATGTGACAGATATAGTCTTACAAAAAAAAAAAATAGTACAGGAAAATTGATATTAAAACAGTTTTTTTTAATAAGATTTTTATTAATTTTTTAACTTATAAAGTTTCTTTTGGGGCCCCTTTAAAATTGTTATTGTATATATTTTTGCAACTGGGTTTTCTTGTTATTAATTTTTAATAAATGACTTATTAACCCAGTGCAAAAATATAAACAATATTTAACTTCTTTATTATAACATACATTTTTTTTATTTTCTTCCATTTTTCTACTATACGCGTATTGTTTTCTTTTCATTTATTACTAAAAATGTTTAGATAGTTATTCAAATAACGTTAAAATCAATAACCTGTTGGTATTTGTACATTTGTACAACAATATAGCTATTTTTTAATAGAAAATCCTTTTAGTATTTTTATTGTCAGACATTGGCAACACTGTCCAGGAGCCACGTTGCCGGCAGGGCGTCTGATTTGATTAAATGACGTGCACATAATCCCGTGGTTTTGTTGGTTGTTGGGCACCTAGACTATTTTTAGAACTCTGTACGGGCTTTGGGAAGCTCTGTCACTCAATTTGCCTTTGTTTTTGTGTTATTTTTTGTTCTGTGCTTTTATTTTTTGTTCTTTTCTAAAAAGAAAATTGGTTCTAATTTTGTCATAGCGTGTTTATTTTTGCAACACGAAAGGATCTAGGGCAAATGTTATTGATAAGAAAGTATTTTTCTTGCTTATTGCGCAAGGTTTTGGAGCTTAATTTTTGTGTTTTTTAGATATGGATGAAATTTATAATTATTATTTTTATTTAAGGAAAAATTAATATTTATTTAAAATGAAGAACTATTAATGTTTTTGATAAAATGAAAAAGTGTTGCATACTTTTAGGCGCTATCCTCTGCACAACAGTGCGTATATAATTCTAAACCAACTTTGGCAAATAGTATATAAGGCATACAGGTTTCGCTATATTAATTTTTTTTTTTTTTTTTTTTAAGTGAATAATTTTGTGCTCAAAAATTAAATGCAAAAAGAAACTTTTAAGAAGTAATATTCACACATTAAGCACAAATAAAATGGCTTAAAAATATAAAAAAAAAATGGTATTAATATTTTTTAAATAAGAGAGAATAATCTTGAATAAAGTGAGCACATTCGTTCTTAATTTCATATTATATATTTATTTATTTATTTATTTTACATTTCTGAATAAATAAGTTATTTTTAATTATCCCTTTCCACTTTCAATATTTCAGTAATGGCATCTCAAGCAACATTCAACTAGCCTGTGTTATTCAACGAATTTGGCTGCTCATGTCGAACATATGCCACGGCCTGCTAGCTGGTCTAGCCTTGGCCCATCTACTCTTTGTACTGAGCAGTCATCCCACGGATTGGGCAAAGGTTATCAATAGCATCAGTCTTGCGGGCGAGACTATAGCAACTACAACAACAGCAACAATCACAAATACAGCAACACAGATGCCAAATTTGGGTATAGAACTGAATAATATTGTTAGGGAATCGGATTCTGGAGCGGGAACAACAACAACAACCACAACGACATCGACGACGACGACGACGACGACGGCAAATGAAACATTGGCACTGATTAGCGATTATGCTGGATTTGCGGATATCTATTTAAATACCTTCTATTGCTTGGCTATCATATGTCTTGTATCGGTATTCGATCGGTAAGTATTAAAGTTTCAGTTATCTATGTCCTTAGGCAATTTGTGGCCTTCATAGGCAGGACGCTAAATATAGAAAGTGAAAGTCAAACTAATTTAGTTAAAGTAGTAGTACTTGGGGCAATGTGCGTGCTAACAAAGTGTTTTGGTGCCCCAAGAACACATTGACCTCAAAGTGTAGCGACTGCCCAAGGTGGAAACCCTTGAAGCGACCCGCACATTTCATTGAAATTCACATAATACTACTATATAACGCCTCCTTCTGTCAAGACCACCTCTATAAATTCTGGTCTAGACTTTACACAAAATGTTGAAGTGTGTGTGTGGCACATGGGCGATTCATGTGTGTGTCAATATTGTGCCACTTGGGGCACTCAAAAGTATGCCATACTTAATTATACCCTGTGTGCACAGGGAAATGCGGTTTAATGAGTGTCTACTTAAGATTTGTGCAAATTTTTGTTATATAAATTATATTTATTTTTTGTCAGTTTTTACTGAATTTGATTATGGGAAAGGTGTCTGATATTGCTGCCAAACTATCGTTAGAATAATTGGTGTGATTTATATTTACTATTGAGGATTTTTTATAGTATCAATCATTTTTCTTTTCGCTGTCTGTTAATATTGCAATTATTATATTTTAAATTTTCTAGAAAGTCTATTTTTGATATTGAAAATGATTTTATTTCCAATAAATAATAATATCTGCAAATCAAATAAAGCTTTTAAAATGAATTTTTTTCCAATAAAAGATTGTATATATTTACACAGAAAAATATGATTTAGAGGGTTCAACTGTATTAATACAATTTTAACAGAATTTTAACAAATTAAAATTTTTTAAAAAAACCCTTTTTTTGTAAATACCCCTATGGACGTTTTTAAAACGATTCCTAATGTAAATCGGCAACTTTGCAGCTTATATAAAGTAGCATTTTAAAAAAATAAAAATTTTACATACATTTTTCTTATAATATAACAAAATATCTGTATGCCCTAAATATTTTCAAGCAAGTGCAACATAAATTAAAATAATAAATTAATAAATCAGGCCAATGTGGTTCATTTTAATTATACATATAATATTTATTAAAATTGTACTCCTACACGTTTTGGTAATATTTTTTACCTTTTTCAGCGAGTCTGTAAATTCTAAATTTATTCTATCATATTTTCACTCTCTTGCATACATTAGCTATATTTTACAGGACAACTTCTAGTCTTCCAAAGACTTCTTTTAAATTTCAACTTATTTAGAATTGCAAATTTGAAAGAGCTTTAGTTGTTTGGCTTCGTGGCTGTTGTCATTATAGAAATAATTTGAACTGCGCTAGTTGCGTGGCCAATTTCATCATCTAGAAATTATTTTAATGCCCTTAAACTTTGCTCTTTTTGTGTGTGTTGCACACACCCACACACACAGCTTGCTGCACTCTTGACCTTTAAAGCCAGTAACTGTTAGTTGAGTGTAGTGTATGTGGGTGGCTTTTGGGGCATTTTGTAGAGCAAACAGCACTGGAATTGTCAGTTTTTGTCTGTTCGGTTTTTGGTTTTTGGTCGTTTGCTCGTTTTGTCTCTGATGGCAGTTTCCTCTCCCTCACTTCCCCCTTCTACACACAATATATAATACTTCCTCTTAGAGAGTGAGAGTGTGTATAACTGAGTGTGACATTTCGCCTTCTTGCCCCAGTGTGTCCTGTGATTTATGTGATGCTGCTGCTGCTTTTCTAAATGTCATTTCTGTGTAGTTGCTCTGCCATTGCTTTCTTTGTCACCATTTTGACCTTTCACAGCTAGAGGCAGTGTATATATATATAAAATGCAAGCCCACTTGAGATTATAATAATATTAATATAAATGTCAGAACTCTTTAAAAGTGCCTGCGGTATGAAAAATGTGGCAAGATAGTTGAACACAATTTCTAGTTTTCTTTATTTCGTTATTTTAGAGCATTTATTGAATGCTACGAAATTTTTTATTTATTTCTAAACATAATTTAAACGAATTTCAACAGAAAAATCGTTTCAATTTTGAGCCAGTTATGAGAGTTTTTAGCCTGAAATTTGGTTTTAAAAAGTCAAATTTTTGTGTTTTTTTCGGCCTTACATCTAAAATAACTCTCATATTATGTTTTGAATAATAGTTTTATACCATTATTAATGCCCACAATCGATTAAAAATACAATTTTTAGATTTAAAATTTTTCAAAAAATTTACAAAATTTAATAGGGGTAGGTATGCAAAAAATGCAAAAAAATCGAAAAAATTTTTTTTCTAAAATTTAAATGTTAAATTAACCTACAGGTTAAACCATAATTAAAATGACATTCGACATAAAAATCGGTTCAATTTTAAGCAAGTTATGAGCGTTTTAAGACAGGTTTTCTCTAGTTGTAAAATAACCATATAAAATTAAAGAAAATTAAATTAAAACACAACAGCTTCAAACTGTAGAAAAAAAAATTAGGGTAGAAATCCTTTGGCTTTTAATCCCCAATATATTTTCCATTTAAAGATTCAAATTAAATCTTAGGATAAAATTGTGTAAAGTTTGTTTTAAGCATATTTTTAAAATTAATTTTTTTTTAAATTATTTTTAAATAATTAAATTTTAACTTACATATTTACTCTTTAATTTCAGCATGGACATTTGTCGCTGGAGCTTCTCAAATGCCAGCGAATTAATTTCATTTCGTTGGCTTATTATAACAATGATCTATATAGCAACAATAATTCTAACTATATGTTCCGATTCCATCGATGAAAAACTCTATCTATTCAATAATAATGCAAATATTACGCTAACCCAACAGGAGTTGGTAAGTAATGAAAATATATCTCTTATATATATTTCTAATTAATCCATTTATTAAATTTATAGCTAAGTAACAGTGTGCAGAGTGTTTGGAGTAGTCTGTCGGTGACGCGTAGTATAGCTGCTATATCTGGCTGGATTATGATAGGTCTGACGCCCCAGGAGGATATGCTATATGAGCATCTGGTTGATCTAACCAAATATCAATTGACAAATAATTGAATTTAAGTACGAGAAAAACAAAAAACAAAATGAAAATTAAATCGATATTATATTGTAAATATGTGTAGTGTGAAACTCTTTACTAAGTAGCTGCTGTTGTTCAGTAATTGGCTTTTTATATTGTATAATCGAAATGAGTTAGCTAAACACAGCTATTAAATATATAAAAAGAATAACGCATAGAACTTGTATACCTAGAGAAAACAAAAAAAAAAAAAAACAAATGAACTTAAGCTTTAAATACGTGTATTAAATAAACATCAGCAATTTTCTAAATTGCATTGATGCCCTTCACTGGCCGCTAGAAGAAAATATAGTTTGTTAAGTCTACTCGAGAGTTGGACACCCTATAAAAATTATATAAAATTATCTATATATATATATATATATATACATAAATACAATATATATGTGTATATATATATACTATATTTAAAAATGTAGACATAGACAATTAATGCATAATTATATACAATGTGTTAAGTGAATGTATTATTAATTATATACACATATATATATATATACATATATTTATAATAATTTTAGTAAACATATCGTCTTTAGTAAACATATTTAATAAATATATAAACGTCGTCATTGTTGTGGCAGTTTAACAAAAGGCTTCTTAGTTTTAAGAACTTAGTAACTACAGTTGGTATCGGTCATAGGCAACCGGAAATATTAAAAAAGCAATAAAAAATGTTTATAGAAAGATTGAATATTGTATATAAATAAGCTGTACTATTCACTATATGAATTATACACATTTTTTTTGTCAATCTAACAGATCTGGTAACTAAATATCATTATGTACATATACACAAATGTATTTGAAACAATTTTAATTTAGATTAATATTTGTTTAAGTTGCAAATCATTTTAAAACCTTTTGTCCGTAAATTATAGAATTAATTGAGTTCTCAATAAAATATTACATAAAGTGTACATAATTTCCTATAATTTATTAATAGCTTTTTCCAAAATAAATTACTTAATTATTATCATTGCGATATCCACTGTAGTAAACCAAATTTGATAAATGCAAACAAAAATGTGTAAAGCGTTAATTACATATATAATAAATATGTATATATTTATACATACTTATATACGTATATGTGACTATTTTGAATTATATAAATATATATTATAAATATATAAAAACGAAACGAATTGTGTAAAAATGTTACAATTATTTCTTCATTATAAAAGAATATATTGTGTTATATAAAAATATATAATTTTGTTTATAATTCGTTGTAAGATTTTGCAAGCAACACATTTTGGGCTATGTATATTATATTTTTGTGTGCAATATAAATTAATAAAAAAAAAAATAAAATACGATACCAATTATTATATACACATATGAATATTACAAAATTATATGGGACAAACGAGCTAATGAAACGATCAGTGAAAACGACAAGAAGCGAAATATATATATTGTAAAATTGTATATAAAATATAAATGCAAATAAAAAATTGTAAAAACAGCAACAAATCGGATAGTATAATTTAATTGAAAGTTGTTGGGCTAGCTGGATAGTGTTAAGAATTTGTATAATTATTCGGAATTCTTTTCTATAGTTAAAAGTTTATTTTTTGAATTTATTTAAATTTTTAGCGAAAGTGAATAATACGATTTTAATTGTCTGGATGTCTAAAAAAAAAGTTCTTTGTATACAATCTCATTTTTTAAATAATTATGAACTGGTTTATCAATTTATTTACCAAGTCCCAAATAAATAAAAAAGGAAATAATTATTTGAATTAATTTTTAAATAAATGTCACCAGTATTTAAAGCAAATTCTATATGTGACATAATTCCGATTCACAATTCACAATTACTTAAAAATCTTCAATGTTCTTTGAAATCAAATTCTTATATATTAAAGACATTTCCTTTCTTGGCCATATAACCAAGCCCATATATTTTATTGTGACATTTGATTAAAGCCAGCGAAATAACATTTTATTATTTGTACATTACAATGAAAAAGGTTTGTCCAATAAAGGAGAAAATCTAATTCCAAAATTGCCAATTAAGAAGCACACTTTTTACCCCAATACCCGAATCATAATAATAAAATGTTTGAGCACGTTTTCTCATATTTATGTTCTGAGCAGTCCTTTGACGCATTGTCCTTAGCATCGTTAAAATTTTAATGAAGCGTCAAATGGCTTGAAAGCAAAAAAAAAAGTTGCTGAAAATGAAAGGACTTCAACTCACACTTGTTGTGTAGTGTTGAGAACACGTGTTATTCAATTCAAATTTAAATGTTTTACTTAAGTAAATTTGCGTTTAATTTTTGTTTTTTTTTACCCAGCGTATACGTAATCTTTTGATGTGTAAATTTATAATGCCTAAAAATATTAATTAGCTAGAGAATTTGTTGATATATATATACAAATTTCGTGTAATATGTTATAAAAGGCAAGTGACTTTTACAAGAATTTGCATAAATGATTTTAAAACAGTTTCTTGTTTGGTTTTTTACACATTTTTCTTGTGTTTTACCATGAAAGTTGTGAACAGGCAAAAAACTTTCACCTTGTTGGCCCAAGCGAGCGTATAAATTATATAAAATGCTTAAAAATCTGCACATAAAAATGAAAAAGTTGTTGATGGCCAGCTCTTTGAACTGTATTATGTGTTCAAAGTTTTTGTGTCCTCAAAAAAGTGCTTTGGGCCAAGTTCATTTTAAGTCTATCTATTTAATATGTTAATGATGTTTAAGCTAGTCAATATATATATGAGAGTGTGTGGCAATTGAGTGCTAAGAGTCATCGCTGCTTTTTTTTTTAGCGGTAAAGTCTGCGGCTGGCAAGGTAAACGCATTATCATCATTAAGCACTTGCTGTAATTATGGCGCTAATTGAATTTTCTAAATGAATATAATGAGTCAACAAAAGCAACAACAGAGGTGCAGGATAAATGATGCTTTAGCAGGCGCTTGTTGGCATTAAAATAATAATTTAAGTTTTAGCATATGCGACTTGCTGATGCACTATTAAATATATTTTAAATTCAATTGTTAAATCAATCAGTTTTGCATGTGTTCAGAAATTAGAGTTGAAGTAGACAGTAAAGGCTTAGAAATGTATTTAAATTGTAAACAACGGAGTATTAATACATTTTCAATTTTCTTTGAAGACTGAGAAAAGTGAAAATCATTTTTATAATCAAAAACAATATATAAAAAATATATAACTTCGTTTTTAATATTAAGTAGAAAAGTGCTTGCAAATTACTTTTTATTTTATGAGCATTTGTAGTCTTACATTTTTCAAATTAAATTATTATTTATTTAAATTAAAAACAAATGTATTTCTGATTGAAAATTCACATTAATTTCACATGCAAATCAAATCCAAAAAGTATGCTATATATTTTTCAATTGAATTAGCTCACAAGTTAAATTTAAAACAAGGTCTTACCTATATGTTTATTAATTAAAAAACAGATTGCATATTTTATTCTATACAAATTTTTGCTGCTCAAGGAATTTCTGAATTTTCTACAATTTCTAGAATTTTATTTTCGTCTACAAAGAGTACCACAAAGTTTTTGTTATCCTTCCTAGAAAGAGAACTAAACAGGCTGTTGAAACCATGAACGAGAACAATGGAGTCTTTTGTAATTAGGTTAAACACACACATGGCCCTGCCTTTGTGTGTGTGTGTGTGCATGAGTGTGGCCAGAGCCGAGATAAAACGCTGTGAAAATGAGGTGAGAAAATGAAATAAAACAACAAACTGGCTGGCAGCTGAAATAAAAGCGGCACGTAATATGCACATTTAACCGCATGATAGCGAAAAAAAAAGAAAATACACACAACACAACATAGACAGGACATTCACACACACACACATCCATATGTAACTACACACACGTGTTGTTGTGTGTCTAAATTACAATTATATAGCACAGGCACTCAAGTCACCAACTGTCATCGTTTGGCTGCTGTTTTGGCTCTGGCCGGACATTTCAACATATGGCCGGATAATTATCCTGTAGCTCGTTTTACATTTACCCTTAGTGCTGTCCCACTTCCAGCCAATGTTTATCGATGTGCTTATGAAGCTCAAGCAGACATAAGATGATGAGTTCCTTATTTCGCATATATAGAATAAATTGCAAAAATATTGTGAGTTGATTAAATAATAGAAGTGACACAGCATTCTCGTATATAAATGTGTACATACTGAAATAATGTTGAATGTTTATGTTGCATGTTGAAGTTAATTCAACAGGTTGACGTTGAGTTGAAGGGAATATTAGCTAAGTAAATAATTAAAATTACATTTGCTAAATAAAATGTTGAATTTAATAGGTTATTTTGACTTATATTACTTAAATATATATTATTTGAGGGAAATATCATTTAAGGCGTTTTAAATTAATGTAAAAAATGCTTCTAAAATTAAGTTAAAATTTTAATTTATGATTTGAGCACGAAGGAAATTATTTTTATTAAAATTGTATTTTATTTGACTAAACCAGATATTTTATTTAAAATATTTATAAGCTGATGAATATCAGTTAACTTTTCCTTATAATATGTGACAGAATATATATAATTTCTTTAAAAAATCAGAACATCAATTTACGCTTTGTGTATCCTCAATTTTATATTTTGTAAAAAAAATTATATTTTTAGCATATTTTTTATTTCTATAGCCATTTACTCTCAAAAAATAAAAACTAGAATTGTATTAACCTGATTTACCTGATTTCATTTAAATATATTGTGTTTTTTATTCCTAAGACCTATAAATTAATTGTAATTATTTTCGTCTCTGTGATATTTTCAACTAAAAAAAAATTTTAATCAAACAAAAACTTTTATAAATAAAATTTACAAGCCACCTAAGCCAACTAGTTTTAACCACAGTTTTTTATTATAAAAATTAAAATAAATTACATTCGCTAAAGGGTATACAATAGTGTGTGCCCTGGCACAACCCATAAAACTTGTGGCCTGGAACTTTTAATTAAGCGACGAGTTTGTCGAGCAAAGAGTAGCGCCCCAAGTGCGTACAAAATGAACAAATAAGCGTATAAATAATGCGGCAACTGCAGGCACACACACACACACACAGAACCATATTGAGGCTGTTGGCAGCACTGGGGAAACCGGGAGAAATATGAGCAGCAACTGGTCACAATGGCGACTCAGACTTTGGCCGACCAACAACATTGCAGCATTGTAGGGACTTTGGGGTACAGACCAAATGACTAGCTTCAAGTTACAGGGGCTTTAAAGTGAACTCATATAGTACACTGTAGTAGTACACTGGTCAAATATGACACTTGCCCATACACACAACACACACAACACACAATTACAAATATAATAAAAAACACTGGCGACATAGGCACACGCGTCGTATACGTAATATCGAGAAAACAGCAGTTGTTAGCCCAGTTATTGGCATACATAACATAACCACCTGAGATCACAGAATACATCGAACCCAGCTTAAAAGCATCCCATAAAACCATTTATGAGTGTTGGCTCATTGGTTCAATGCTATAAGCAGGCGGTTTATTGTTTATGTTGGCCAAAACTGTTTGCCATTTTAGCTAGCGCGAGAATTTTACGACTTGCGCTAAAAATATTGACGAAAGTGCAAATGCTTTTCTTTGTTACAAAATACAGAGAAAGTGGATGAAAATATATTAAAGATGTAGAAGAAATTGTACTATATCAGACATGCTGAAATACTCTATTGGTTCGATGGCTGCTAATGAAAAAAATTTGGGTAAACTATAAGAAGTATAAAAAAATATTTGTAAGTTAATAAATAATATTCTAAATGAATTTTGTCGAGCGAATTAATTTTAATTCAAATATTTGTAAATAATATAATGCTTTCCAAACAAGAATTAAATTTTTAACCGAATTTCTATAGCGCTTCTATTCCATACTATATTATTCAATCACAAAAATTTTTAACAAACTTATTTTAGTACTCTCTGCAGACAAATAAATACCTGCAATAGATTTTATTGCCTTTATTAAATTTATGAGCTAAATGATTAATCAAAAAATATATATTTTCAATTTCAAATGTTACATATTTTGTTACAATATTAAAATACTCTTTGCCAAGGACTATTAAAACTGCTTGGCTGTCTGCGGGAATATAAAACAGAAAAAGGAACCACCGAGTTGACCATAACGGCCAAAATGCTACGCTAAAAGGTTAAAAGTTATTGTTGCTTAAGACCAATAAAAGTGTGGCACTTGCCACTTGGTGTACATTCTTGGCATAAAGTGTTGTAGTTAAGAAAACTAATCATTAACTGAATGTAAACACAATGCTTTCAACTAAGCCATCAAGATGGCTAAAGTATTTTAAAACCCATTTATAATTTTCTTATAACTTTAAAAAAATATAAAAAAATATTATCTAGTGATTTAGTAATTCTTAAAATTTAATGGTAATTTTTAAACAAAGAGTTTGAGAGACAGTTTTAAAAAATGTAGTGATTAATTATAGTTTATTTTCTTTTGGTATACAAACAATTCAATGATATCAAAAACAATCAATAGAAGCTTTAAAAACAATACAAAAATGATACTATCAGAAGTGACATCAATTTACAGACAAAACTATTGCGTATTAGGAACAAAATCTGCAGACTGCAGCATTAATAAATTATATATAAATATTGCCTCATTATATTTAGTGACCTAATTTCACGAAAAAAAAAAACAAAAAAAGAAATCAATTTAATCTATTGCCAATTTAATAAACAATTATTTACGTTTTCCCTTGTGTGCTTCTGCGAATTGAACTTTTAGAAAATACTATAATTATTTATCAAGCAATTGCTTGAGTACACTTTGATGGGAGTTGGGGAGTTATATAAATATATGAGAATGTGTCAAGAATTAGGGCGCAGTTATTCGCCAAGCTGACAGTATATTAGATGAGGGTAACAAATCACCCTGACTGGCATTAATGTTGCCATTTTCGATTTTAGACAGTTACGTGAGCTGTCACAATTTTCAAAAATAGTTGACTTTAAGTGCATATCAAAACACATAAAATTGTGAAACAAAAATTTAATATAAAATCGCACATATAAACACATATATAGCAGCTCATACAAATAGTACAACGCATATGGCAACAATAGCAAAAGATATCTTTTATTCTGTTGCGTACTGTTGCCTCTCATATTATTTAAATTATTATATGCCCTGTAGAAATTTGAAAAAAGGGTATAATATGTTTGGAAACAGAGTTCATTGTATATTCTCTGGCTTTCCTTCAGCTATATGAAATTTTTTTTTTTGTCGAAACAATCCAGAAATTAGAATCAATTTGTTTTTAAGATTACTCTAACATCTAAAATATGTACACACCTCACAGAGCATAGGATAATTTATTCATCTACATTGTACACTGTACATAATTGCTTGCTTATTAAAATTAAATGTTTATTATTATTAAAAAATTTAAAAAAAAAAATGTATCTGAAATATTCTAATTTCTAAACTTTTTTTTGTATAAAAATATAAAAAATGGAGTGAATTTACTCTTAAAAACTTCAATAAAGCTTTTTTTAAATTAATTCTATTAATGTATAGAAGAAAACAAAAGGCAAAAATCTAGTGCATTTTATATTATAAGTTCCTTTTTTAATTAAAAATATAGCCATACATTAAATCAAAAATAAATGCAATAAATCAAAACATAAAATTCACTCCAATTACATTAAATATATTTTTCCAATTAAAAATAAAAAATCAATATGTATTCAGTAAAAAACTGACAAAATATACTACAAACTCTAATTCTAATTTCTAGAAATTCTTATTAGAAAAAATATTAATTTATGAGCGTCTACTGTAACATCAATGCCAGAGTCATCAAATATGGTATTATTCCATGACAGAAAAAAATTAAAAAAATATTTTAATTAACGTTTTTTCCTGACTCTAAAATTCGGCTTATATCTCCCACATCCTACGAAATTTGATATATTTATAAATATTTGTAGAACTCGCGTATATAACAGTCGAAATTCAAAACTGTATTTGAAACAACTATTTAAATTTTAAATGATATTTATTTACAGCTGCCTAAAGACAGAGTATATATCAACCGATCAATATTGATAAAAACTCTTCTCCTTCTTATAGTTTATGCTATGCACAGCAAGGAAGAAAGTATAGCCAAATTACCGTTAATACAGCAGGGACTACATAGGACACAAGGACTCCACGTGCCCAGCTTATTACTACAGTGAACACATATCGCAAGTGTGGACCATGCTTTGCATATAAATGACCCACATATGGTAAAGTCGGGGGTGTCTCTACCTTGGCCCACATATGTATATATATTATACGGTAAATATGCATACACACACACACAGACACACACACACATATGGTATCTTTTTTGTTTTATGTGCTGGCATACTCAAGAATTTCAATTTGGAAGTCCTTGGCTGGGCACTTGGGCCACTTTAAGAGCCATTTTTCTACAACTTTTGGGCTCATTGGCTGCACGCAATGCTCTGTTAAGATTGTTGGCCAAATGTCAGCTTTATACTAGATATTTTTTGGCAATACTCTTGTCTTGTTGCGCTCTGTTGGCTATAAGTGCTTGATGGGACTGTTTCCTGTCTCCGACTCAGCTGCATTCTATCTTCATAAAAGTCGCATTGAGCAGCAGGAAAATTTACATAAATTCGTTTGGGATCGCGCCCAAACCAGCAATCAATGAACACACATAAATTCAACGTTATCCGTTTTTTGGGGGGGCTAAAGGCAGCTGCTGTGGCAAGTCCTTCATTGTAGGACATGACCCATTATTTTGGCATCTTTCGTAAAGTTCTTATCGCTGGCTTTGTCGCCCAAGTTGTCGTTCATCGATGCCGGGCATAATTTATATGCCATAAAACATGAAATGAAACATTTCAGCTCGTAAATTATGAAATAAGTCAAACCCGAAAGGTAAAAAAGGCACATAAAAACAAATTCAACACATTTCAGCTGAAAATATATATATACAAATGATATATAAATATATATGTATATTTCACTGTCCCTTAACCTCGGGCAACACATATTTATTCCAATTAGGCAGCCTCAAAATCTTCTTTATAAATGTCAAAAGTGCCAGCTACAAGCACAACAAATAAAATCGCCAGAGAGAGCCAGAAATATCAAAAGACTTGCATTTACTTATCTGAGTCACTGTGAGTCTGTGTCTGTGTCTGTTCTGTTCTGTCTGGAGGGGTTGAGGGCGGCGCATATCTCAAATAAAACGTTTGAATGAGTTTTTTAATTTAAATGCTAAAAATAAATCAACCAAATATATATAAATATATGTATGTATATATGTTTATTCACAATAAACATCAGTCGAGCAACATGCCACAAAGGTCAGTGACGAATATTGCGAGTGTGTACAAGACAGACAAAAAAAAATTTTTTAATAAAAATAATGTGGGAAAAATTTGTAAACAGCTCTCTCTCTCTCTCTCTCTCTCTCTCTCTATCTCCCTCGAAATAAAGCAGATAGCACGAAAGCATATTGGATTAACATTTCATTATACATAAATAAATTGTAATACATTTAATGAATATAAGGTAGATATATTTACATTTCAGCTGTCAGAAAAGTTTCATTTTATTATTTACGCACAAGCCAATATATTAAAATTAAAATAAATACATAAATAAAAGCTCTTTGGCATTTTTAAGATATATAAATAATTTTTAATAATATTTTACACTCTTCGTTTGCAGTTATTTAACTTTTGAAATGTTGATAGTTAAAATGATGCTGAAAAATGAAAAAAATATTTGTAATCGGTTTCTGCTGCGTTAATATTGACAAGATACAATTTTTTATTTTTTTTTAAATTTTAATAAATATTTAAAAAAAAATCGTATCGAATTTACATGAAAAAAGGAAAGTTCTTTCTTTTTTACATATCAGACATTTTATTTAACTCAAATTGTAAACATATAAAGCCTCATTATGCACAAATTGAGATAAAAATAATATTTAAAATTACTTGATGGAAAATATAATTTTTCAATAATTTAAAAAAGAATTTTCAGAATATTTGTATGATAAAATATATATAATGCAAAAATTCGAGTACATTTTATGAAATCAATAATGCACTTTTTAGCTTAATGGGTTTATTAATAGGTTTATTATTTTTTAAATAAATAAATAGTAGTTTAATTTGCTTTTTAAAATCCTTCTAGTTTTTTTTATAAATTGCGACAAATGCCTAAATTTATAAATCTATTTGTGCTTATAGCAAAAGCAAGAAATATTACAATATATGTATATACTACAGCTGTGTAGCATATTCGTGAATTTACAAAAATAGTCAAAAAATAAGCAGCAGACGTGCAGATTAATGCTTTGAATTCAACGTGAGTTACAAAAAACCTGCAATGACTTGGCCTAAGTTCATGTCGAAACCAGCTGCCTGTCAGGCATATGCGGCGTATGCGCAACGCGGATTTACTTTACAATGTCACAGAGTTTGAGGCGATTTGGTTGGCTGCTTGGCTGCTCATATGTTACACACACAAGCACTCAAATACACACACACACACAGAAGAAGCCAAGTTATGTTTGCAATGTAAATAATATCAAGAAAAAACAACCAACTTGAGTTGTCGATGATTAAATGCTCTTGCAGAGATGTTTTAAAAAAATTATTTTCAAGTTATCTAAGCAAAAAAATACAATAAAATGAAAATTAAGTTTTTGAGAGATTATATATATAGTAGGTGTATATCTTACATACAAGTATATAATATTAAATAAGCTTTGCATTGCAAAGTTTAAAAAGTATAAACTGGTTAGGTATTAAAGTTTCTCTCACTTTTTTTCCTATTAATAAATAACACATATAAAATGTTTATTCATATTAATTAGAACAATTAGTCTAACTTTGCAGATGAAGAGCTTACGCACAACACTGTAAAATAAATTGTTCATAAACTAGCTCAAGAATATTTGAAAAAACAATGAATAAATTTAAGAAAAATTGAAAAATTTATAAAGTTTTTTTTGGGTGATCTGTATGATATAAAAATCCTTTTTTAACCAACTTATGCATTTATAAATGTTCTGTGGTAAGCAAGTCCTTTTTCCAATGTGTTACACAATTCAAAACAAAATAATAATAACCTTTCTGCGGAGCTATCATAAGAGAAGTGTTGCTTCAAAATTTTATTAAACTTGTTCATGGCTTTAAGCCCAGGTAGCAAACAGCTTCTCTTTATTGTCATATTCGAGTATGTGGCAGAAAAGGGCTGAAGAGGCTGTATCAAAGAGGCAGGATTTGTAGCAGGGGGCACACACTATTCACTTTACTTTGCTACGCTTAAAATGTGTCATGTCATGTGCTTAAAAAGTATAAACCATAATGCCAAAGAAGTGAGAAAACGTGAGCACTTATCCGTAGAGTTGAAAATGGGCACAAGTGGAGTAGAGGGGTGTAAAGTGAAGTGGAGTACAGGGAAGTTTACAGGAATGTGGAAATAAAGCGTCGTGTCGTTGGGTCTTAATAAATAAATCGCAGCTGCATCGGTTGACAGAGTCCTTGTCGCGTGAGCCTCTTGACAATGCCCCTGACATCTTCTTGTGATTTCCTGTGGAACGTGGATGGCAGATAACAAAAATTAAATAAGTGCGAAAGTAACTGGGGAAATGGCGCCTGTGGCATGCAGCATGTGTTAAGTGGCAGGGTGAATAAGTGAAAGGGAAGAGTGAGAGTGACAAAAGCCAATAGCATAGATTGTTTAAAGCCAATACAATCGTGCCGATGATTAGCCCTAAATGTAATTAGCCAATTTTCTTGGGTTTAATGTGTTAGATCTTGATGAAGTATATTAATATATATATTAAATTTTAATACTTTATTGAATACTTTACTTTTTTATAATTTTTTATATAATTATTTATTGAATACCTTACTGAATAGAAAATATATTTAAAGTGTGTATAATAAAGAGTTTTCCTTTGTTATATACAAAAGTTTCAGACTCTCAATATTGTAGTCAAAATATTGTATAAATTTAAGTAAATAAATTAAATATTTAAATTGATAAAAAAGTATAAAAAAAGCATTAAAATGTGCTTGAAATTTTGTACAATTTGTAGGCTAGTAAATATTATTAAAGAAATTCTAATTTTCAGTCGACTCTATGCAATTTCAAAGCTTGGTTTCAAAGCTTAAAAAAGGCTTGAACAACTCATAAATAAAAGTTTATTTAAATATTACAAATTTCATTAATAAAGTGCCTCAATAATAATATGAAAATAAATGGAACTTTGTACAATTTGTGGGCTAGTAAATCTTATTTAAAAAATTCTATATTTCTCCCGACTCTATGCAATTTCAAAGCTTGTTTGAAGAGCTTAAAAGAGAAAATAGAATTTTGTTTAAATAATAAAAAATTTAGTTAATAAAGTGCCTCAATAATAGTATGAATATATCTGGAACTATACAAATTTCAATTTATTTATTATAAAATATACAAAATATCAATGGTCCATCAATTATAATACTAAATACCACTTATGTAATATTTAATTAATAACATATTCAATTTCTTTGAGTACCATTAATTGTAAAATAAATTTAATTGAAAAAATGATGATTTGCCATTTTAAAAATTAAATTAAAAATATAAAATAAATAAATTGCCTGCAAAATAACCACAGAGACCACACATAAATATCAGAAATAACTCAACACAAAAAATATCTCACTCAAATTGTGACTCATTGGGTTATCACTCGACTCAACTGGCGATGTTTTTTTTGACTCTGCATTTGAGTGATAAATTCGAGAGGAATATGCTTCGGGCCACAGATATGAGATGGCATCGTGTGGGCCGACAACATTTGACGAGTTGGTCGGGGACTCGAGCGCTTATCAGCAGCTAACCTGTTGGTTAACGGTGACGCTGACGCTGACGTTGACGCTGGCGTCGCAGCTGCTGTGACGTTTTTGTTGTTGTCGTCGTATGACATAAAACATTAATCGTGCACGAAGGCCACAAGAGCCGAAAAACAAAAAGCCGAGAGCCGAGTCAAGATCCAAAATTCTTGTCAGTTGCTTGTGTTTCCTCGTTGGCGCTAGACGCGAAGCGGCAAAGTGAAAACTGAATTCAAAAATATACCAAAAGTATCTCGAAGATATTTTTTGAATAAACAGAAACTGAGACGCGTTGCGTTGCGTATACGCCGCGTTTGTCTAAGCAAAAAGTGACAAACGCGCGTAAATATTTCGCGTGTGTGTGTGCTTGTGTGCGCGTGTGTGTGTGCGACCGGCAAAGACAAAATCCAAGTCCAACCAAGTGCCGGAGCGTGCTCGAGTATCTGCCGTAACGTTACGGTCTACGGGTCTGCGGTTCCGTCGGTTGGCACCAACTTTTGGCTTTCGCTTTTATTCAGCACTTAAACCCTGAAGTGCAGGCTAAACAGCCAACAACATTGGCTTAAACCTCAAATTAAATCATTTGTTATCAGGTGGGTAACTTTAAAAAAAATTAAATAAAAATAAAAAAAATGTTCTTTCTAATAAGTTGAGCATATTTCGGAATGCCCGATGCCGGCGTGTATTTATTACAGCTAAACAAATTGAATTTCCCGCAAACTTTTCGGCCAAACCGTAAAGAAAAAAAAGTTTTATTTGTACTCAAAGCGGTCCCAAAAAAAAAAAACACACACAGAACTTTTTTTCCAACGTATCAAATAAGTTAGAGAGAATAAGAGAATGCCAAAAATAAATGTAAAAAAAATAAAGAACAGTCCCATGTTATATAAAGTCAAATGCAACACAAAAGAAATGCGAAAGAAATGAGAAAATTTTTATGCTATTTGCTCGTTTTTATAGTCCCAAAGAAAGCTCCATACTGAATGTTCCTTAATTAAAAATGCAAATGATAATTTTTCTAAAGGACCACGGACTTAAGGACATCCGAACTCAAGACAAATATTTGTGCAGCAGCAGACACCTTGGCAAAAAGATAGATAGACAATGGCATTCGAATGATATATATCTGATTGTTGAGCCAACAACTATTGAATCTAATTGGTCTCATCTGTCTGTCTGTCATCAATTGAGAATTCGATAATTTATCATTGTGGCTACGCACACACACACACAGAAATACTTTGATTGCTTTGTCTTTGCCTGAATTTTAATGAATAGGGGTTAAAATTCAAAGCTCAACGGGGCATCGTTTGGCAAAAGATACATATATGTATTCTATATATGTACAACATAATGTGGGTAGTGTAGTGTAATGGCTGCACACACACTCCCAATGGACTCTCATGTGTTTAATTCTATAGTCCATGGTCTTGTGCCAAGCAATTTTCATGTGACAAGCTTATATACGTATTATCATTAATGACATCGTCAAAATGTTGTACTTGGAAGAGAGTTCTTGACAGTTTTATACTCTGTTTTCACTTAGTTTTATTTGAGTGTGGCAGTGGCAGTTGTCAAATATATTTAAAGTCAGATTTTTAGACATCATAAATAGTCTGTAAATTGTTTTTAATAAGGGAAATTTGCAATTTTTATTTAAATTTAATTTATTTATTTATTGGGTTACCCAGCACGATAAGTATATAGCTATTATTTAATGTTGCAGCTTTGATTTTTTATATTATTATAATTAATTATAATATTTATAATTAATTAATAAATTTTGCTTAAGATAATTGTAAAGTTAAATCAATTGTCTATATCTAAAAACCATAATTTAATTGCTGCAATACTTTTGAAATTAGTATTTTCATTCTGGTATTGCACATAAGCAATATACTCTGTTTTGGCTTTAGAAACAGAGTAAAATAATCAATTAAGCGCAATGTTAGTTAGATAGAAACTTTCTAGTTCAATGTTAGCAGGTGTTCATTTCAAGATGTCATCAATTTTTAAATTAAAATATCAGAAAAAACTGTTAGATGTGAGCACACTTTAAAGATGCTTAAATTTTTTATATTGAATTCAAAGAATCAATGGAAAAGTAAAATAATGTTATATATATAAATGGTCAAATTAAAATTAAACTAATTTATAACAAAAAAATGCTTTATATAGAATTTAAAAATTATCCTTTAGTATTCTTGGAAGGTACTAAAAGGCAGAAAAGTTTCTGAAAATTATTTATTTAACAAATCTTGAAATTTATTTAAAATAAATTTTCCCAGAATTTCAAAAGTAGAAATTTTTTTCAATTTTTACTTTTTTACTTATTTTAAAAGCTTTTCCATTTTTCTTAATATCAATTAATTATTTAGAGTTTATTTTCGAATGAAACTGTGTAGGGAACAGACATAGTATTCATATTTTATTTTAGTTAACTTTATTTCTTATAAAGGGTGAAATATTCTTGACTTTTGTAACTTTAAAATGTTCAAAAGAATTTTGTAAAATTTTCTTTAAAAAGTTCCCCTTATTTTAATTTAGTAACTTAACAACCCATTTATTATTTTAATAATTAAATAAACAAAAACTTTAAAAATTCTTTAAAAAGTTTCTCAACAATTTTATAGTAATTTTCTGGCTAGAGAAAAATCATTTTAGCTATCAGCAACATTTAACACAACATTCAATAAGCCAAAACCCAAAGTCTTGCCAATTTAAACGATTACCAAAAACCTCAATCGAATTGTTAAGATACATTGAAAGGCTGATGAGCCAATTCAGAGCGATAACTGAAACATTTTGCGGTAATTTTCGGAGCTATTCATGGCCCAAAAAGACAGTTACAAGAGTGTCAAAATACAGGGATATCCTTGTAAATGGCTAAGTAGAGGCGAGAACGCATTTCAATTTGCATATCAACACGAATCTTTCTAGCTGGCGAAATGGCGACTGGCGAACGGTCGCAGCTATCAGGGAATTTTGTGAAAAGTCGTCAAAGGACAAAGTCAAACGGGCAGGACGATGTGGACGCTGACGTTGATGGACATTCTCAAGGCTATTCCAAAAATGGCATGTCCTGAAATCTGCTCAATCAGTTCCCGTTTCCGTTCCCATTCCCATTTCCAAGTTTATCACCTGACATCTATTTGCATTTAAATCAAAACAAGCTGAACGGATATCAGGTCGTATACTTTGCATGCTGCGTTTGCGTTTTATACCCTGTAATAAGTTACGTAGATTACGTAAGGCGTCTGCTTACGTCCCTCGCTTTTTTCTTTACATACAATTCGCGGAATTTATCTTTGAAATACATTTCATGGCTTGTTGTGTTGTTTTTCTGTATTGCGCTTTTTTATTGCGCAATTTTATTGCTGACTAAGTTTTGCATAAATTATGCATATCAATCTGTGTGTGTGTGTGTGTGTGTGTGTGTGTGTGTGTTGGCCATGTCTTTGACTTGCAAGGGTTAACTGTGGCAACAGCTTGAATTCATTTGATTTCTTACAGTCCGGTTTCAAGTCACAGGTGACATTTTTATGGCCAATCTGCGTTGGCAATAAAACGATTGCCATTTTCAAGGACACAACAGCCAGAGGCTGAAAACAGCTGCCACAACAATCTAATCCACAGGATTGTGGCATCAACAGTCATTCAAAAATGGCCAAAAACTCGACAAACCCCACAGAACCCACAAACCCACAGACGCAAAGGGCTGTGGTCGGTTTGAACTAGGATTTCCAAATTTCTCTAGGGATAAACAGAGCTAACAAAGTTGCCCCGCACTCATACAGAATGAGCATTGGGATAGGTTATGCCCTTTCAATTTACTATCCACCTATTCACAATCTATCTAGAGTCTTATGATTTTGCCTTTGCCCTTGTTCCCCATTCACTTTATATTAAATAATTCATGCAGTACATAGGGAATTGTGTGCTGCCTAGCCAAAGGCTCTCTAATGCAAACCGAAAATTAATTATATTTCAATTAAATGAGCGCTACACAACGGTGGTCCCATTTTCAAAAGTTTAACTCAACCAAAAATATGGAGACCACACCGCAAACGGTTGAACCCCAAGCTGGGTTCAGAGAATAATGTATAGAAAGCTGAAATTTTGCAATAAATACTTTTGAATACTCTTACTGAAAATGGGGTATTAAATATAAAAGAAAATTTGTTAATAAATAAATATATATATAGTAAATAAAGATATATATAATTTAATATTATTAGGTTCTAAAAGCCACAAATTCTAGCTTATTAAATATAATAATATAATATTTATCTGGGAGATTAAAAAAATCAGAAAAAATCTAGATAAAAATCCTGTGCCTATCTTTTCATTTTGAATCCAATTTAAATTTTCTGAATACTTAAAAACAAAATCAAATAGCCTAAATTTTAATAAAAATTAAATCGAAAGCAATTTCATTTAATTTCTATTTTTTCTGGCATTTACAATTATTTTCTTAATTTCTCTCAATTCCCCAAACAATTCTTTGTATAAAGAGTGTCTTAAATTCGATCATCACCCCGTTTGCATACGCAGATGAATTTTTCTTGTGACCATCATCAGCATGGTGCGCATATTCGATGTCCATTTGGTCCTGATGTTCGTTCTGGTGCTGCTCCGCGGTCACATCGCGAATCAAATATCATTAAAATGCAAAAATTGATGAGTGTAGCCAACTTGTGAGCTCTGATGTGCGCCAGTTGGGTCGTATGCCGGAAAGAGAACCAAATAGGGAAAGTTCTAGGAAGTGAGCACCACCAGGATGCTATATCTGTGGCTGCTGAATGAGGTTGGTTAGGTTGGTTCTGGTTCTGGTTTGGTGGCGTTCTGTTTGTGGTTGGTCGGCGTTGAAGTGAACATTTAATTAATTTTGCTTGTTGGCTTGGCACGTTGATTAAAACGCCATTTACAACATTTTGTCTGCATTTAAGTCAAAAAGAAGTTAGTTGCTCATTAATTTGCATAGACTAAACCGGAAGGCAGCTGTGAGATGAACCATAAATGATGTGTACAATATTACAAACTGGCATGAGTGTGTCTAGTTTTATATAAATGAGCATATTGCACTGCACAGAGAGAGAGAAATATGATAATTACGAAGAGCTTGTTGAAGGTCAGCTATTTAATTAATTATGAACATTTATAATAATTTTTCATAAGCTACTTTAACGGCATAAAGTTAAAGCAATAGCTTGACTACAAATACGTTCTCATGGTTACCTCTCAATTGGGTTTAAGATAGCTAAAGAAATTCAATGCTTGACTGCCCAACCCGCTCGCAAGTGGCAGCATTATTTTGATGGCATCTCAAAGTATCTTTTGTGGCAAAGTGAAGACATTTTCACAGTGCACTGCCTTTGATAAGGCAAAGACAATGATAAGCTGAAAAAGGTTCAAGAGAGTACAACAAACTCATGCAGAGCTGTGAACTGGGCAAAGTAGCTGAAGCATATGACATGTGTGAGCGTTTCTCTCTGTGTGTGTGTGTGTGTGTGTGTAAGACAAAATTTATGGAAGCCATTGTCTTCTGCTTAACCGCAAAATAGTTGCAATGGCTGCAGCAAATGGTCAATTAATAATGGTCACTGGCCCTTGATACCAGACATTGCACTATGGGGATATTTGAGCACTTTTTTTTAGGAATTATTTAATTACTCAAGAATTAAGCGTGTTTTTTTTTGTGTATAATATTTTGTCGATATATAAATGTGATTTTATAGAATTTTTTGGTATTAAAAATATTTTTTTTGTGGCAATTCTTTTACATTAAAAACCAATAGACAACCCCATACTATATCAACTGCATAAAGTAAAAATCGCACTGGGGAATATCCATCAAGAATTTTATTACAAAAAATGTGTTTCTTTAAAGATTAAAAACATTTTACTTTAACCATAAATAAATTTATTAGCAGCAGCACATGATTTGTGTTTAAATAGGCTATTTTACCAGTTAGCAAATTTATCAGTGAATTTTTGGTATATAACCTTAAACTTTGATGTATTTATTATATATTAACATCAAAATTTCATTAATTTTTTGCCTATAAATTGCTCAAAATTCCCCATAGTGCAGCCGCTTAGAGTGCAATCGCAGCCCTTAAAGTGCGCCTTGCGGTATGCAATAGATATTGTAGCTGGCTTTAAGACAACGCCGTCGCACAAAAGTAGGCAACAAAAAGTTTCATTGATTTTCATTTGCGTGGGCAAAAGTCGTAGAAAAGGACTGCAAAACTTTTAGTTGTATTAATATTGGTTTTACCCGATGGCATATGCCATGTGCCCATGTACCATGTACCTTGTGTGTTATGCAAGGCAACTTGGGCGTTGGGATTTGTGGGGTAGTGCGGCGAAGCGTTGCGGTAAGGTTGTGCAAACAAATGGCGTCAAAAGACAAGGGAAAATCGCTTGAATAGCCAAACAGGAAGGTCCTTTGGTATGGTATAGCTGTTCATATTGGTGCCAGCTAACAAAAAAAAAAAGGTTAAACGCCTAAACAAGTGAGCAATACAAACATTGAACGGCACAAAATCCAAACAGATAAAGGCTATGCTTGGTTGGGTTAAACATATATGAGATTGCTAGATTACAAAAAACTTGAAAGTTGTCAAGGCACAATGGTCAAATTGTATGGTTTTTGGTTTTTGATTACATGCCACACTTTAGTTAAAGCTAACAGCAACGAGAATGCAATAAATATAATATTAAATAGTATATTATACAATAACCACTTTAGAATTATTTTCCAACCCTTTCCAGACTTAAAATAATAAAAATTTCTCATTCAAATGTTATCTAAGTTTTATTTATTTTGTTTTTAACTTTTTATTATATATTTAATTGCTTTAAGCTAGCTTAATCTCAACTGATATTATCTACAGAGCTGCCATCCACAGTTTTGTCAACAAAAACCAATTTCAAGCCCAAATCAAAAATTTAAATGCCTTTCAACAACTGTGTACGATCCAATTGTTGTCGTTACAATATGAAAAGGCAAATATACCCACAAAACCAAAAAGAGACAGACAAACTCGATAAACGGAGCAGATGTAGATATAAGTAAGTATGTATGAAGACAGACAGACAGACAGACCCGTCAAGTCTACTCGTTAGGCAGACAGAGACCCAGTTGCCATTTGGAAAATTACTCATTCTACAGCACGTATACGCCGGGGACGCTTCCCCATTTGCTTGGGCCAATGCATTGGGCATATGACACTCACAAGTTCAACGCTGTCATCCATGTCCTTGGCATTTTATTTTAGCCATGGCGTTGCGTTTTGGTTATTATTATTACTACATACATATATACATACATTGCTTGACGAGCACATATAACAGCATTCTGAATGCATTCTCAGAACTAAAACTTAATATACGAATAATTCTCAATAGTTTTTTGCTTAGTCGTGTGTAGAAATGCATACAGTTAGCAAACTTATGTCAAATTATTGCACATTTAACCCCAAAACGAAATATCTGACAGTTGAATTTAAAATTTTTAAATGGCATTTGTTTTATTTACTTTTTAGTCAACCATAATGAGGTGAAAATTCTGTGCAACTTCATAAAAGTTGAGTTAGATTAGATTAGATTTATTAACTGAAAAATATTACAATATTTTAAATGAATTTAACAAGCTTAAATTGCATTTTATCTAAGCTTTTATGTCTGCAATCTCAATTTGTTTTTCTGTAAATTAAGTTTATTTTTTTTTATCATTTTGCCCAGACTTTTCTCCTAATGACATCATCAATTGTTAAGTCTGCTATTATTTATTTACCCACAAAGTCATACGCAGGCTTTTAGAAATCTTGTTTACCTTGAAAAATAAAAGAAAATACTTTGAAAATATTTGCAATAGATTGAATAAAAGTTTCTTCTGCGACCCAAAAAAAAAAAAATGTTATTTCGATTTGAAAGTCAACAATTTTGTTGGCTTATAATTGCCTGGCCACTTTTGCGTGTGTAGTACCCGTAATTGCTTTCCATATTCAAATTCTATTTGAGGAGATTTATGTAGTACACAGCAGAGAACACACTCACAGATACAAAGTCTATAACAACAACAGCAAAAGGACACAACATTTCACTGTGGGTCGTTGGCTGTTTATAAGGATAAGCTCCCTCCCTGCCCCGCCAATACCCTGTCCGCTTTGGACTTGTTGTCTGCACGGCTCGTTGAATTTTGGCCAAAAGTGGCCGTGTAATTTGTATAAAATTTGCCTTTAGATTCAAGCACTTTAAGTGTGCCGTAGATGGTAAACATTTCAATTTTCAAATAACATAAAAAATTACAGAAATAAGAAATATACGCAGCAGGCAAATAGAGGGTAAGTCGTGGCATATATAGATATATATATAGGCGGATTCTTGTCTTATATACTTGTCGACTTTTTTGTTGTTTGTTTATTTTGAAGCGTGTGGAGCCATCGGGTCACTCAATGGCCTGCCCTTGGCCGTAAATTCATGAAAAAACAATCTTATTAATGGCTATAAGGGCCTTTGTACCCCCACTCCCCGCCTGCCCGCCCGCAGATTGTGTTAATAATGTTTAACTGCGATTTTTATACGCGTTTTCTATTTTTTGTTATATTTGTTGTTACTGTTGCTTTGACGATAAAAATATCAACGCCTGGATTTCCTGTTGCTGTCTCTCGCCGTTGTTTGCCAATTTTGGCCATTTAGTTTGATTTCAGTGTTATCTTTATGTGCTGCCGCTTATCGTTTGTCCATATAGCCCGTAATGGGCTAAGCCCAAAGGCCTGCAGCGCCTGACATTTATCAGAGAAATGTGAGAGCCCCCGGGGCTCAGAGTACTCCTCACATGTCAAAGTAGATTTCATTTGTAGATATTTAACCAAGGGCGTTATAATTTATGCAGAGAGTTTGCAACTAATTTCTATTCCAAGTGGCTTATGTTATATATAGATAAAATTATATTTCAAAGATATGCAAAGTATTGTATAAATAAAATAAATAAATAAATTAATATATTTTCATTGCTACATTGCTGAATACTAATATGAATAAAATAAAAAAGTATAGCTTGGAAATTTTTAATTAAATTTGCGTTTTATAAAAACAAATAAATATTTCGTTTGTTGCGAAAAATAATAACCAAATTATTAAGCAATAAAAAAATCATATTAATGCAGAGGGTGATTAATTAAATAATTGATTTTTTCTATATTTAATATATATACAAATCAAATAAAATTTCAGATTATATACTTTAATTTAAAATTAAACAGTAGACCACAAAAAAACAGATTTTTCAACTAGATTTTTTTCAATTCGCAAGCTTAATATATTGAAAAAAAAAATGGAAAAATTTTGTGATTTCAGATACCCAAAAATTTGCGATTAAAAAATCAAAAAAAATCGAAAATAAAAATGTTCACTTTTCAACAATATTAAGTAATTTAATTGCCTATGAAAAATTTGATTATCTTTTTTTGCCATTTTCTCATCATTGTATTTTCATAGCGTATTTACACTTCGGTTATTTATTTTGTTGTCTCTCTCGCTTTTTCATATTTGCTGTTGTTATTATTATATTTATATGCTTTGGAATTTTGTGTACCATGTATATGGTACATAATAAAAAATTAATGCAAATACTGAGTCATATTTAGATATTTAACGACTTGGAGTGCATTGTGCGCTTAAATGGAAATAAATTCTCTAATTAGTTGTTAGGCACATAAATCAGCAAATAAATAAGTGAGCCACAATTCCCATGGTTATGTATACTTATTATTATATTTATATACATGTGTATTGTATATATATAGATACTTGAATATGAATAATGTTCGATATTTCAACAATTTGCCAAGTGGTGTGTTACTTTTGGGATCCACTTTACAGACATGGGCAACAATTTTAAGTGGTTGCTGTGGCAAATTTCAATTAAATTCTTTTGTGGCATTGAAATCAATTCGATGCCATGACACTGACATTAAACACATGTTTACATTTCACAGTCTCTCTCTCTCAACTGTCCATCTAACGCTCTGTCTGTCTGTTTGTCCATCTGTCTGTCTGTCAGTTGCTGAGTAATTTCTTTGATGCGTGCAAAACTTTGTAGTGTAAAACTTTGTAATTGATTATCATAAAAATAGCCATGTTAATTAGTAGAATTGCTGAAAGGCGTGTGCCGGCCATCATCATCAACATCATCATCTTCATCATCAGCCAGCTGAGAATTGATCATTTGTAAGAGCTGGAAAACTGAAAGCCAACATCGTAGATACTGGAATTGAGCTACTGACATCATTAGTGGGATTTATGGCCAAGTTAATGGCATAGTTTCCTCAATGAGAAATAGCTTAAAAAGAAGTTAAGCCAACAATGCTTGATTGCTGTGGTTATATTGCAAATATATATAGTACACATACTATATATATATAAACACACATATCAAGGCTATAAACATTGTGCACATGTCTTCTGACACGCAATCATTGTTATATAACAAAGGAATTCTAATAGGATTCTACAAATTTATTATCTTAAATATTCTAATGTGCAAATGAGCTGCATTTAACTTTCCACTTGAACAACATTCATATGTGAGCTTGCGTAAGTAATTCAACGGAATTTTGAATTTTGAATTTGGAATTTGGTTCAATTGATAAATTTGACAACGAAATTTTATTGTTTGTAATTTTCAGAGATTTTCTGGGCAATAAAAATTTAGAATTAAACCATAAAAAAAATTATACAGATAATTGAAAAAATCTTTAGACTTATTCAGGATGACGTATCCTGGCAACAAAATAAAGCTTTAGTTTCAACTTTTATTGTTAAAATTAAATTTATGCCTTATTTTTATCTAAATAAACAAAATGTTGAAAAAATAATTCAATTTAATATTATTCCAAAAATCATAATGTGACTTGGTACATTTAATTTTTATTATAAACATTTTTATTATAAAAATTATATACCCTTAAAGTAGGACTTCTTGTCAATAAAAATGGACAAGTAATATATTTGAAAAAATTTTGGTAAATTTACAATCAAATTTTATTTTCAATTTTTATAATTTTGATTTTTAAATAAAAAGTGAAATTGAATTATTAATTTATTTATTTAAGAACTAACTTAATAATAATAAAATTGTGGACTAGCTTATTTCATGATTTTGGCAGCAATAGTTAAATTATTTCATAATTTTTTTTCCCCATAAATTAGAGTAATTTTTCACTTGTTCAATAAAAATCAAAAATTTATTTTTATTTTTTAAATTATAGCCTGCGCGCTCCCTGCAGTATAGTTAATATTATATTATTCTGTTTAATATATTAAAATAGATTTTAAAGCTTTCTATCCACTATTCCTATACTTTTCTCCCAAAAAAAAAAAGATAACACACTTTCAAACATTTGACAGCGTGCAAAATCATATCTAAATTAAGTTCAGTTCTAGTCGCAACTAACGATAAGCGTTTGCTGCTGATAATACATCATTCACGCAGACGGTGCGTTAACAAAAGTAATAACCTAAAGTGCTAGATAAACTTTATAGAAAGGAAATGAGAGGAGCTGAATGTGGAAGGAACAGACAGACAGACAGACAGAGAAGAAGAGACAGAGAGAGAGTGAAAAGTGCGCAAAGATAATCTTATAACAAAATATCCAATATTATCCCGGGGTCATCAAGTATACGCACACCTTGACAGCCAAAGAATAGAAACCATAAAATGTTTCACGTGCACCAATAAATAGATAATATATACCAGAAGAAATTGTCATCTATTCTCCAAAAAAAAAGGTGGGTTCATCCTATAAAAACATCCCATTAAAGTGAGCGGCTGTCGGACAAAACGCCTTGTTTCATTACAACGTCAGCTTAAAGATAAATCGTTTTGAAAAAATGGTGACAAATGCATCAAAATTAAAATTACCAAATGCCGCAAACCCAAAAGCCCAAGTATGGGAGGCAACTTGACAACCGACAGGATGACACACTCAAGCTGCTTTGTCCTGCTTTGTTAGTAATGATAATGTGGCGCGTGAGCCTGGCTATAAGGACCGAGATGATGATGATGTTGATTATCATGTTTGCCAGCTGCCTGATAATGATTTTGATGATGTTTATGACTTGAGTAGTTACCGCTTTTTTTTTCTTTGTTGTTGTTGTGTGGCTGTTGCTGCCTTGTCTGCGGGCAAATGCGTTAATAAAAAATTGTTAACTGCCATTTTTTACACAATTTCCGGCTGTCGCAGTTTGTTGTTGTGTGCCCGGCATCAGACCCCGCGGCCATTTTGCTTGATAACCTGTGGGTCTAGTCTGAGTTCCGGACAAGCGTTTCGCACACGCTTCCTTCTATTAATTTATCAAAATTATTATTATTATATATTTTCCATGCCCCGCGGCACAACACAATTTTTGACAAGCCATCGTCTTACTTAATTATATATTGTGCCAAAAGAATTTTAGTAGCTCTCTCAACAAAGTTCAGCAAATTTTTCCCTCAACAACTAGTTAAATTTCTTTTAAAGGGTAATTAAATATTGAAGCTATATTATGGATATAGATTGTATCAAAACTAGTCTGCTGAGTATTAAAAAATGTAATCTATTACTTATAAATATGTGATAAATTATTTTCATTTTTATTTCATCCAAAAAAGCTCAAAAATTATATTAAAATTAATATTATAATTTTTCTAGTACCAGTTTCGCATTCTACTTTAAATATCTACCTCAGATAAAATTAAAATATATTTTTGAAGTAAATTATTAAAATATTTGAATTTTTTATTTATTATTAATTTTTAGATTTATTTTATATTTATTTATATATTTTTATAATTATACAATATAATTATTATTATTATTAAAATATTTGAATCTTTTATTTATTATTTATTTTTAGATTTAATTTATATTTATTTATATATTTTTATAATTATACAATTTAATTATTCAATTTAATCAATTACTTTTAATATTTATTTGATCCAAATTCGAATAATTATAATAAAAATAATATTACAATTATACATGGACCAGTTTCAAATTTCTGTGAAAATTAGCTCCTCAAATTAATTGAAAATATAATTTTAAGGCAAATTATATTATACTTGAATTTATTTAAAAAATTTATTTTATAAATACACTAAAATATATGCTCTACATATGCCTGTGGAATTGATTGTAATTTTAAAAAAATAATTTAAAAAATATTTAATACCTAAAAATAAAATAATTTAAATATATATTTTTGGGTAATATTAAATTATCTAAAATTCGAAAAAAAGATTCATTAAATAATTCTACTTTGCTTAGAGCAAATTAACTAAATTTAGTTTGTCTAATTGCTTAAACACAAGTGCAAATAAATCAAAAAGTTGTCGATGAAATTCATTTTAATTTCACATCAATTAGTTTTGATTTTATAAGCACATCTAAACCTCAAAAATGTAAGTACGTGTATTGAAATAATTAATTGAATTCGTAGAATTTTCGAGCCTGCCGATGCAACAACTTAAGCTCTTCTGTTGAAAATGATTTTGTGAACGTGGTTTTTATTATAGTACAATGTTGTATAATATTTAACCAACATTATGCGTACACACATACCATTTTATTGTTGTTGTACTTGAATTTATACATTGAAAACTTTTACCAAGAGAGAGAGTTGTTAAGCAAATCCAATTAAATTTGCATTTACATGCAATACGTGCTTGCAGCTCTTAAGGTTTTTTTTTTTTTTTTTTTTGGTTATCGAGCCAGGCACAATTTTTAGTTAGTTTTGCGTGATTTCCGTAAAAGTTGTTTGTCTGGATTTTGTATAAACTATCAAACGGTTTCAATGTAAAATTAAAATTAATTGCAGCTCAAATTGCAAACGATTCAAGTATGCTTGTGTAAAAATAAAATTTAAACAGAATACTGATATGACAAGTATTTTGGCCAAAAAGCCCGCCCACAATTGAACCTAGAAATTTTCTGTCCGTCAAGGATTATTTGTTGTCCCTTTGTTCGGTCAGAACAAAGCATTTATTGATTTCAGTTGAGGCTTCTTCTTAATTTTAGGCCGATTTAACTGTACTGCCCAAAAATGTTGGTCTAAAAGGACAATGGTTAGCTTGGGCTTACACAATCAATGCACTTCCTGGAAATTGTGTGTAATTAGTGTGTAGTTATTCAATCTAAACACTGAACTGTAAACAGATATCCAATTAAAAATCAAAAACCACAAAGCATTCAAATGCCATAAATCCCAATTATGTGAATATGTAATCTATTAAAATTGATGAATATGTAATCTATTAAAATTAGTTTAGAAGCAGTTAATAAGTTTTCACTAGAATTATTTATTAATATATATAAAATTTATTTAATTTTATAGATTTATTGTAATTAATTTACTCAACGGTTTCTCGCCTCTGAATTGTCTAATTTGTGGTAAATTGTAATTTAATAAATATAATTTTTTATGTACATTAATTGTGGAATTGGCAATACTTGATGTAATTTGTCAAAATAATGAGTTTATTTATATTTGCTTTAAAATAGAATAAACTAAAGCTCTGTTAAAATAGGAATTTTATAATAAATTTAGTAATTTCCCTTTAATTTTATTTATTTCAATCTTAACTCACTTTATTCTTAATAATTCAGGTAAAATATAGTTCAAAATTTACTCTGCCATGTCACACAAGTTTCTAATCTTGAATCAACTGCAATGTCTAGTCAAAGTGGAATTTTAAATAACATTAAAAATATTTGCAACTTTCAGTTGAGACAATGTCAAAGAGACCTTTCCAACTTTGTTGTTATTGTGTTGCCCTTAGACAATATGAACTTGAACCTAATGCCACACACTTTCACTCTGCCAAGTTGCTGCCACATTGTTTTCAATAAAGGAAACTGGCGAATGAATTCCAAATGCCAGAACTTGCCCCTCGGCCAGCAAAACAACAAGGATACAGATATTTCTTAAGACTGTACTTAAATGAAAGTTAGGACAAGAACTTAATCCAATGGGTCAGGGGCAAAGAAACAAAACAAAAACAAAGGCAAAAAAGGCACGGCGCGGAACGGAAATAGAGATCAAAGTTTTTATTTCAAATTTTAACTAAGAAATAATTCCGGTCTAAAAACTTTTATACATTAATATATATATATAAATCTAATGCAAGTTTTCTTACATTTCTTTTATCTTAGAGTCGCAATGAGTCAAATATTAAATGAAACTTTTTGAATAAATAAATACATTATTGAGACGTGTGCCTGGGTCACAGACGACGGAAATGGCCGCTTAAGTGGCGCACTTCCGGTAAAACCGGACATCAATAAAAATCAACAAGAACCCAACAACAACTCCAGGCCCTGCCCAACGCATCCATCTAAATCTTGAACTCATTAGGAATCCAAACAAAGCCCGTAAACATGGCAAATGTTAGCAATGAGACGGTTAATGCCTGGCTGGTCACACTCAGCACCCAGCTGCCCCTGGTGTTGGGCAACAATTGGAGCAGCAATGCCACAACAATGGCCACCACCACCACCACGATGAGCAGCAGCAGCATCACGAGCACTTTACACAGCGAAACGGATGCCAATGCCACGGACGATAATAAATCGGGCATTATACTCAATCAGTTTGTGCAGATCTTTTTCTATGTACTTTATGCCACGGTCTTTGTCCTGGGCGTATTTGGCAATGTCCTGGTCTGTTATGTGGTGCTAAGAAATCGGGCCATGCAAACGGTAACCAATATATTCATTACCAATTTGGCATTATCGGATATTATGCTGTGTGTCCTCGCTGTGCCCTTTACGCCGCTCTATAGTTTTATGGGTCGCTGGGTGTTTGGACGCACGTTGTGCCATCTGGTGTCCTTTGCCCAGGGCTGCAGCATATATATATCAACGCTGACGCTGACTTCGATTGCCATCGATAGATATTTCGTTATTATATATCCATTCCATCCGAGAATGAAGTTGTCCACATGCATTGGCATCATTGTGACCATTTGGGTGATTGCTCTGCTGGCCACCGTGCCCTATGGCATGTACATGAAGCTGAGCAACATGGTGATCACGAATAATGGGACAGAGCACAGTGGAGGAGGAGGAGGAGGCAATAGGACGAGCAGCAGCAATGTCAGCTATGACTCTGTCACGCCAGATCCAACATCGGCTGCCCAGGCCTATATGCAGATAATGACGGCTGGGGTCACCCTGGAGCCGGAGATATCGGAGGAGCATGTCTATGTTTGTGAGGAGGACTGGCCATCGGAACAGTATCGCAAGGTGTTTGGTGTCATAACGACAATGCTGCAGTTTGTGCTGCCATTTATAATTATATCGATTTGCTATGTCTGGATCTCGGTCAAGTTGAATCAACGTGCCAGGGCCAAGCCGGGCTCAAAGTCCTCCCGGCGCGAGGAGGCGGATCGGGATCGCAAGAAGCGTACAAATCGCATGTTGATTGCCATGGTTGCCGTCTTTGGTCTCAGCTGGTTGCCCATCAATTTGGTCAACATCTCGGATGACTTTGATGTCAAGTTCAATGAGTGGAGCTTCTTTATGTTGTATTTCTTTGTGGCACACTCGATTGCCATGAGCTCCACATGCTATAATCCCTTCTTGTATGCCTGGCTGAATGAGAACTTTCGCAAGGAGTTCAAGCATGTGCTGCCCTGCTTTAATCCCTCCAACAACAATATTATCAATATAACCCGAGGCTACAATCGCAGTGATCGCAACACCTGCGGCCCCCGGTTGCATCATGGCAATGGCGAGGGGGGCGTTGGCGGCAGCCTGGATGCCGATGATCAGGATGATAATGGCATCACCCAGGAGACCTGTCTGCCCAAGGAGAAGCTGCTCATTATACCACGTGAGCCCACCTATGGCAATGGCACCGGTGCCGTCTCTCCCATTCTGAGCATGAGGGGGATTAATGCCGCCTTGGTGCATGGTCGCCAGCAGCAACCACAGCAGCAGCAGCAACAACAACAACAGCAACAACAACAACAGCAACAGCAGCAACAAGTGGAACTAATGAGAAGGGTTCGACGGCGCACGGATGATGATGTCGATTACATTGATTCCGGCGATGAACAGACCGTAGAGGTACGCTTCTGCGAAACGCCCTTTGTCAGCTCGGACAATACTACGGCCATGAGCAACCTGGATACGGTTGCAAGTCAATGCCAGGATCCGGATATGTTGACTGAATTGGGCGTAATTGTTGTTGGCACTGCCGGAGGGCAGCCAGATGACCGTATACGTGGCAACTGAGACAGGGTGAGTGCCAAAAAACATTAGAAATAATTAATAAATAAATAAATTAATTTCACTCAGAAATTTTATACGAATATCTGTAAAAATGTGTAGATTTCTGATGAAGCAAAAATATTTTTCTATTGTCTCCAAAAATAAACAAAATATTTAGCCTTAACACTTTCACTTTTAACTAATTTTTTAATACAAAATAAAAAGCACTTTAATAACCAGTTGAAGAACAAAGAAAATAAAGTTCGTCACATAATTTTAAACCAAGAATATTTCCCAGAAAAACTTTGATTTTTAGAAAAAGTTATTAAATTATTTACAGTCTGTTTGTAGACGTAGCAACCAAGCAGTTTCGCAGGAATAAAATAGATATTTTCAGTTTATTTTATTAAATAAATACGAAGCTCTTCACATTTGCAGTTATTTTGTTCAGTTGCACATAAACAAGTTTCAAATGAAAAAATATTATATTTAAATTACGCAGGAAATTTAATAAATATATTTAAAAACAGAATGCTAAGAAAAATTACGTAGGTTGTTATAAAATATAAAATCACAACAATTCTAAAAATATTCTAAAAATATAATAATATGAACTTAAAGTGCGCAAGTCTTTTTTCTTTTAGTTGGCATTAAAATAAATTAAATCAATTTGTTGGCAAGTGAAATGTTAAATATTTTATCTAGTAGAAATGTTCTTTGCTAATGCACTTTCTAGATAATTGTCAATCCAAATCAATTTCACACATATAGCAATCAAAATTCCGTAAATGGAAGCACTCAATGATTTTTTGCCAAATCATCAATATGAAGACTTTTGAATTCTGTGATTCAGAAATTGTTTACCGCAGCCAAAAATACAATAAAAAAAGCAAAACCAATTCAATGCCAAAATCTATTTTCTAACAAAGCGAATCCCATTAGAGCCTGCATGAATTTTTATGCATTTTTACCATTGGGTTAGGAAAATGAGATGGATAAAGTTGAGTTCATTCTTGTGCTTTTTGTGCTGGCAAATTTCATTTGCCAATGCAGTTGTCTTGACAGGAGCAGAAGTCTATCCATTCCAACTCGTAGATGGTAAATCAACTGTCAGTGGCAAAGTGAATGCAACTGAGTTTGTCTGAGTTAGGAGTTTGCCTGTCAGCGCAGCAATCTTTTCCAGTTAGGTTTTTTGAAATAGCAAACATTTTTGAAATGGCAATAAAAAGTGAACAAAAATTTTATTTTGCTTTTAAAGCATTTCAACTTGATGATAAATGTTCAAAGAATTTTTTAATATTTTATAAAAGAATTTAATAAATATTTGTATTATTTGGTTCTCTCAGAATTTTGACAAATATAACATTTATTTATTTACTAAACAAACATGAAACTCTCAACGTTTAATATTAAATTTTTCAATGCCAGAGTTTGACTTGACAGATGGCAAAAGGCTTTAAAGGGATTAAGGAAATATGAAAAACGTGCCGTACCTTTTGGCCAGGTGTTTTTGTTGTGCACAACATACTGCTTAGCATAAACAACAAGTTGAGCAACATTTACAACTGCATAATATATGTACACAAATTACCAGGTGAAGCTGCTGTCAGCTGGCAAAATGGTCAACTGCCGAAGCCGTAACCGTAGCCGTAGCCATAGCCGGAGCCGTAACGATAAGGCGAACTCTCTCATAAACATAATAACGCCATGACGCAGAATAATTTACATTGGCTTATTTATTTATAATTTTTTATGGGCGCACATTATGGGGCTATCTGTCTGGGCTCGTGGCCCCTGATACTAAATAGAAGGTACTACATACTCGAGTTGAAATGGCTGGTCATAAAGTTTATAAATATATATCGCTGGCATTGGAATACTATTTGATTAAATGTAAATTTCGTATATTAAGAAAAGCAGCAGCAGCTGCAAAAAACGAAAAAAAATATGGTAACAATAGGTAGCATGAAAATTAAATAAATATTTTATTATTTATACGCGCAAACACAAAGCTTTAACATTGTTTCACAACATTATTGAAATATTTGTTAATAAAAAATTTATTTATTAAAAAAAGGCAGCATTAATAAAGAATTTTATTGACTGTGTTTTTATATAAAATTGTTACTCTTTTTTTTAAATAATACATTATTATTATTTATTATTTGGCTTTGATTTGTGAACTACAAAAAAAATTTATTTAATAAAAAACGCGGCATTAATAAAGAATTTTGTTGACTATTTTTTTTAAATAATATGTCATCATTATGTAATATGTGAGCTACAAAAAATTTATTTATTATAAAACGCAGCATTTTTTAGGAATTTTATTGACTTGGCTTTTGTATAAAATTGTTACTTTTTTTTAAATAATATATTATTATTATTTAAAATGTGAACTACAAAAAATTCATTTAATAAAAAAACGCAAATTTTTATTTTTTTTTAAATAATATATTATTAATATTAGTTATTTTTTGGGTTTCATTTGTGAACTATAAAAAAATGTGTTAAATAAAAAACGCAGCATTAAAAAGGAATTTAATTGTCTGTGTTTTTGTATGAAATTTTTATTTTTATATAATATATCATCATTATTTAATATGTGTTTTTGTATGAAATTTTATTTTTTTTTTAAATAATATATTATTATGATATATGAACTACAATAAACATTTATTTTATAAAAAACGTAGCGTTAATAAGGAATTTTATTGAGTATGTTTTTTAATATAAAATTGTTTTTTTAATAATATTTTTTTTTTTTTTTTGTAAATTATTTAGTAATTTAGTAAATAAATCTGTGGCCTTCTTTTATACTGTTTTATCATAGAACACATTAAATAAAATAAGTAAACTAGTATATTTAGTATGTTTACTTTGATTTGATGAAATATAAAATGTTTTAAAGGTTTCATGCTTGTAAAAAATTTTTTTTAAATGTCACTTCTGGATATAAATGTACGACTTTTGATAAATCTATAAGTGCATGCATAGTACTAAGAGAACAAAAAGGCATTTTAAGGCACATTTTCCCAACTCATAATATAAAAAAAATTAAAATACCATCAACTACTTATAAACGTAGTTGTTGTTTACATTTTGACCATGTTTATGGTTGATTTTGAAACCGTAACATGTGAGCCCAGTTCAGTGATGTCCGTGAGGCCTTAAATTTATGAATTATTCAGTGCGGTCGTTAGAGGCACACACACTGCCCAGTCGAGCCTAATTACCCGCCGGCATTTGGACTACCATCGCCAACATCATCGAGGTTGAATTTTCTGCATTCACAGGACGTGTTTGGTTGAAAACTGTCATGCACTTGTACATGATTTTCTGGTCCCTAAACAGCAGGTTTTGGTATAGGGGAAATCACGGCAGAGTGTGAGTGAATGGTAAGTGATATAGTTGATGGTCCCACTGCTCGGGCGCCAGCACATTTTGATGCATTATGCATGAGAATTGCAACTGAAATTGTGCAAACGGCAATTGTCAGACTTGTCGGGATTTTTGTGCAGACCGACGAAGTCAGTAAAGTTGCCACCAGTTTGCACTTGTTCTTCGGAATGTTGCAAGGCAACTGGGATGAGCGGTGGCAGGTCCTTCGTGTCCTGCTGTCTCTGTAAACAAGTTTGCCAGCGAGTTAGTGCAAAAGTTTTTACTATTAAATTGCATTTTGTTGTTTGCCGTCTGGCTGCTGTGAATGGCAAATGGTCCAAAAAAAAAGGTTGTACGTCTGGCAGGGGGCTCTATATAGAGCGAGTTACCTTCCGAGTTACCCAACTATTTTTACGATTGCATATCAAGCGATCATTTCTTTTTATTTTGCGCCTTTTTTTGTTAGTTTTGCAAATGCCATTATTTGTGTGCATCAAAATGCGACGGCTTCTGTTGCTTCTGATAAGCTGGGCAACTTGCCAGGCCAACTGGCAAAAGTTGTGGCAGCTTCATTTTATTTAATCAATTTTACAACCATTTAGAAAATGCACCGCAATAAGTTTGGAAACTGTGGCAACAATCAAATGCCAGACAGAAAGTTTAAGAGAACTTTGGCTATTTTTTAAAAATATAAATTTAAATTGTACTTATGTATTTTAGTATTTATTTATTTATTTAGCTTATGAACAATGAATTTATTTTAGATTATCAACAAATTTAGGCAACATGTAAGCGCAATAAATTTTTAAACTTTTGCTGCAATTAAATCCCAGATTCGCAGCTGTTTGAAGGACGAGAATATTTTTGATATTTTTAAAAAATATAAATTTTAATTTTACTTGTGTCTTTTAGTATTTATTTAATTATTTAGTTGATGAGCAGTGAATTTATTTAATATTTCAAACAAAATTAGGCAATGTTGTAAGCGCAATAAATTTTTAAACTTTGGCAACAATCAAATGACAGATTCGTCGTTGTTTAAAGCACAAGAATATTTTGGATATTTTTTAAAAATATAAATATTAATTGTAGATGTCTATTTTAGTATTTATTTAATTAATCAGTTAATGAGAAATGAATTCATTTAATATTATAAGCAAATTTAGGCAACATTGTCCCTTTTCCTGTCGTGTACTTAATAATGAAATTTCGGTTTAATAGAACATCATTGTATGTTCAATTTCAATGCTCATTTACTGTCCTCGATTTAAACATTTTATTTACACTTTTAAGCAAAAAGTGAATGCATTTTAGCGTTACGTATCCCAATCAATCACACTAAAAGTACACAAGTGCGTTATAAAATCTAAAGAGCCCTGATTAAACTCACACCATATATCGACATATCGTAGAGTATAAAAATCAAACACAATGTGCCACGCCTCTTTGTTTTTGTGTGTGGATTTAACGGCTATAATAACAAGGTCTTTGCTTGCTATCAGACACACACACACACACACACTTGAATATATATGTATATATATTTAGATATAACATTATTTCAATATGTACTTACGGGCAGAGCTAAACGTAAAATGTTTTTGCCATTGGCGGACAATAAAAAAAATTATTGCCCAACATTTTTACTTATTATTTATTTCTCTCCGGCGATCGTCACATTTCTTAAACGTGTCCTAAAACATGTGTTTTACTTTACAATGTTTTTTGGTTGAAATTGATGCTAAAACTGAGAATCATTTATTTTATATATATATAAGTAATCTTATATATATGAGTATTTTGCCCAGCGGTTTCATGCAAGCTGACTTGACTGACAATTGGACAGTCTGACACTCTGACAGCCTGACAGTTGTTGATTTAAATGCGATTAATGAAGTTCCTAGTGACAATTGGCCAATGGGCAAGTGTCTAATTGACCATTGGCTTGGTATACCCTCCTCCTCCTGCTCTCTATTATGTTTAGAAGAGAGAATTTCACAGCCAGCTGTGCATATATTGTTGTAATCGATAGCACACAACAGCTGCTACTGAGATTTACGGAATTGCCCTTACTCTGGACTGATTTGTGTAAACGGAGTAAATCAATGCCACTGAACTAGATTACATAAGTGAAGGCATTTAATGTGGCTAGATAACCTCGCAATTGAACTCAATTTGGCTTACAAATCAAGGGAAATGTTTTAATTAGCATTAATATATTTTAAACAAAATAAAACATGATCTAATTTTATAAGCAGCTTTTTTGTTTTAATTTCTAATAGTTATTTGGCATTTAAATTATAATTTTCAATTTTACAAACTCAATTTTAACTAACAAACTGTAATTCCTCATTAACACAGTCGGACATTCTAGTTATTTTTTTTCACTTAACTTTTTGCAGAGTGAAGCTAATGCTGAATTTATACGATAAAGTTTTATCATAAAGTTTTTAGTTTTGTTATTTTTTGGGTGAATTTTCTATTTTAGCAAATAGTATTAAGGGCAAAGTTGTGAGTTTAAATTTATTTAATTACGTAAATGCAGTAAATTTGTGTACTTAACAGATGTGAGGTATAAAATGTGGTAAAAATATAATAAAATAAATCTATGACAAACAAATAGAAATTTTTGATATTTTTCGATACCTATTGAATTTGTGAATATAGATTACTTGAGTCGGAAAAATTTATTAAAGCATTTTTGCTTTTTAATTGGTACAAAAAATAACTGAAATATAGGAAAAACCACACAATTATTTACTTTATTTTTTATAACATTTTATAAAAGAAATGTTATCAAATATACCAAAGAAAAAAAAACATTTTGATCAGAATTCTCTGTCTATTAAAACTGTCAGACTATATCTTCAAAAATATTTTTTTATCAGGATTTATTCAACTTTTTTTCTCACTTTTTTACGCTTATACCAATTTGTTGCATTCTGATTAAATTATATATAATATCACTTAGATTTATAGCCTAGATTTTTTGTCTGATTTTTTTAAAAAATTAGTGCAAATAAAAAAAAAAGTTAAAATGCTTTGTAATAAATATCAAGGATTTAAAATCCGTAGCAAACCAAAAATAATGTTTTTATTTAAGTAATTGATATTTTTATACACCCAGATATTACCAATAATAATAGTGCCTTCGCACTTAGATTCTTTTCTTATACTAAATGTAGAATTATATTTTCTATAGAGTATAATTAAATAAAAATGCAATTACGACTTTAAATTTCACACCCTGTAAAGTGGTGTGAGCTAAAAGTCAGCTCAGTAATGTAAAACCCAACAAGTTACATGTGTGTAAGTGCAGGTGTTAATTTATATATATATATATATATAAATGTGTGCTTGTGTGTGTGTTTGTAAGGTACTTAAATCCACATGATTCTATTTTTATTCCCGCTGGCCGTGTCTAATCAGCCTAATGTGTACGGCAGAGAAAACAACATTTTCATTAGAGCTGCGTAGCTTTTGCCAGCAATTCCAACTGCTGTCCGCACCCAGCGCCCTGCACCCTTCTGGCCATGCTGCTGGTTGGCCAATTAAGCAATTACGTTAACAAGCTTTTATTATGTTGTATGGCCAACGAACGGAGCAGCCAAACAATAGCAGATCCTCGCTGTGCAAGTGGCAAGTGGCAATGGCAATGGTCGGATGCCAGGAAGCTAGAAAAGGTGTTGGCAAACAATTAAAAGGAATTGAGAAAAGAATAACAATAGTGGCAACTATAAAGGAGCAGCAGAAGTAGATGCGAATGAACGGATTTAAAATGGCCAGGATAAGCCCGGGCTGCCAACTGAATCTTGGCATTTTCACAATTTATGAGCGCAAAACTTTTCTCAAGAAGCTGTCGGCATAAATTAGAGGGAACACAAGGCCGAGCCCCCAAAGGAGTTGGGCAACGAAAACTTTGGACACACATCAAAATAAAATTGATGGTCATAAATTTTATTGACTTGTTATGGGGCTGGTAAAGTTCATGCCAGAAACTAGAATAAATAAAGCATAAAAAATTACACCAAAATAGATTAAATATGGCCAAGTGAATTCTGGCCTCCATCTCATGTAAGCAGCAATATTTTCTTTCTTATTTTTTTATGTAGCAATCGAATATGAGGAGGGCGGAGTTGTTGACTTGGAGGCCGTGGCCTATGCAAACAAACATTTCAAATATTTAACTCACTCATCAAAAGTGGCTTGCGACAATTCTGCTGTTGTTACCATGGCCAAAAGGAATTAGCTCTGTTACAATGCCACGCACGTAACTCATAGCCTGGTAAAAAAATCTTCATCTCACTGGGTTGGCCATAAAAGCCAACTAAACAAATACATATTTTGATTGATATTAGTTTGATGTTGAATACTTTTTAACTTAAAGTGAAAAAACTTGGAAGTAGATCTTCAAATTGACCACAAAATTTGATTGAATTGTAAGGGTTTATAAATAAAACAGAGAAGGAAATTCCTTAATCAAAATTTTTATCAATAGGTAAAGCTGTAAACTAAAAGATTCTTAATAGAAAATATTTTTAATAATTTTGTTTTACTCCATAAAATTTTAAAGTTTTAATTGTAAATGCGTTAATTTGTTTGCTTGTTTTTTTGTATGAAGATTTTTCTATATTTTTTATATTATTTTTATTTTAGCGAAATTCAATTAAAGGCAGTGACATATTCTTATTTAACATTGAACAAAAAATTTTTAAAAATATTTTCTTATTTTTTTTTTTTTGATAAATGAAATATAAGTTAAATAAAACCAAAACAAGATAATTATCATTCACCAAAAAAACGATAAATTAAGCGACTTTAAGATGCCGAGATTCTATTTTAATAAAAACTTTATCAACTTAAAATTTTCCTTAGATATAAATTCAAACGATAAATCCCATAATGATTTTATTACTCAGACTATGATATTATAAAAATCTGTTTTCATTAAAAACATGCTAGTTTATGCCCCTACAAATTTTATATATTTGTTTTTATTATCATTCTATTTACAATTTTTGCCAGTTGCTTTTGTTATGAGCTTAATTATGCAATATTAATATTTCCATTATTTAATAATTTATTTAACAACTGTTTTTATATTAAATCAACATGTTTAAAAACATTGTTCACACAATTTTATGTAGTGTGTGTTTGTGTGTGTGTAAGGACATTTAATGCTCAATTGCATTTGGCTTTGTTATTGATGAAAAATGTCTATAAAAAAGCGAGAGCAGCGTTTATGCCCCATTAAATGTGGTAACAGAGGTGCCGTATATGAGTTATACGTGAGGCACGTGGTGTTTGTGGTGGTCACGTGCCCCTTATGTCAGAGTCAGGTGTTTGAGCAAACGGATGTGGATTCAGCAAACTTTGGCTTAAACGTGAAAGATTGTGGGGGTCAGCTGTGGGTTCAACATATATATATATATTTTGTATATACTTCTGATTAATTTATGCTCCATGCGTTTTTCACCAATGACCACAAAAGTTGGGCAGCCAGATTGAGCAGAAGCATATGGAGAAGGCAGAAGCTACAATCCAGTATTCCCTGCCTGAAATGTCTGGGTTTGTGTTGACAGCAGAGCTTAACGCCACTTAATATGAGCCACAGGCTTTGGGGGGGTCAATGGAAGAGACGGGGGCATGCGTTTATTAGCAACTTTATTAACAGTTAATTAAATTTTATGTTTAATGATTCGGGCAGTAGAAGTCAAGAGATAGCATCCAGCTAATACTTATGCCAGAGAGAGAAATGCTTGAGGCTTGGCCTTTATTAAAGTTGAAAAGCCAATTTATTTTGTTGGCCAACGGAGGTTAGTTTTATGCATTGTTTTTGTTGCCAAGCAGCCAAGTGAACAATTACAAGTTTAATGAAACGAAAAATGCTTTTTAATAATTGCTTTGGCAATAGACAAACCAAAGTGGTCTACACTTTGAGCCCTAGTTCAGTTTTGTGCCCGGTTTGATAAAGTTTACGCTTCAGTTGGTTACTTTGTATTAAATTTGTTTTTTTTGGTATAATAATTGACATTGAAATTCTTTAGAGTTTATAGAGTTTATATAAATAGATTTTATGAAAAACAATTATTATTTAGAGATACTTCAGTAGAGTCCAAGTCCTTATGCCACAAATTAAAAGCTTTAAGCCAAGGCAAAATTTAGGCAAATTTTTGATTGAAAAAATAACATATTCGGCCAAATTAAAAGAAAAAAATAAATAAATAAAAATCAGTTCAACTGAATTATAGTTTTGATAAAAGTAAAGACGCAATATTTTAGTTCAAATTGTTGGCTTTTAGAATAAAATATAAACTTTTAGCCTACTCTTTTAATTTGAGCTCCAGGTGAGGCTTCAAAAATACCTTGCTTACTTAGTATTAAATTTGTTTTTTTGGTATAATAATTGGCATTGAAGTTTCTTTACAGTTTATATAAATAGATTTTATGAAAACAATTTTTATTTAGAGATGCTTCAGTAAAAGCCAAGTCCTTTTGCCACAAATTAAAAGCTTTAATCCATTTAAGGAAAAATTTTGATTGGAAAAATAACAAATTTGGCAAAAATAAAAAAAATAAATAAATAAAAAAATAAGTTCAACTGAAATATAGCTTTGAAAAAAGTAAAGGCGCAATATTTTAATTTGAAATATTGACTTTTAAAATAAAATATTAACCTTTAGCCTACTCTTTTAATTTGAACTAGAGGTATGCTTTGAAAATACCTAAAAATGAAATTTTTACTTTGATGCGTCCTAAGTAAATTGTTTCTAATTTCTGTTTAACAATTTCTGATATATATTTTAATTCAAAAAATAGCTTTAAGTTAAATAAATATTATAAATTCTTCTGCCTGTTGCACATTTTAATTTATACATACATAATTTCTTTGCAATGCACATTTGTATATTTATATATATATATTTTCCAGTCTTGTTGTTCGAGCATACATAAATATAATTTATACAGTTGCATTACATATGGCTCGTCTGCTTTCAACTTAAGTATATGCTCGTCACTTTAAGTCAGAGTTGCAGACTCCTTGAAGGATACGTCTTTGTCTATGCCGGGGCTGAAATAATTATGCAGTGGCGAATATAAAAATGTAAGAAAAAAAAGTATAAAAATGCCAAGGCTATAGAGACAAAAAGGTAAACAAACGCAGCTACACTGAAAGAAACAAAATTACAACTAGTATAAGAAATTTTTGCTTTATTTTTTGATAGGGTGATACTTTTTGCTCTCAGTGTATTTTATAGCTCACATTCAGCGAGGCGTTGTAATTGCGTACGGGGCACGAAACACCTGTCAGCAGGTGGTGCTCTAACTGTCCGGGTTCGGGACTTAGGAGCACGTCAAAGCGAAGCTCTTCAGAGCCTGTCAGGCTCTAGGCAGCAACAACAGTAATAACAATAATAACAACAATAGCAACAGCAACAACAAATATTTCAGTGTTTATTTTTTTCAACGTCATTTCTTAATTTATGTGCGAAATGCAAAGAAAGCGCAAAATATGAATGGGAAAAATAAACAAAGACATCTCGACATGCCGGTCATAATTTTGATGGGCTACCAGAATACTTTTTTAATAAATTATACGCGAAGATACCCTATAAGCATAGCTATAGGAAAAAAAGAGTATTTAATTCATATTCCTGTTGAAAGAGTGAGCTATTAACTAAATGTCTTAAAAATCTGTGTAGAAAACTAGTGAAAACTTGCTGTGCCAGTTGAAAAGTTAAATGGCTGAAAACAGTTGGAAAACTGGGCTAAAATCTTGGCAAAGAATATAACAAGAGCTGTTAAAGAATATTACCATAAATGGGCATGACAGCAGCTGTACGGGTTTTCCTTTTGAGGTAGGCCAGTTGTGTGGGCGTGTCCGCAAAAAATGAAGGGAAGAACGAACGAAACAGAAAAAAAAGGAATAAAAAAAAAATACAACTGACAGCTGCAAGGCTCATAATTTATGGCCCAGGTAGTATATGCGTAACTGAGCCTCAGCTATCCGGGCAAAAATTTACTTGGCAACAAAAAAAGAAAGACTTTTTTTTCACAAACAATTCATTTGAATATAAAGTTCAAGCACTGAGCTTAAATTTGAATTTAAAATTGTCATTAGGCGTCTCTCTTTGAGTTGTAATTAAAGCTGCGACATTCCTGAACTGAAACTCAATCATATTAAATCAACAAAGGAGCACAAAAAGTGTCGTCATCATCAGGACAAAGTCAACACAAAGATGACAAAACTGAGCTGCACATTATCATTATTTTAATCAGAGTTGGCTGCACTTCATGGCGCTCGATTGCGATTGATATCAGAGCCAGACGAAGACCTGGCCCTAAGCATGCTTTACTGCTATTTTCTTTTTATTCTTTTTGGATTTTTTCTTTATATATTTATTTTTTTTTTATTTTTTTTTTATTTTACGACCTACAGCTCGTCAACATGTAGACGACCTGCATGTCATTAGGGTCTCAGGCGAGACTGGTGCTTGGATTTTGGTTTTTAGATATATATAAGTATATCCACATGTGAGCGCAAAATAATCATTCATTTTGTGAAAGCTTTCTTTTTTCGCTCTCTCTCGAACAGAGTAGCAAATAACAATCAGTTGAGCACATTGAGGGGGGGATGAAACAGGTTTTTATGTAAGTCATCAGTAGATAATGTTAGAACTTGAACAAGTTGTTATGGCCGCAATGAAATCGACATTTGAAAAGGCAAACAAAATCTAAGTTCTTAAACACTAATTAAGGCAAACTTTTCCTAATTAAAATGAGTTCTTTTCCCTAATTACAAAACACTAAAAATTTAGCTTTAAAAGCATTTAAAGTCAACTAAATAAATTAATTTCGAAAGCACAACAATTTAATGTTATTCTTTTCTCGTTCAACCAATTGTTATTCAAGTTTTTGGTAATAAAATATTATTACAAATTAAATTTTCATTTAACTTTAAAACTTTTGCTTTAGCTTTATAATTAAATCTGTATTTTGATTTATGTATATTGAAAATCCGGCGCACGATTTATTTCTGATGACATTAATAATATTATTATTATTTCTGGCTTCCTATCGTCCTAGCAATGTCTCAATTTCTCTTTCTTGTTCGATTTGTGCTTCCTTCCTGCCCCCCCTTCAACGTGCTTGGCATATCAATCAAATATCTTGCAGAAATCCCAGGCTCGGCAACTTATACATTATTTAATCGCTCTGAGTGAATTAAAATTAAAATTTTATTTTATTTTTTGTATGCCACACAATCTAGGCTTGCTGCCCCATCCACATACTAATGGGACGCAGTGTGCCCTTGCCGCAAGCAAATTAATTTTATAAACTCTCAAACAAACCGCAGGCATCATCTGAGAAGGGTACACTGCAGTGTGGCAGGGATGTGACAATTCCCAGAAGTAAAATGTGAGTGTATAAAAAAGGAGGAAAGAGACAAAATTTTAACAAAAGCAGCGAATATACATGTATATGAAATTGCAAATTTAATTTTGTATAAAATTATGAATGCCACTTGAAATTGGGCGAAACTGGGGGTCAACATTCAACGTCTGTGCTTCTTTTTTTTATGTCGCTCTGCGATTTCAAGTTAATATTTTGAATAATGCCACATAATTTGAGCGCATAAGTGACTTGGGGTATTTGGAAATTTATGTGCGTAAATATTTCAGCGAGTTGCGCAATAACAAGGACAACAGGACGAGTAGTTCTCAACGGGGCCAGGATATTCGCTACATTTAGCATAGCATAGCGCAAATTGCACATCATTTTTCAAGGCACGTCAGCCAAATTAAGAGCCAACTTTCCATAAGCAATGAAGTGACCGAAAAAAACGAGTTTGAAATCTAGTTTCAGCAAAGATTTTCAATTTTACATAAAATTTTTAATTTTATGTAAGCTGAATACATTTGCAATTTCATAGCTGGTAATTTATCTAAGCTTTAAAATACTTAAATAAAATAATATACTTATAAACTAAATGCTGTTTATTATGTTTACGGCCAGGATATCACAATATCCTTAGTGTAGATTACGTTGCGTATACGGAAGCTTGCTTAGTTGCTGTGGAAGTTTATTCTTAAATATTTTTAGTAAATGATTTTCAGTTGAAATTCGAGCTGAAGCCGGTTGAAGCCTTTTTGCTTGTCTTTATTTTTATTTATTTTTTTTTTTTGTATTTTTCGTCTTGTGCTGCTGTCAAGCCCAACAAATATTTGCATGTGCGCTGTCCAAAAATCCAAAATCCACCCATATGCATATATATACACTTATTAACTTGCCTGCTAAAAGTTACAGAATCTGGTTTAATTTTGGCATTCAGTATGTGGGCGTTAGTATACTACATTTTGGCTTCCTTAACTGTCACATGATGTAATGTAAATCTATTGTAATGTATGCAGCAATTAAAAATACATCAGTTAGTCTCTGGTGTCCTTGACAGGCGGCGGCGTCAGTCGTTGTGTATATCCTGGCATTTTAACTGACATTTTTTAACTCATTTAATTTCATTGCCCCGCTTGTGTCAAATGTTTTCCTACCATCCTGTACTTAGCATTTGTAATATTTAAAAGCTTTTCTGCAGACACTTGCTATAATTATTTTGTTATGTGCGCATAATTTGTACATAAAGGAAATGATGGGATTGTGTGTGTGTGTGTGCATTTCACAGGATTTTCATTTTGCTTAATATGATAACATTAAAAAAGATGATGTCACAAAGTTAACAGAGACACACCCGCTTCAATTTCATAATTTTTCTCTCTCTCAGCCTGACCATTGTTCGAGTATATACTGTACGCCGAGTGTCGCTGCTTCTATCATCCTGTTCCTGTGCCCGCCTAATTAGTAACTCATTTTTTGTTTAACATTTTCTACTATATTTAGCCTACTTGCTATTCATTAAAAAGAACATTCCTCATCACGTCCGCAGGTTGGCCATGTTTTGTTGGCATGCGCCTCGTGTCTCTTGCCTTCAGGGTCTTGCCACGCCACCTTGCCACACACAGAAGAGTTTGTTTATGCCAGCCTCTAATTGCGGCAACTTAAAGCCCACTCAGGGCAAGAGAGAGACTTGGTAAGGAAAAATTAGATGAAATGTCTATTAAGGCACTGCCTGGGTCTAGCCAACTGAGCTGACAGGTTTGAAGTATCGCACACTTTTATGTCTTATGTCATAGGGCAACAAAAGTATAGAAATACACTAAAATATACCCTACAGATTAAACATTGTTTTATTTACATAATTGTCACATTATGTGGCAATAGAAATTATTCTTTAATTTTTGAGAACTTTTGCGTTAAATATCTCTGTAAAATGTTAAGAATTTTGATTTTATTTAATTTTATTTTTTTTATCAAAAAATCATTTACTTTTTTATAGGATATCTTTGTCGTGTGCCTTTTACTTTTCATTTCTATACATAAGCTTCTCAAACACATTAGTTACAACTTTGCTTTTGCGCCTTCTGTTCATTGATTAATTTATTGCACATACGACCCATATGTCCAGCAGCTAAATATTTTATAGCTGTGTATTATTGATTTTGTTGAGTTATACTACAGAACTTTGACAACTAGAAATGTACAAAAAAAATTTACACAAAGAAAAAAAATTGTTTGAAAAATAAGAAACACCTGGCCGAATTTTGGGAGTATTTATTTCTATGGAAAATTGAATTTAATTAATTAACTAGAGCTCTATTAGAATAAAGTTGTTTGAGAAATTACGAACCAAAAAAAAGAAGTCAACTTACGTTACCTCAATCCATATAATTTTCTTCTCTCAGTATAGCCAATAATAAAATTGTAAAAAGGCAACAAAATGGACAACAAAATGGACAGCACAACAAAACAATAAAGTGAAACTTTTGCGCAACATTTGGTGTGCCCCATGGCCAATACATACAGCCAACGATATGAGGCAAAGTACAACCATTAAAATTAATTACAGAAACATCAATGTGCCGCTGGCAATTAATGTTCCACCTAGCAGATGTACTGTAGTCCTTGTCAACATACAACATACCACAACACAACACAAAGCTTAAAGCAATTTAATACTGACTCAGACAGAGTCCTTGCCACACTCTGCCCACCCACGTCCAAAGTTGACAATAATGAATACTTAATAAAGTGGCGTTAAAGGTAGTTGTCCCGTTCCAATTTACGGCGGACTAACTTTGTATAAGGTGACAAAAAGACAAAGTTTACCTATTGTTCATTTCTTGTTGTTATAGTTGTTATGGGGCACAAAATTTCATTTCAATTATCAACACCAATTTGGACAGAGCATTTTTGTCGTGTCTTAATTTGTGTTCTCGAGTTGTCATTAAAGATTCAGGGAAAGACCGGGTACTTAAATAATGTTTACCTAAATGCAAAAGGTTTTACTCTTAAGAATATAAAGAAAGTGCTGACGATTATTGATTAATGGGTTTAATTTGAAACATTGTGAGAAATGTTCATTTAAATAAATTATTTATTAATATAAAAAAAGGGTATTTGAATTTGTTTCACTTAAAAGTTTAGTTTATGTTTAAATGTGAATATAACAAATGAAATTATTATTAGAAAAGTTAAACAATTTTAAAAAAAATTGAATTTCAATTAGTCTAATTTTGTCATAAATAAAAACAGTCAATAAAAATAATAGACATGTGTTTATTTTAACTATAATTGATTAAATTACATGCTGCTGGTTTTGTCTAAAAATTTTATTAAAGATTTCGCTCAATAAATTTGTCAACTGTAATCAACTTTTAATATATTACGAGGCTTGCATAAAATTTCAATTAATGCTAATTGCAAATTGATTTTCAAAACTTCCCAACTGCACTATACTCGGCTCTCACTCTTTTGAATATTGAGCATACAAATATTTATAGATAAATTAAATTTTCTACATGACTGTTAATTTTAATGTACATTGTTGTTTGTTTGGAATTTTCACATTAATTTTTAGTTATTTTATGAATTTTAATTGAAAGACAACAAAATATGTTCAAATATTGGTTGCCAAAACCAAACATAAATGCCAAAAATTACGGAAAAGGCCAAAATCACATACATTATTTAAAATGCAAAGCACAAAACAAATTAAACATTGATATTGCAAATTGTTTTTATCTACACAATACACAGTACAGAAATTGTTGACAGAATTTATATTTAGATGAAAATGTCAATGTGCAACGAGAACTCAATTTAAACGCAATTTAATACCAGGAATGTAATCTAAATACTCGAGTAAATTAAGTCATTATTTAATGAAATATTTTGGCTAACATTTTAGCAGCAATTAGAGAGATGATTTATTTTTAATTAGGCGGGTTTACCAGGGGTTTAGAAAAATAGGAATCTCTGAGATTGATTGAACTAAATATTCAGTAAATATTCTACATATTTACTAAGCCGCAGAGACTAAAAATAAAATTATTTTAAGTTTCTTTGGAAAAGAGTTTTTGTTTAAATCCCAAGTGCCATTTAGTTAAGATAAATTTATTTATATTTGAAGTAGATATTTAAAACCAAGACATTAGAAATTTTTACATTTAATATTTTCTGTTTAAAAATATTTTAAAGAGGTTTTGCTAATATTTGCCTTTGATGTATTTTTAAACTTCCCCTACAAAGTCTTTGAATTTTGCTTTTGCATAATATATTTGCCTTTTTCCCTGTTTTCACTTCAAATTGATTAATTTTCTATCTATTTTTAAACTACGAATAACACTAAGAGTTTGCTTTAATTAAAAAAATATATAAACACATAATTTATAATATTTTAATAAACTGCATTGCTGAATGATTAATGTCGCGTATACACAATGCCATTTTATTATGAATAACAAAGCGAAAAAAAAATATTTAAAGAGGAGTGTTTGCATGCTTGGGTGTGTATAAGCTGCAACAAGTGGTAAATGCTAATTGCAACTAGCGGTTGCAAGTTGCACAGTATCCACAGCGTGGGCGTGTCAGCTTAGTTTTATTTTTTTTTTTTGTCTTTTTTTTATTTTCCTTTTTAATTTTTGCTATTGCTTTGAAAGTGGATGATTAACACGCCATGACATGGTCATTAAATGAAGGTCAAACAACAGAAATTATGCAGCACCCTGATGACTGCTCCAGTGCAATATAAAAATTTAAAAAATAATATTCAAATATTTATTTATATATAAAAAAAAATAAAAAGTAAAATTAACATTGAAAATTAAAACTTTTAAAGTCACCCAAAAAAAAATATATCAATTAATTAATTTCCAGCTGATGTGTTTAGTTAGTAGCTAGTCTACTCTACTCTTAATATTTGTTTTTTTTACTACAAATTTCCAACTATTTAAATGGATTTTAAGAACTTTAAATAATATGTAAATAAATTTTATAAAGAAAATTTGTCTTGGTATTAATATATAATATTTATTAAAGTCTCTTTTATTTTTTTTTTTCATAGTGTATTGCATCTTTGGGTATACAAAAATTTAAATATTTGCTCTAAGCAATGGATAAAGCGCCTTTGAGCAGCTTTGCAGTCAGACAAGTAGACATATAATAATTTTGGTAGACAAATTGGCATAAGCTGTTTGAGATAATACCACACAATAAAACACATACAATATATACCCACATATAAGTATATAAGCTAGTATAGTATTGTAGATAAAAGTATCTCTACAAAGAAATGTAAATTTATGTAAACAAAGTTATTATTCAATTCCCTATAAATAATGCAAAATCTATCATAGATGAAATTATCATAATTTAAAGTATTTCTTGTATTTTGTTCTTTTATTGTTTTGCAGATTTTCGAAACGCATTTCTAGACGCTGCTGTTGCTGCCTGTCAAGGAATGCGACGAAGACAACAACGGGAAATTGTCAGAGAATGTGACGTAAACTTCAACGCCGGAAGTGTACGGTTATATTATATAGAGTGTGGGCGATTGTGGGTGTATTGGTTTGTAGAGTCAACTTGAAAAGTGCTGATAAATGCCAAATAAAGTGACAACGATGCGAAAAGTGTGGAGTTGGAACGCTTTGGGGCCAGTCAACCGAGCCCCCAAAGCAATTGGCTAAGGCAACTTTACAAATCGTTGTTAACAAATAGAAGTGTGGGTGGGTGTGTGGGTGTGACTACAAGGCCGTTACGCGGCCCAAAAAGGCGTTGACAGCCATTTCAATATTTTTTTTTTATTTTTTTATTTTATTTTATTTTTCGCGCTTTACATTCGCAAGCAATTGCTGCGACAATTCGCATATTTACACTGCCTTGCAGGGAGTCAAGTGAATCCATTAAAGAGCCGAGCCGCAGCACAAGGTCGTCTCCATGTTTCAGTTATATTTGAAATTTTTTTTTGCGCTTAACTGTCACACAATTTGTTCACAGTATTGTTGGAATTAAATTCCGTGTTTCAGTTTTTTTCTTGGTTCAATTGTGTGGAAATATGTCAACGCAGACATTTTGCCTTTTTATTGAAAAACAAAACCACAACAAAAGGGAGAATAACAGAAAGCCAAAGGTCTTATCGCCAGCGAGTAAAATGCTGCTAAAAACATAAAGAAAATAATTTGCGCAACTTCAAAAAAAATAAAAAATACAAAATAAAACATAGAAACCCCAAAAAAAGAAAGGAAACAAAATAAGCCTAAGCCGACATTGATGGGATTTGTACACGGCCACAACAAGTCGATGGAAAATATGTTTCGACCGACTGACTGACAGTTGGTTGAATACAAATTGAAGGGTACGGGCGGGCATATTGTTCCTGAATTGACAGGCATTTAATTGAAATTTAGCCCGACTGTTTTACGGCAATGAACTGGAGTTTATCAATCGGATAAACGAGCGACAAGTTACCTGCAGGCAGTTTGTTTTTCTATTTTACTTTTCCTTTTATTTTACTTTAGTTTAATTACTTAATTCCAGCATAAGATTAAAGATCTCTTTCTCTCTTCAAGCACACTCACATTTAGGCAAGTGTAAATGCGTTAAGTTAAATAAATGTGTATTTAAAATATTAAATTAAATATTTGTGTATTTACTGCATAAATATGGCACTATTCTATGGCTAACTGTTTTATAGAATTATAAATAATAAATAATATTTAAGCTATTTATATAAACCAAACGCTTTTAAAGTGTTTTTTGTCTGTAGCACATAAAACCAAATAAAAACTAGCTTAAAGTTAATAATATGTTGGCTAAGCGCATTAAATGCTAATGACTGTACTCTTAATGATGTGGAAATGAAATTTAAGTAAAAAATAAAAACCAAAAGTATGCAAAATGATGCTGACCATGAATGAGCCCCTCATTTGAAAGCTGATGTTGCAACGAGATGACATATCATTATTATTCTACAGCCATTTACCTGTCTCTCTCATATGCATATGCATAGTCTTGTAAATTGAGCTTTCAAAAAATGTCACAGACTTTTGTGTACTTTTGGTTTGTCATGTGTGTAAAAAAGTTTCGCTGCGTATACGTAATAACTTTTAGTTTGTACAAAAAATGATGAGAAAAACAAAAGAAAACAACCTCGAACGTTGACACATTAATTGTCTGTTGTGGTTTACATGAATTTAAATATGAATATGAATATAAAAAAATAAATAACATAAAAAAATACTCATAAGGCAACCGGATGGAAAGGAGACAAGAATTTTTAAATTGCATTCTTGTTTGTCTTTGGTTTCAGCTAAATTGAAACTTAATTGTTATGCTAAGATTAAATTAAATAATATATAAAAAGAAATGAAGCCAAATGATTGAGAATAATGACAGTAGTTTTGTAATAACTTGAAAGGCACTGAACGTTGAATAGAAATTAAATTAAAGTATATAGTTTATAGTTAAATTATAAGTTTTCTTGCGATGAGATATGATCTAGGCAAGCTTAATATTAAATCTCTAGAAATTTTAAACAAAAGTGAAACTAGTAAACTCTTTACGAAAGACTCAGATGTAAAAAAAACAAATATTTAAATAAATGTTTGCAAATTTATAGAATTTAAGCTTAAGTAAATTCATATTAACAAAATTGTAAGATGAGTTTTGTTTGCTGTACGTCAAAAATTATCTAGCAAAATTTAAAAATTTAAGTAAAAAACAAACAAAAAAGTAAATATAATATATAATGAAATATTTGGAATTAAAGTTGAAAGCTGCGTATATAAATATTCATGTGCAAACGCAATTAAGTCAGAAAAAAAATATATATATTAATCAATTCGTAATTAAAAAGTATTGAGATTATTTATATCAATGATAAATGTGAATTGTTAATATAATGAAAAAATGCCGTCGCAGCTGAGTATTAAAATTGATTTAAATATAAGACAGCAAATATTTTTAATTTAATGGGAAATTAAATTTAAAAAAAAATTGAAATCACATTAAAGAAATATGAAATAAATAATGAGTGTTGAAATAAATTTAAAATTCGTTTGATTTTTTGTCTAATTTTATTTAGAAGAATGTGATTATTTTGATTATTTAAAAGACAATAGAAGGATAAGCTATACATTGTTCTTACAGATAAAAATAGAAATTGATAATTGACTTTTTGCAATTTCTTTTAAGTCGAGTTTTATGCCCTGAAGAATTGCATATTATTTGTTCATTAAATCGTATTGAAGCTCTATTTTTTTTTTTTTAATATAAACACGTTACATTAAAGAATGTATATTTTATTTGATTATATAAAAATAAATTATTAATGAAATATAAATATGAGGCCAAAAAAATGAATATAAAAGAGGAGAATAGATAGACTGAGAATAGGCAAAGATGGTAAATGAATGTTTGGATTGCCCTTAAATTCACTTTTAAACAAACTGAATTCGATTCAGTTTAATGCTATACGGATGACAAAATTGTCATATCATTTTTAATTATTTATTAATCACACCTACAATTAAGATGGCATTTGCAAACAAATGACATTTAACCTGATACAACAGTTTATTAATTGCATAGATGGGACAATTAACTAATTGATTTTCATTTATTTATTTCCAACTGTCATTCTTTAAACTTAATCCTTATAGACTTTATAAATTGTCCGTGTTGGCCACACGTGTCAATTGTTGCGTGTCGAAGTATTTTATTGTTATGGAGGATTTACACTTATATATGATAATTTAACTCTTCAATTTGTACATTCAGAGCGGCGCCATTTCAGACTATTTATTGGGAAACAAAACCGAGATATTATTTTGTTGCAATTCACAAAACTTTGTTATAAATTCTTTTACCCGCTTGCCTTTTAACTTTTCACTGGCAAAGTGATTCTAAAAGAATATTTTCTATATAACTGCATAAACTTTACATTGTCTTTTAAAGAACTTCTTCGACTTCACTTTACTCCTTCGGACTGGTACCATAAATTGTCATATATATATTCGACGTGTTGTCAGTTGTGTGTAAACCGAACTGAAGCATTGTTTTTGTTGTTGTTTTGTTGGTTGGAAAGTTTGTCATGTTGCTACTTTGATGAGCATACAAACAAAGTGGCATAGCATAGGACAAATGTGCAGACAAGCGATTTGTCACTTTGTAATTTATGTGCCGCAGGGCGAATAAACTGGGTCGACTGCTGTTGCATCCACGGAGCGGGGGAAATATCGAGAAGCAAGACAAGAACAGCAACAAGTTACTTTGAAGCGTACATAAGGTAAGCTACTTTTATTTTTTTTTTTGTGTTTTGTTTTATTCAATTAAAATGTTGGCATGCAAGAAGTTTTGACAGCATTGAAAACACACACACACACCCGGCGTATGAGCAATGTTCCAAATAGGACAAAGTTTTGACTGTCTGAGCCGCTGTGCGACAAGTCAACAAAGAAAAGAAAGTTTTCAAATTTCAGGGTAGACAAGAAAGTAAATTAACTTTGTCATCACATATTAAATAATTAAAAATTCATTGTTAATCATGTCGCACAAATTAAAGACTTACAATTGAGAAAACTTGAACAATTTGCGCAATAAGAAATAATTATTTAATTTTAACAAAAGTTTGCCGTTGTTTTAGTTCTTGCATGAAACAC